>CM075297.1:8642086-8896788 GCA_037672795.1 Lagerstroemia speciosa
AGATATTTTGTAACCTCCAGATTTTCTGTCGGTATATATCATGTATCTATACATATTATACGATTATCTGAAATTGTATTTATTTATTTCAATAATATCAATTGTATCGGTTATCCACAGATATTAACTGTAGATTACCGAACATTCCCAATCACACGTGGTGTGTAGGTTTTTTATTGAGAAAGTTATGAAATTTAATTTATTTGAGACATTAATAACACATTTAATTGGGTATTTATATATCGGATAAGTAAGGTGGTCGTTTGTGATTGGCTGTAATTTTCGAGTCCTACAAATGCCCCCTCAAGATTTACGCACAACTTGAATTTATCGAGCGTGAAAGTGGGCGTATCTCGAAATTATTTTTTTCTTCTTTGAATCAGAGGCAATTTCAAGAAAGTGCGACCTCACGCAACGCTGGTCTCTCCTTCCCATATCTTCAAGCCATTTACGCTTTTATCCTTTTTGATGACCGGGGTCTGTTCACCACTTCAATCCAACCCATCGCTGGATATTTTGCAACTGTGGCGGATAATATCAATTGGAAATTACTGCGGTCCACTTATTGAGATTACCAACTCGATTTTTTTTTTTTTAACATCTTGGCTTCGGTAAGCTCGAACAAAATCTTACAACCGTGAATTCAATACTGAAGAAGGAATATATCTTGAAAACTCGATTAAAAACTTATTTCAAAAATTTACATAGAATCGCATGGATATAACATCTAAAATCTTCAAGATTTAATCTTCCAAGTTTTCTCCTTTTTTTTTTTTTTCAATTTTCCACCAGAATCTTCAAATCTCAACAATGAATAATATCGGATACACCAGAAGCAGAAATCCGGCCAATTTCGTTCTATATATGTCCAGTTCCTGAGGATACCAATCCTGTTTCGGCCAGCTTCTACCGGCTTTGAGTTACTTCTGACTCGTGACAAGTCATCAGGCAGAGGACGCAGGTCGTCTTCGTTCTTTAGCTTTTAGGAGATCAATTTATGAATTTTTTTATGTCTCCATATTCTTTTGTTTCATGGACATAAATATCCACAGTCGACGGATCAATCTTTGATAGATGCCGTCAGTAATGTCATCTGGGTCTAACAATTGGCTTTCTGATGTGCAGAAGGACCTCTTCCGTGGACACTTCATTCGAATTGCATAGAAGGATTTCGAGGAAGACGATCTTACGCCTTTTGTTCCGCACCAAAGATTTTCTTGAATTGCCACTCCACGCATCCTGATTAGTGCAGCACGCTTTCAACCGCTCGGGTAAGAATACCCCCTTTTCCCCCCTAATTTATTCTTGCCCAAGGACGTGGCCACGCATACATGAACTACTCACTGTACCTTCTTTTGCCGAATTAGAGCTGACTTCTCAGATCACCTTTCCTTTTCCCTGTTTTTTTCAGCCATACTCGGGTTCCATTGTGATTGTGCTGATTCCTTCCTCAGTATCTGAGGCAAAAGTCCGATCTTTTCACCCATCCAGAGAGTTATATCGACGATTCTTTGTAACAACAGGTGAGATGCCTTTATTCTACATAATATAGCATGTAACATTAATTCGCTCACTTGCTTGTGATATGATAGCAGAATAGACGGACCTTTCTTTTTCTTTTTTACTGCATCGCATCTCTTCCCTTTTTTAACGTGAGGAGACATATATGCCGTTTACATGCATGTGCATATGTATATTCATGCACGTCAATTTGCATACATCTATCAAAAGGCACCGATCGACTATGCATATTCCTCCATTGACCAGCCGTATACCATCCTTTTTTTCTCCCCACATATCCCATCATTCAGTGCACCGATCGGCTATGCTCCACGACATGATCGTCCTTGGGATCAATTTGATTTGTCAACTTGACAGCATGACACGGTTGCCATGCATGGTCGATTTGGTTTAGTTGACTTGACTTCATGACACAATTGTCGTAAGAGTTAGCTTGACTTTTTTTTTTCCGACTTGACTAAACGACACGATCGCCGTGCATGAATGACTTGATCTTTTTCTTGTTTTTGACTTGATTGCACGACATGATCGCCGTGCATGGTCGACTTGATTTTTTTTTGGGTTGACATGACTGTATGAGACGGTCGTTGGACACAATCGACATGATTTTTGTCGCTATACTGCATGACACTTGCCGTTCATGGTTGACTTGATTTTTTTTGGTCGACTTGACTGTTACTTGATTTTTTATCGACTTTACTGCACGACACGGTCATCGTGCATGGTTGACTTGATTTTTTTATTGACTTTACTGCATGACACGGTCGCCTTGCGTGGTAGACTTGATTTTTTTTTTGATCGACTTGACTTGATTTTTATCAACTTGGCTGCATGACATAGTTGCCGTGCATGGTCGACTTCACTCTTTTTTTCTTTTGATCGTCTTCACTGTACGACATGGTCGTTGTACATTGTCGACTTGACTGCATGACACGGTCGCATCCGTGGTCGACTTGATTTTTTTCCTTTTAGTTGACTTGACTATACGACACGGTCGTCGTACATGGTCAACTTCATTTTTTTTTTTCATTTCACTTGACTATAAGACACGGTTGTCGTACATAGTCAACTTGATTTTTTTGTCGCCTTGACTACACGACACGGTCGCCGTGCATGGTTGACTTGATTTTTTTCCTTTTTTTTTTTCAATCGACTTGATTGTATGGCATGGTCGTCGTAATGGTCGACTTGATTTTTGTTGACTTGACTACACGACATGGTCGTTGTTCATGGTTGACTTGATTTTTTTTTCAGTTGACTTGATTGTACGACACGATCGTTTTACATGGTCGACTTGATTTTTTTTTTCAGTCAACTTGACTATACGACACGGTCGTCGTATATAGTCGACTTCATTTTTTGTCGACTTGATTGTACAACATGGTCGACTTGATTTTTTTGGGTTCTTTTTTTTCAATCGACTTAACTGTACGACATAATCGTTGTACATGATCGACTTGATTTTTTTTTTTCAGTCGACTTGACTATACAACATGGTCATTGCACATGGTCGACTTCATTTGTTTTTCTTTAGGCGACTTGACTATATGACACGGTTGTAGTACATGGTCGACTTCACTACACAACGTGATCCCCGTGCATAGTTGACTTGACTGTATGACACGGTCGTCGTGCAGTGTTGATGCGCATTTTCTACGCCAACTCTTTAACTCTTCTCCTTTTATTTTAGGTGCAGATGGTGATCTTCAAGAAGTTAACAAGATGCAATGGACAATTCCTTGCGATTGTGAGCCGTCCCAGTGATAAGCCAGAGAATGGACTTGTTCTTCCTATGGATCAACCAAGCCTGGGGGGATTTTCTCAGGATTTTCATGTCGCTGAAGACCCTGGCCATCCATCACAGTGGAGTTACGAATCGCATAGAGGGTTTGACAAGTCTGTCAAAGGTTGGTTTCTACGCTCACTCTTACATAAAGGGGCGCATGAGCTGAGTTCACGCATCATACTAGGGCAGCAAATTATTTCTCAAGAAGTTTCTTGGGGATCTTATTTCAGAACAATTGGCGAATTTATGTACACCACCAACTTCTGGGAATGGCTTGAATGCATGTTTGCTCATTGTAACGAACAATTTCAAGGCACAGAACTTAGACATGCGATCGGATGATCAATGTATACATACGATTGTAATGTCAATGTGATCAAAGCATTCTACGAGGTTTGGTGCCCGGATACCAATACTGTGGAGCTTTGCACGTCAAGGTACTGTTAATACCCTTTACAAGCTTGACAAGCTAGGAAGACTTCCAATGACTAGAGAGTTATATGAGGAGGTAATCCTTAGGCAGCTTGAGCTAACTAGCACAAAAAGGGGTCGCAAGTTCTTACCAGACACTTGTGAACACTTGTTTGCTACGTTTGGCATTCTTTGTGGGTTTAAAGGTAAAAGTACACATATTCCTATGGCTAAGTGGATTAGCTTCTGGTACTGAGGTAGGACCCGCTATGCAAAGCCACCAAATAGGCAGCCTCATAAGGTCTGTCCCAGGGAAACGCATAACCCTTCCGGAGATCATTTTGCGATGGAAGAGTGGAATCGTGAGGAGGAAGCCATTTTTCGTTAGCTGTGCGTTAAGTCGCAACTGTGGGCAGAGACTTATCTTGTGGCTTTCCTCGCCTATTGGCTGTTCATCTTCATTTTTCCATAGACACTGATCGGAACCATTCGTGCTAGTACTTTCAAGATTGCTAGTTTGCTTGCATGGGGGAGAACTTTCTGTCTTGCCATTCTTGTATTGGCACAAATTTATCACGGACTAAATGTCATAGCACGAGCGTCGATAGCGGGAAAAGCCGAAGTGTGCCTTCCCTTTCATTATATCTAGGGGTGGTTGGCATATTATTTCTCGACCCACTTTCCTCTTCCTAATGAAGTCTTGGGTCTGCTCATGTGCCAATACTCCGGTGAAGGCGGCGTGAAGAATTATATAGAGCGCGATGCATGGGAGCTTATCCATGAAGGGTTAGTCATTCGATGGTTCCCTTATAGTTTGAAGAGACCCCTTCGCCTTGCGGATAGAGGAATGCCTCAACAACACCACAATCTCTTTATATGCGTTCATGCTTGTTGCCTGACTTTAAGGAGCGATGACCGTTTCATCGTGGAGCCCTATAGTCCATGGTGCTTGACTTGCTAGCTTGGGCTCTGTTAGAATGTTCCAAGCACTTTGAAGGAAGACATTCGCTTAGCTTCCCTTGAGGATGGTGTTCGCTTTTGGACAATGTCTACCCAACTCGAGACAACTCCAAAATATATTTCCTAGAGATTTCAGAGGACTTTGGGAGTTACACCAGCTTATGGTATGAAGATTAGAAGAAGCGTCACAATTCACGCTTGTTGGAGGGGATAAGTAAATTGATTATCATTGCATCTTCCCAAGTATTGACTGGAAAGCGAGATGTGATCGTGTTAAGGGATAAAGCACTTGCCATCGCTGAGGACATTGGATTTCCTAGCAGTGACCCAGCTCCTCTAGTTATTGGCCAAGGCTCAAACAAAGAATCTAGCGACAGAGTTTAAACATCGAAGAGACCTTCGGGTACGGTATTTGTGCTGATAATTTTATAGCAACATACCTTGTGGTGAAACTATGCTTACTTTCTCTAACCTCTGTTTTTTTTTTTTTTGGCACAACACACAGAGCAATATATATCTAAAGACTGCCATTTCAAGAGGAAGAATGACAATGAACGCCTTTCATTCCCCCTATACCGGACAACATTGAGACTCTGGTACCCACTTTTCTTCTTAAGTCTATTTTCTTTTTTTGCAATCATCTAACCAAGTATATTCCTTAGGCTCAGCTAGACCTGGACTTGGATGGCACTTTGGAAACCACTGAATTTTTTGTTTCCAAGCCCTACCCTCCAAAGTTACAGGAGAGGGTAGTCAGCCATGAGAGTGCGGAAGTGAGATTACAACCGGTTGCTGGCCCTGAAGCAGATGAAGTCATTGACAGCGTAGCCTCCTAACAAGTTCATAGTGTCAGCGTGCGGGCCACCATCGTGATTTCTGATTCACACCAAGTTGACCTTGCTACATCATGTGATACCTCCCTTTTTCTTCAGTTTCTCAGTAGATGATGTTACAGCAGCAGGTGAACGAGCTCTAGCTTCAATATTGGGGGACAACGTTCACAAGAAGCTAAAGCGTTTATCTCCTGATGAAGCACACTTACTCTGAGATGAGATCATGAAGGTGTTGGTGAGACTGCAAGAGATCCCCTCCATGACTTTTCTTTGGCGTGCAGTGTGTTGAGGACTACTTAGACCATGTAGGTCATCTTGCGACTTTGGAGGGTTCAGTGGGTACTAGAACCTCAATTGCGCAGCACATTGAGCACATGATAGCAGTTGAGGCTTGACTTTCCCAGACAACATCATTGGAGGAGGAAGCGACTAAACACTTGAAGGCCCTCATCATTGCGTGCGATAACATATCTTTTGAACACGCCATTCTCAAAGCAAAGATGGAGGAAAAGGCCAGGGAATTGGAAGACGCCAATGCACTCATCCAAGAGGCCTCTATCAAGCTAGAAGCCAGGCAAGCCGATGCCTTTACTATCAAGGTTGAGGTAGAAACTGTGAGAATTGAGCCTCATATGTTCAAAGTAGAGGCGAACTCGTTGCAGGAATTGCACGAATTGGTGAGGGTGAAGAGGGAGGCTTTGAAGAACCTCGAGTGGTAGCCGAAGATCTACCCCGTTTTTCCTCTTTTTTTAAGAATATCTAGGCCCCTTTTTTTGTAACCTTGGATCTGACAAGTTGAATAAAGTGCATTTTTTTCACCTACAACTTTATCCATTATTCGCTCATTAATAAATGTTCAAGCTTTTTTTTTTAATTCGAGAAATTTCATTGCCCAAAAAGGTACTTACAAAAAGTTTACATTTGTATAAGATCCATCAATGAACTAGCTAACCTACTACGAGGAATCCTGTAATCTACGTTTGGGAGTGATAGCAATTTACATCTAACCATGTCCAGAATTTTCTCCCCCAGCTACTGGATGGTTATTTGATGATTCCTAAAAACACTCTCATTCCTCTCCTGCCATACAAAATAAATATATGATGTTCACAAAAGTCTAAGAACGATGGAATCAAAGCTCCGACCCTTACTAATGGAGATGGCCCATTGAAGAGTCGTATCCCATGTTGTAATGTCTCTCAATATATGAAGTTGCGGCAAAATATCCATCCAAAAGGGTGGCTGTTATTTGGTAGGAGAAGAAGAGGTGCTTCTAACATTCTGTTTCTGCTTGGTAGAAGTCGCAAGAGGTTGAAGGAAGATTGAGCCAATTGCTAACCCGTTCTTTTGTTACAAGTCGATCTCTGATAGCCAGCCATGCCATAGATGAATATCTTGGGACATGACCTGGAAACCTGATAACCTTGTGCTAGGGATCCTCCGATCTTTGCAATCGCAGCAATTTCCATGCCACAGACATAGTAAATTCCTTATGTGAGCCTAGAAATAATGTGTCATGAGTGGATCATTGAATTTTTGAATCAATGGAGTTGATGATTTCTCTAGCTTCAGCATCACCGCACCGTGGCCATGACCAAATGCCTTCACTAATAATTGAACAAAGTTCCTCTTTTTCACCTATAGAAGGGAAACATGCCCGGCCCCTCTGGCAATATTATGCAAGCGGGCCAAAGTCTGACCAATTGTCGTGCCAGAAGGATATCTGGCTACCATCCCCAACTCTCCATTTGGTGTGAGGTCAAATGAGAGAACGCAGGTTGAGGAGTTTGCGTCAGCTCCAAGAGTCGTTTGGCTTCACTTTTACTGTCCAGACATTTGAGTTTTTGAGTAGGTACTTAGAAATGCAGGTGATCCACAATGATCGAGCATTGATAAGAATTTGCCACAAGATTCGTAGAGTTGAGACTTGATTCCACTTCTCCAAGTCTTTTAAGCCCAAACAGCCCTCGTTCTTTGGGAGACAAATTTCACTCCAGCTGATCTTAGCCTCTTTGTGTTTTGTTGGGTCACCTTGCCAGAGAAAAGAGCAACATACTTGTTGGACTTGTTTAATGACCCTTTTAGGAAGAATGAAGTGGTGAAACTAGTAGTTTGCCATGGATTGTAACACAGAGGAAATCAATTGAAGATGACCGGCAAATGATAAGCATCTAGAGGTCCAGCTAGTGATTCTCGATGTCATTCTCTCGACCAATGAGGAGCAATCAACTGCCTTCAATTTGGTGGAAACTAGCGGTACTCCTAAGTATCTTACAGGGAGGTGACCTCTTTTGAAATCAGTAATCTCTTCAGATTCCTTGATTTGGCTTTCAGTTAGACCGACACAGTGGAATTCTATTTTAGAGGCACTTAGTCTCAGTCTAGAGATGATAGAAATCCCCCAAGGTACCATAAATGGATCTATAAAGGGCTCTGACGAAGTCTATAGATCCATTTATGAAAACTAGTAGGTCATCAGCAAAGATAAGATGTGTAATATTTGCCTTCTTGCAATTTGGATGGAACCCAATTTGACTTCATAAGCCTCCTTGTTTAGTAGACTCGTTAGTAGTTCCATAGAGATGACAAAGAGATACGGTGAAAGAGGGTCAACTTGACGTAGCCCTTTCGCTCCTCTAAAATACCCCACAAGCGAGCCATTGAAAGAAACTGAATACCATGGAGAAGATATGAATCCCATAATCTAGTGTATAATTTTGCAGGGAATCCCAGAATCTCTAGGAAAGAATGAATAAAGTTCCAATCCACTGAATTGAAAGTTTTTGTAGGTCAATTTTGATTGCACACCTTGGAGACATTCTACTTGTATGGTAGTTTCGGACCAATTCATGGGCCAGCAGGATATTGTCAGTAATATTTCTCCCTTGGACAAAAGCTGACTGGTTCGTGCTGATGATGCTCGGTAGGACAACTTTTAATCTTGCTACCAGTATTTTGGTTATGCATTTATATAGTGTATTCTAGTAAGAAATCGGGTGAAAATCCTTCATCGATTCGTTGTTTTCTTTTTTTGGAATAAGGGAGATGATCGTTGAGTTGAGTTGTCGAGGTACGTGGCCTATTTTGAAGATCAATGTTCAAGCTTGTATCGTGACGATCATCAACCCTTGCCTCTTTTTCTTCTTTTTTTTCTTTTTTTTCAATAATGTGACTGAGCCTTGACCAATGTGGTCAAGATTGCCTACGTACCCTTGTGAGGGATCAGGTCATTACATAGTTCAATATACAAGAGGGTCTTCTTTAGGCATAGTAGCACTTCAGGAACTTCCCATTGAAAGGGCCAATCCACAAGCCATCTTCGTCGACCAACTTCTAGGCTCCGTTCGTGTATACTCCTTTAACAACATGCAGGCCATCCCACTTAGGAAGAAATTTGTTTCCAGTTCTGTGGTAACACTGATTGGTCTTCATACTGCAAGGACAAATTCCCCAACTTGAAATGAGTGTATACGGAGATGTTTATTGAAAGACTTAGACATCCTAGCCGGTAGCATTCGAGACATTGTTGAGCATCGAGCCTTTTCTCGTCTAACACCTCTAGCTCTCCGAGTCGTAATTTGGCATTTTCTTCAATCGTGAGCCCTTCCTGCACTGCTATTCTCAAAGATGGGATTTGGTGCTCCAGGGGGAGAACAACATTGACCTCGTATATCAGTTAATAAGGTGTGGCTTGAGTCAGGGTTCGGTATGTTGTCCGGTATGCCCACAAAGCTTCACCAATCTTCTCATGCCAATCTCTCTTTGATTTGTCAACTATTTTCTTGAGAAGACTGCAGAGCATTTTATTGAAGGCTTCAGCAGGCCCATTCGTTGCTGCATTGTAGGCGAAGGAGTTGTACTGCTTGAAGCCAAACTTTTCGCAAAGTGTGTCCATGGCCTTGTTGTAGAATGGCCTCCCATTATTGGTGATGATATAACGAGGCACGCCATACCTAAAGATGATGGTCCTGCATATGAAATTGACCACTATCTCCTTTTTCACCTCATGAAATGGAGCAGCTTCAGCCCACTTGGAAAAGTAGTGAGTAGCGGAAGGATGTGCATGCCCGCTAGATGACTTCGGTGTCAGTGGTCTGACGACATCCAAGCCCCATGTGTCGAATGGCCACGAGGCAACCATGGGATGCAATAGTTCCAGTGGTTGGTGAATGAAGTTTGTATGGACCTGACATGCTTAACATCTCTTTGCGTAGTCGATGCAATCCTTCACCATGGTCGGCCAATACTAGCCCATCTTTTTAAGTTGAAAATGGAGTTTCAGACTTGATTGATGAGCACCACATACTCCAAAGTGTGCTTCCTCTAATGCCTTGAAAGCTTTATCATCGCTAATGCACCTTAAGAAGACGCCGTCGAACGACTGACGATAAAGGGTGCCCTTGAAGTGAATGAACCGAGGCACACGATGCTTTATGTCAGTTCTATACTTGGGGTTATCTAGCAACTTTCCATATTCTAGGTAATCAACAAGAGGTTGTTGCCAGTTTTCTTTGTCAATTTCATAGGCTGATGTTGCTCTACATTCATCATCACCTTGAGCATCGTTTGTTGCAGGAACAACCCATCTTTGGCACATCGGGACCTTCACTTCTTCTCCCGTCAATGTAAGGGCAGATGCCAAGCAAGCAAGCACATCAGCTAGCCTATTCGACTCCCTGGGAACATGTGCTAAGGTGAAGTGCTCGAATTGCTAAAGGAGTTTACCGGCATATTGAGCAAATGGGATCAACTCAGGTTTCTTCACCTCGTATATTAAGAGGAGTTGATTCACCACTAACTTAGAATCTCCAAAGATCTTAAGCTCGGCAATATTCTTCTCTACTGCCATCTGGAGTCCAATAATAAGCGCTTGGTATTCAGCGACATTATTCGAGCAACTTTCGATGAGGGCAAAATTATAAGGTAATACATCACCTTCTGGAGTAACAAAGGCAACTCCTACCCCCGTACCATGTCTGCATGCTACTCCATAGAAATACATCCTCCAGTGTGGTGTCGACTCAATGAGCATAATGTCGTCATCAAGTAAGTCATCTGAGAAGTTCCAAGTATCAAGAATCAGATGGTTAACGAGGAAGTCTACAAGAACTTGTCCTTTGATTGCCTTTTGAGGCACATACGCAATTTCGAGCCCTAGCAGCAGCAATGCCCATTTCCCTAGTCGTCCTGGAAAGTCAGAGTGGGACATGATGTACTTGAGAGGGTTTGCTCTTGAGATAAGTCAAACCAAATGTGCCTGAAAGTAATGCTGCAACTTCTGGGTAGAGAAGATCAAGGCCAAACATATTTTCTTGATAGGTGAGTAATTCATTTCCGCCGCAGCCAAGGTCTAACTTAGGTAATAAAGGCATTCTCCTTCTTCTCCTCATTGTCCTGAGTAAGGAGGATGCCCAAGGACCTTTCTTGAGCTGACAGGTAGAGTATGAACCGCCGACCCAGTATCGGAGCCTGCAACACGGGTGGCTTGAGCAAATAGTCTTTTATACTCTGGAAGGCATTCTTACAGGCCTGGTCCCAAATGAACTCCACATCCTTCTTCATGAGCTAATTAAATGGTTGACATCGTCTGGAAAGATTGGAAATGAAGCGAAGGATGTATGCCAGCTTCCCTTGCAGGCTTTGGAGCTCATGAAGGTTCCTAGGTTTTGGCATCTTTAAGATTGCATTGATCTTTAAAGGATCAATCTTGATTCCACGAGGTTGCATGATGAAACCAAGAAACTTGCCAGACGTAACCCCGAATGCACACTTCAAAGGGTTCATCCTGAGCTTGTAACGATGCAGACAGTCGAACACTTTTTGAAGATCTGTTAAGTGCTGCTCTCCCCCTTTCTTAGACTTCACAACCAAGTCATCAACATAGCACTCGCCCCGCTTGTGAAGCATGTCATTGAATATCTTCCGCATTGCTCTTTGATACATCGCCTTCGCATTTTTCAATCCAAATGGCATAACTTTGTAGCAGTAAATGCCCTTTGGAGTTTGAAAAGCTGCCAGTTCTTTATTCTTTGGATCCATGCGGATTTGGTTTTAACCGGACATTCCATCCATGAAGGAGAGGGCTTCATGACTGGTTGTTGCATCAACCAATGATCTCCGTGATGGGCAATGGAAAGTTGTCCTTAGGGCATGCATTATTGAGGTCACGAAAGTCCATACATATGCGAATTTGACCGTTCTTCTTTCTCGGCATGATGTTTGCAATCCAAGTGGGATAAGGGACCTCTCGAATGAACGCTTCAATCAATTTGTCCACCTCAGCTTTTATTTGAGGTAACAATTCGGGATGGTATCGTCTTTGTGCTTGTTTGATCGGTTGCGCACCGTGTCTCATAGAGAGGAGATGTATTGCGACCTTGAGGTCCAATCCTGGCATTTCTCTATAGGACCATGCAAAGACAATCCCTATATGCAGTGAGAAGTTTGACATAAGCCTCTTCCTCTTTGGACTTAGGCTTGTGCTGAGGAAGATTGGACATCGTTCTTCCTCGGTCCCTAGGTTAACCTCTTTTAGCTTATCGACGGTGGCTTACCCTCATTCTTCCAAGGCACCTGGGGCTTCCTCCACTTCCGCCTCTTCAGTTTGGCCCTCATCAATATCATGGATGGTGATGTGACAGGAAGACATTGTGTCATCATCCATGGCTTGACTTCTCCCCTCATCCGATTTGGTTAGGACTACCATTCGGGTGTTTGCCCTCAATTTATTGTCTACTGTCACTTCTAACTTCAAGCACCTCTGCATCCTTGAAGGAATTATGTTGCGAAGATCCTTTGTTCATTGAAACAAAGGAGTTGCACTCTCTTTTTGCGGTGTCATAGTCTCATCAATTTGACTAGTTGGCAATGAAGGTCCCAACCTTTGCTTAATTGACCTTCTTTCGTTCACCTCGAGGACTTCTCCTAGTTTGTCGAAGACTGATGATCTCTTAGGACACTTGCCCAAGCGATTGAATACAGAAGGTCTTGCTAGCGTCTTTGGCTCTTGCTCGTTGTCATCCTCTGTAGAGATATATTTTGCTGAGGCCTTCCTTATGGGGAAGCATATGGGCTCGGGTGGATTATAGCCCAAGCTAGCTCGCGAGCTTCCCACAGCATACCCCTGCTCCTTCAAAGTAGCTTGCGTCTTTGTCAAACCTCATGTGCTAGATGTGCTGGTACTTGTGCTGGATCTTCACAGTGATTTCATGTCTTGGTCATATCTAGCTTTTGCAAGCAACTTGTAAGCATTATGTCAAATCCATCTTGACGCTTCGTAGGCAGTGACCCTTGTATGATGTGTGGTCCTTGAAAGGGCAGTGTAAATCGTTTTAAGGGAGGGCTGGAAGGTTTGACTACTTCAATCTTTGTGATGGGCAGGTTCAACCCTTCCAAACCCTCGTCCTTCAGGTCCTTACCGCATGCGAAAGGAGACTCCCCTTCCTTCCTCATGACTTTGGGATGTACCGCAAGATGGGTACCGGCTTTTTCCCCTAATTGGATAGAGTGTCTTGCTTCCCAGTGTTTGAGGAAGCATTGATCTTTGTCGCCTCCTCGATGGTCTGTCCTTGTTTCAAGCTTCCATCCTCACTAGATTGATGCACCTTACCCTTTCCTTTCAAGGGTGACATCTATCTAACCCATCCCATCACCTTACTTCTGATGTAGAATTTGGCATCCACAAAATGAGCTTCAACTTTTGTGAATGGTTTATCATCTGCGATATTAGTTTTCTGGCAACCATCCTTGAAGTATTGGAAGCATTGGTGAAGGGTGGAGGGCACTACTCCATTCTCATGAATCCAAGGGCAACCTAGGAGCAAGTTACAGGTCATTTTCGCATCTATCACGTGGAAGAGCAAACTTGATTCCATGTCATCTATTAGCAAGTCGACTTTCATCTTGCCAATAGCCCTTTGTCCCCCTTGGTTGAAGCCTTGGATCATTAGCCGACTGTCTAGGAGTCTGTTAGTTGTCACTCTCAAGTTCCTCATAACTTGAGCGAGCATGATATCCACCATGGAGCCACTGTCTATCAATTTCTAGTCCACTCAATGCTCTCAGACATAGCTGGCCACAAAGAGTGGCCGATTGCCTCATGGCAATATGCCTTGGGAGAGGGATGAGAGATGTTAGCCTCATCTTTCTCCTCATCCTCTTCACCAATAGTTTGGTCACACGAGGACGGAGAAGTCATGGCATCTCACAAATTTTTTGGAAGAAAGTCCCACAATGTGACTGGGACTCTCGCCTTTCGGTGAAAAGGCTCATCGATCTCAACTGGCATTTTCCGTGGGATGCAAACCTCGCCAATATCGTGATGAAACCCGATATCAAGTATGATATGAACCTCATCAACTCGTGACGAAACCCGTATTCAACTAAGGTCTTCAGGAAACGTGTCCTTGTCGAGCTCAAAAGGTAGAACCTTGACCCATTACCTATAAAGAGGTAAGAACCTTAGTATAGTGAAGACGCCACAATCAACTATGGAAGGGTTGATTGATAAGTCGGAGATGAACGCCACGGATTTCTTTGATAAGTTCATCGGGATGAACGCCACGGATTACTTCGATAAGTTCGACGGTTCTTAGAACCAAATAAAATAAGAAGTCACTCTTATTGATCCATTATCTGAATGAATAAAAATACAATGTGACCCACTTGGGTATTTATAGACTCCTAATAAAAATATAAAATTTGTAAGTATATCGTAATCGCTATCCTAAAGATATGATAAATATAATCTAAATACATCTAAAAGATATCTTAATAATATTCATAGGAAACCACAATATTTCCAGAAGATAACAAAAATATATTCTCCTAATTTATCTAAATAAATACATTTAGCATATATAAGAAAATATTGCTCGGTATCTTATTGCTTATTTTGCTCTCCTTGATCTCCTTCTTCTCTTGTATCTGATATTGACTTTCATTCTTGATATCCTTGTCTTGATTCACATCATCGTGTTCTCTTGGAGGCCAGCTTCTTCTTGCTTTGAATTGCCTTGGACCACATCTTCAGTCCGTTAGCTACCTTGCGTGAAACATGCCTTCATCCTTTTCATGTGATTGGCAGCTTTCGCGAGGCATGCCCCCGAGCGCTTTGTGATGGGCATAGGATGGGCTTTGAAGCTCTCCTCCGTCTAGTGACAAGGACCCAGCCCTTTTCCTTTGCTTCAACGCAATCCACAACAATATGTGTGGAGGGCCTCATGACTGTCATTGCCACCACTATAGTCGCCATGCATCTTTTTGAACTCGAGACGTGCAACGGCTAGGAAGGAGTTGTCTCAATAAGGATGGGCTCGAAGCTTCCAAACTTGATGGCTCTTAAAGTTCACACCTCAGGTTCTTCCAGGACGAAAATAGCGTTGTTGGTGGTCACGTCATCATCAAACGCGATCTTGCTTGACGTGCTAACTCATTGATCTTTTCTTTCAGGACAAAGCACCTCTCCATTGGGTGGCTCACCAAGCGATGGTATTGGCAATAGTTTGTATCGTTTGTACGACCCGCTTGTTGCGGACGCTTCATCAGGGGCAGCTCAATTAACTTCAACTCGAGCAAGTGCTCAAGCATCCCTGCGACGTAGGAGTCTGGAAACGGGTATGTCTTGTTCTACAACTCTTCCAGCGTAGGCTTCATCTTTGCCTTTTGTTCAATAGGAGAGAAGCCTTCTCTTCTTTCTTCCTCTTCCCAAAGATCTTAATTGGGGCAATAGCAGCAACAATTAAAGCATGCTTGCTGCTTGTCTTGGAAGAGGACTTGCCACCCTTCTTTGTGTCCAGACGCTCTTTTGCCTTGCCAGACTCCAGCACAGGCAGCCCTTGAGCACCACTAGTCTTGATGCTCAACTCCATGTCATGCGCACAGGTGGCCAACTCTTCGAATGTGTGGGGTTTAATCCCTTGTAGGATGTAGCGTAAACCACAATGCATCCCTTGAATGCACATGTCCATGGCGGAAGCCTCGAACAGACGGTCCCTGTAGTCGAGACTTAAGTTCCTCCACCTCTGTATGTAGTCCGTGATAGGCTCGTCCTTCAACTGGCAAGTGCTGGTAAGCTCGATCATGCTCACTATGCGTTTGGTACTATAGAACTTGTTTGGAAATTCTTACTCAAGCTGGTTCCAATTGTAAATGGAGCTAGGCTTGAGGTCAGTGTACCACTTGAATGCATTGCCCTTCAATGAGCGAACAAACTGTTTGACCGGGAGACCTCCCTCAGTTCTTGCATTGCTACAGGTCTCAACAAAGTGGGCAACATATTGCCTTGGGTTGCCCTTCTCATTGAACTACTGGAGTTTCGGTGACTGGTAGTTTGCGAACATCCTAATCATGTCAATCCTACAAGTATAGGGCTTGACATATGCCATCAGTGACGAAGAACTTGCTTGCACTTAGCCCTTTAGGGCTTCCTTTATGATTTCTTACAACTGTTCTGCAGGAATGAACCCATCAGCAGTAACATGTATGATCCTTGTCGATGACGTTGCCATTGTGTCAGCAGTGGCAACACCTGCAGTCTTCAGTAGCAACTTGTGGAGTCTCCACAGGAGTCGACATTAACGGAGCAGCAGTAATAGTCTATGAGACATGTCCTTCCTTAAGAGCGTTGTTGTTAACTTGGCTTGATTTCTCCATGGCCTCAAGCCTATTCATCAGGTAGGTGATCTGTGAATCATGCTCCTGAATGGTCTTCATCAGGCCTTCGAGTGTCTTGACCATGATAGAGCGATGACGTGCTTGTCATCATGGAAGGCAGCGCTGCCGTGGTGTGTGAGCTTTCGACATCAGTAACGACCCTTTGAGACGAAGGTGGAGCGGACTCCTCGCTACTTTGTAGGCCTTCATTTTTAGTAGTAACCTCCTCCTTTGCACCATTTTGCTCCTCTTGTACGAAGTGTTGGCTCAACACTTGCTCAACGAGGGTGGGCACATGGATGTCAGCTCCTTGTGCTGTCGGGGTTGACGAGGCACTGGGGATGTTAGACCCAAAAACAGGGTTGATCTTCATAGTCACTCCACCATGTACAGCTGCCTCCCTAGCACTGCTCCTGGTGTGAACCCTTTGTTGGGTCTCTAGGTTGAGATTAGCAGTAGCATCGTCGACACAGTTCTTATCCTTCATGTCGACAACGATAAACTTCCTTGGGGCCATAGCAACTCACAAACTTGAGATTCTAAAAGAGAGATGAGAGGTAGAGAATGTACCACCGGGCATGCCAGAAATTTGTGCTCGGAAAATTTCGAGTCTGAATTACGTAGACAAGAAAAATGAATGTAAGTTATATTTGTATTGATTGAGGGGTATAATTCTCTAGTAGGAGCCTTGCAAGTAATGAGCAAGAAAATCCTTTCATTCTCCCTCTTGGTCTTGGTCTCAAACGAGGGCTTGGGCTTGCTCTCGGTTGAGGAACAGTGTCTGGGCCCTTGGGCTTGGTCCTACGAGTCCGTGGAGATCTCGGGCAAGGGGCTTGTGTGGCTTGATCTTGCACGAGCGATGGTTTTGGATTCACCGGGGCCCTTGGGCTTGATCCATTGCTTTGTGGTCTCGAACGAGGGCTGAAACAGTTTGATCTCGATCGAGGTAGAATTACCAGGGCTTGTGGGCTTGATCTGGTGAATCCATGTGAGGTCTTTCAAATGTCTTTAAGTCGACAAGGCTTTGGGAGTTTGAAGAGTCTCAAGTTTGGGCAGAGTTTCTTCAGGTCTTGGCACCTTCTCTTCAGGTTAGTTGCCCCATTTCTCAAGGGGAGCCCTCTATAAATAGAGGAGGGGAGCTGAAATGTTAATCCCTATGCTTGAATCCGATTGGTTGATTAGAACAAATCCTAACTGTCCATCTTGATTTTATGGATAATTATCTAATTTTATTTATAGATAATATCCATTTCTAGAGATATTCTTTTAAGTATATCCCCATCTGCTCGATTCACAGGATGAACTTGAGTATTTTAAGTATCTCTTTCTTCAAGTGTCGTTGACCCTCCAATACACCTCTCCACTGCCACAAGACTTGATGCCCTTTTTAGCATCTGAGAAAACCTTATTTAGAGAAATACAGTTCTCTTCTTTGATGACCCTTGCTAATAATTAATGCGAATTTTGCAATAATCTCCACTCCATTTTAGGAAGGAAGGCTAGGTTAGAACTTCCATGCCCTTAGATGCCATTTTACCATTCCCTTTAACCTCCGTTAGCCTCTTCCAACTCATGCAATCCACCTAGGCCTGGTCAGTTATGGTTCCATGGTTGCATGGAACCGGCCCTAAACCACTTTTGGGACGGTTTTGAACTACAATTCTCGTTGGGCCATAACAAACAGTTTAGAATCGTCTAGTTCCAGCTTGGAATTGACTGAATTGGCAAATTTTAAAATACATTAATATATAAATTATTTGGAATTATGATGAATTATAATAAAATTAAATTAAAAATAGATCAAATGTATTGTATTATATTTGAAAAATGAAATTTGAGTACATAAATTAGTAGATCATTTTTTAAAAACTTTTTAAAATTTTTTGTTATGGTTCGAAGCTGACAATTTCAGGCTAGTTCCGGTTCATTGAAAGGGAGGAACTGGCCCCTAAACCTCAACCTCCCCTCACTGTTCCGAGCCGGTTAACCGGCCCATGGCCAGGACTTCTCCACAAGTATTAAGCCACCATACCATTTATAAGCTTACACTAACCCTTGGGTAGTTTAAGGCAACTCCTCTTTTTTTTTTTTTTATTTAGAATTGCAATATGACTTCCCTTCTCAAAAAGATTACAGATTAAAGCAACTCAGTGAATAAAATGGGTAGTAATTATTTACTGATTTGAGCAGCACCCTTTTGCCCGCTTGAGAGAGGAGACTCTGCTTGCGTCCTTTAAGCTCCCTCCAAATCCTTTAATTCCTTGACAAAACCAAGAGCGTCTTTGTTTGATCTCCCTCACGTTGTTGGAACACCCATGTGTCTTCCAAGTCCAGCATTTGTCAATGCTGAAGCACAGCTCCTGTCATCTCCTCTGTCATGAACCTTGTGTTGCTGCTGAAGTGGATGGAAGATTTTTGATAATTTACACTTTGACATTTATAGAACAGTAAACTCTAGATTCTCTTTCAAATTTTCAAGTATTTTCCTCATTGGCTTCCACTGAAACACATAATAACGTGAAATTATACGACAACTCTTCTTTATTCTTAAAAGCTGTTAACTCTCCGTTGTGGATTAGCTGAGTTTGTTGGCTTTTCAGGCGCAGGTGGCTACTCAGTCGGAGCCTCGCTTTGTTCAGAACCCAACAGTTGAGCAAGTCACCGACCTTGTGATCTTAACACGCATTCAAGCTAGTCAAATCTGTACTAATTGTTAATACCGCAAGCTCTCCAATTCAATTCAAACTCGGAGAAACCTTTGCCTTTTGTTCAGCACACTTCTACTTGTTCGAGGCTTATATTTACAGTATGGGTTTCTGTAACGATATTTTTCACTCTATGACTGGGGTGGTAAGCCCTCCATCAACAACACTCGGGCCTGAGAATCTTGCGTCAAATGCCCATCAGTCACGAAAATGAAGAGGCAAGGAGATAGAAGATGATAATCTCCGTTTTACCTTTTTTGAAAAAAAAGAAAAATCTCTTGTGCGACAGCAATATTATCCTGCATTAGTCTCCTAGGAATGACAGCACTTTGTCGCTCAGACATCAGATTTGAAAGAAAAGGTTTCGGCCTGTTAGCAAATATTTTTGTACACAATCTTATACACGAAATTGCACAGCCTAGTTGGCTTGAACTGGCTTACATCCTCTGGTCCAACGACCTTCTGAATCGAGATAGCGTCCATGGCACACAATGAAAATGGCATGATTGCTACATTAAAGAAACTTAACACAATAGCAACCACCTAAGACCCTAACAGATCTCAATATGTATATAAGAAACAACAATTTTGCCTTTGGCTCCGAGGAATGTCATAATAGACAAACCCATGATTAGGGAGAAAGTCTTGTATGTAATGGGTATATTACGTGACAGTATTTAATTATCCGGTGTCACAAATTAATAAGATTCAACCATTTTTGTATTTTTTCTAGTTTTTAGAATTTTATAAGATGAATATTAAAGTGACTGAAATCTCATTGATTTGTAAAATTATATAATTACTGTCACGTGATATTGGCTCAAAGCACCGTATTGGCCAATGACCCATGCGGTGGAAGACATGAAAGATAAGCACTATTGCTTGTACAAGGCGCCCAATCCAACAGTTTGGACATTGGCAATCTCAACGTTCCATGCAGAGAATTGAACTTTGCATCTAAAATCAGTTCCGAAAATTTAATTCATTTGCCAACTCGTCATCATCCTTGCAGGAGTAGAGCATCCAAGGACAGTCCATGCGGATCATTTGAACTACCCAAGGGTTAGTGTAGTTTTGGGCACCCGGTATATAATTCCTTTTCCAAATAAGTCCGTTTCGAATTTACCACCATCTAATTAGATCACAGTTGGTTGTCATACTTGCTAGATTATGCAAACTCGATACCTGGAACAGCTCAGAAGAACTACATAGTGGTAGGTAACTTTCAGCTGAGATTTATGTAGTTTTGGGCATCACGAAGTACTCATGTAGATAATATTGAGGACGCACGAAAGTTACGAAAAGGATTCCTGTCAAGACCAACTGAGAACCGGCAAATCCACATACTGAGGGGTAGTGTGACACCATCTGTGTGTTTATTATGGTACTAACTGTTAATTTTGGTGGCTCAAATTTTGTTAGATCCTATCCACTATTTGTTTTAAACCTACTTTATAATTAAGGTTTTCATTTATATAATTAGAGATTTTAGGGTTCTTTCTTTGAAGTCACTATTATGGATTTTCCTATCTCTTAACTAATCTTTCAAATATAGTGGATTCGCTTCTTCCTACCTATGGTTTTTCCTGTCAATGGTTTTCCACATAAATCTGTGTTTTCATCTTCACTTTTTTCCCTTCGCTTCCTATTTTCTTTTGCCCATTTTTGAACAAATGATATCAGTGCATCCAAGTTTCACAATAGCAATGTTGAAATATAGTATTCCATTTCTGGATCGTAGCACGAGATTATCACTTTGGCAAGTCAAGATGCGAACCATGGTCGCCTAGATGGATTTGAATGATACTCTGTTAGGATTTTATAAGATGCCCTTATCGTGGATGTTGAAAGAAAACAACGTAAGGATTGCAAGGCCCTATCTCATGTTCTCCTATATTAATCGAACTCTATTCTACAAGATATTTAGAAGGAGAAAATCTTAGTCGTTATTTAGTTGAAACTAGAGCCATTGTGTATAACAAAGAGTCTAACAAGCAAGTTGCATATGAAACAATGGTATTCCCTACATATCTCTCAAAGTACATCTTTGGAAGATCATTTACTTGCCTTTACGCAAACTGTTTCTAATCTAAAGGTTTTGAAGGTTAAGTATGAGGAAGAGAATTTAGGGTTGATTTTGCTATGTTCACTGCCCTCTTCATATTTGACTTTTAGAGATATAGTTTTATATAACTGTGATGCTCTAATCCTAGATGGGAATTATGATGCCATATTGTTAACTCTACATATATTACATATTTTAACACATTTTTAGGCCTTAAACAGATGTGAATTCTTGATTTTAATTGAACTTTGGATATTTCTTGAGTATTTTGTGATGCTTCAATTCATGGTACTTAATTCAAGCTTATTAGATTGTAGGAAGTCACGGGAACCAAGAATGAAGTGTCATGACCTCAAGGAAGACATGCCAGGGTATGAACCTAGGCACACAAGGGTAAAAGAATTTTGAGCATGACTTACAAAGGCATGTGCCTCAGTAGGTAGCATTAATTTTAAGACATGAAGATTTTAAAGACCTGGACTTCTGAAGCACAAAAATCATGATATATTGGATCAGATTGAGTCCGAAAAAGGAGAAAAAGAAGAATATCTTAAGATCTTGCAGAAGCAACTAAAGATATCATAAGAATATCTTGAGAGATATGAGATGAAACAAATTAATCTTTATATTGAAGCGTTTTGGCAGTTTAAGGACATCTCTTTTCTTTTGAGAAATAGCATCGACATTAGGGAGTAATCAATTCAATAAGGGGAAGTGGAGATCTTGAAGACGGGATTGCAACTTGCAACCGAACTAGAGTTTCCTTCTCTTTTCTCTTTAGTTTACTTGATGTATCCTTGAATATGACGATTATTGACTCAATTTCCATTATGAACTAATGGTGTGTTTGGTTGGATGGAATAGGATTCCTCATCCTATTCCAGTGAACCAAACAAGTTTTACTTATTACATATAGGAATAGAAGGAGAATAGAAGAGTTTTAGTATTATCAATTGATTTAAAAGGAATAAGGTTTTTTCACCGGGTCTCGATGATGGCGGCTTGAAGGTGAGGTTGCCCGTCGTCGCGACAATCACCATGGTTGCCAAAGAACGATTGTTGCAGGAGGAGCTTAGATGCGAGAAACGTGATGATGAACAGTGCACAAATCATTGTTCAAGCCTTTTTTAAAAAAAGTTTTATACTTTTTATTATTTTTTAAATTTAGTTTTTCATAAAAATAAACTAAATTTAAATTTAAATAATATAAATAAAAATATATATACATGAAGGGCAGTTTTGTCTTTTATCCTTAAATATCCTATTTCTTATCACTTTATTCCTAACCAAACAAAACATATTTATTCCTTAATTTAACTCTATTCCTCATATTATTCATTATCCCTATCTATTCTATTCACTATCTATTATATTCCTACGAACCAAATGCACCATAAGTGTTATCTTTCCTAAGGTGATCAATGGATCTTATTTCTTGATTTTGATTTTTTAGTTCACTTCTCTAATGTTTATTGATTTGATTGAGTTGTTTATACTCGTCTCGAACTTAATGGGATTTAATTGACTGGCTAGCAATTAAGTTGATCTAGCAATCTAGCTAAACTCAACAGAGGAATTCTAGGTTAAGATAGGGAAAGCATAGCTTAGGTTAATCCACATCAAAAGATGAGGATTTTTAGTGAAAAGGACAGACATATACCCGATCATCCTAAGCAGCCAATTAGGACTGATTTTTAACGGGTCCTAATTTGTTAATCACTTAGACATAAAGTAGATTGACTAGTTGGGGGTACGATCTTTGTATAAGCGACCACTATGTAAGACGATAGTGAACCGTAGATTAGGGCCTTTAATTCTAATTGATTGAAATTGTTTCCATTGTTTACTATTCTCATTTTATTTTTCTTGCTTCTATACATGATCAATTGTCTGGATAAGGGAGAGTATAATTTCAGTAGTCAAAATGAATTTTGATTAGGTCTCTTGGGATGACACTCGTTCTCACTACAATAATGCTCATGCAACACATGCACTTGCACTTGGATTATAAATAATCGCGAACACATATTCTCTAAAAAGAACATGAATTAGTTAGTTTTAGGATCTGAGGCTTAGACAAGGGCCTTACTATTTGTGAGACATCGCATTAAAGAAATTCCAGAGGTGACACTAGAAGTAGGTCGAAATCAATAACAAAAAAGGGTCTGCAGATGTTGCAAAAAGAAGAGTACTTCAAGTGTGAATGTTATAAAGTCCAAGATAAAAATAAAAAGGCTATTGGAACGGTAAATAACTTGCAAGTCACTGTTGAAAAAGATAATTAAGTGATGGAGAGTTTTTACTCGTTCCTGATGGCGACTCCATATTTGATAAATTTTTCATGTTCAAAATGTTACTATAACTTAAATCGGTAATAAATAGTGCTTAAATGTGTCACAAATATACTTGAAACTACATATTTGATTATGACCGTAAAATATTAAATAACAATATAATAGTGAAAAATATATAAATAATTCATATATAGGAGAAAAAAATGATAAATGAGTTCCATCAAGGCGCCTAAAATTTTTAAGAGTCCAGTTTTAATATTCAATAGACTAGGGTCCGAATTCAAAATTTAGAAGCATGTTTTATATAGGGTAGGGTCCGGTACCACAAAAAAATACTGGGTACTAGGACCCAACAACCCCTAACAGTGAGATTATTCAATTTTGTATTTTTTTCATTGTGCATATGAGAAAAAGATATCATCATCTATGTTATCTATATCTCTATATCTCTATATCTCTTTTATTTTAAGGGACAATATAGTAGTTTTTCTCCTTTTCAATATTCCAAAAATACGGTTACCACTATCCTTTTAATCAAAAGAAAAAACAAAAATGAGGATGAAATTGAAAAATCATTCCTTAAAGTATAACTACCATTTTAAATCATAACTACTCTAATTTTCTTTTTTCAATTATATATTTTATTTTTATCATAAAAACTATAAAGGTTAAAAACACTATAAAATTAATACTCATTTGTAAATATTGTTGCATAAATAATACAACTTTATATTCAATCATATAATTTTGAATTCCGTATGTAGTACGAGTTGATATTTAGTATTACTTTATACAAACCCAATTTTGATCTCATTTTCAAGTTTCAAAAATGATCTTAATTAAATTTAATTTATAATTGGTCAAATTTAATTTAGCATAAAATAAATGAACATACGAAAACGATATTTTTATCATTTCTATGATTTTAGTATAACTATCTATTTTATTAACTTTTTATATTCTGTTAACTATTTTTATGATTCTCTCAACTATTTCTCACCATTCTCTTAACTATACAATCTTTTTTCGCTCTTTCAAAATTCTCCAACTCCTTTGAACATTCATAACTTTCACAAAAAATCTACTTTAATTCACCAGAAATTCTCCCGATTCACCAGAAATTCTCCCAATTCCCCAGTTTTACTTCATTTTTATTTAATGAGCTACTACTTTTGTTATCTGCTCTACCATTAAATTCTATTTCTTTGATCACCATATTATTTCTTTGGTTATCTTAAATTTTTATGATATAACCTATAATTAACATTTATGTGCATGTACGGGTCACCCTGTATTCTACATTAAGCAAAGAGGTGGTTGGCTAGTCTTATTTTAATGCTTTTATAAATATCCTTAATATATGTAAAATAAACAAAATAAAAAATAAGAAATAGGGATTCAATGGTGAATTATCCTAGAAGCTTTAACTGTCACCTAAATTTTTTTAGAACGAAAAGTTTATTTTCCTTGAGCCCATGAACACCCCACAGGCCTATGGATTCAGGTCAGTATATGTATGGGTGGCCTCAAAAAGGGCTACATGCTCAAGAGGATAATTGAACCTCTAATTTCATGGATTTTCATACAAGTCCTACGCACATCATATCCATTTTGACTAACACTTAGTGGTTAAGTGTCACCTAAACTCACCCCAACTATTCATTCAGCTCCTATTTTTCTATTGCATATTTATTTCTATGAAATTATTATTACACTTTTTATAAAAATTAAGAATACTACTAAAAATTAACATTCAAATATAATTTTCTAATAATTGACTATACAGTTGACAAGAAGAAATACAAAAGCTTTGTTCCCTTATATTTTGTATTATTTTAAGTAAATCCAAAATATTTTTGGTCTTATTTTCAAGTTTTAAAAGTGCCTCATTAATTAAATTTAGTTCATAAATGGTCAAATTTAATTTAGAATAAAATAATAGAAGATATGAAAAGAATTTTTCATCATTTTCATGATTTTAATATACTTATTCATTTTATTCATTTATTATATTATATTAACTATTTTCATAATTATCTCAATTGTTTGCCACGATTCTCTTAATCATACATTCTCTTTTCACTCTTTTAAAATTCTCCAACTTCTTGCATTGTTCGTAACTTCTACAAAAAAAAATTACTTTATTCACTAATAACTCTCTCAATTCTCCGATTTTGCTTCATTTTTATTTGATTTGAATTTCTCCTTTTTTCATCTACTCTAATATTAAATTGTATATCTTTGATAAGTTTTGTATTTTTTGATCACCTTAAATTTTTACAATAAAATGTATAATTGACAAATAATAGCTCCATATTTCTTGGGTCACCTCTACAATCCTTTAAAAATACTTTTAGCTTTTAAAAATAAAAATTTAATTAGCACCAAATAATGTATTACTGAGGAAAATAACATTGCTCCTCTACTAACTTTCAAGACTAGCACCAATTTATAAACAATTGAGAAAATAGCATCCCATTATGGTCAATATTTCCCTTAATGACTCCTATGATTTGCCCAAAATTTTCCAAAATCCCTCCATAGTTTCCTCCCTTTCTCCTCATCGCTCCTCACCAAAAGAGTAGTGATCTCCTTAGCCTGGCAACTAGCAGCAGCAACCAGCAAGCAATGATAAGCACCAATAGCCTACCCATTCTATCTAGTCATTGATCCTTGACCCTCTCCTTGAAAAACAACGAGCTTGCTGAGGTATTTGTATCGTTGAGTGTCATAGTTTGCCGAGGTATGAGGTCCCGATTATGTGTTATTGCTTAGATTGATGAATAAGGGTGTCATATTAGTGTTTTTTTTTTTAATGATATTAACTATTTCAAAACCTATTTATAATGTATCGAGACCTATTTAGACTTTACCGGTACCTATTTATAATGTATCCGGGATCAATTTATCTTGTAAAGTAGTGGGGCCTATTTATACTATATTGGAACCTATTTGTAGTGCTTATACTGTAATGTAAAGAGACTTATTTAGACTATGACAGGACCTATTTATAATGCTTCAGGACCTTTCTATACTTTAATGTAATGGGACTAAATTATATTGTGACGGGACATATTTATAATAATTTGAGATCTATTTGTATTAAACTTCTTACTTATAATATATCTTCATATGGATAGGTATCATGGAGCGTGTGTAAGGGATTATGTTCAACGGTAAATGGGAGTGCATAACCGATATCTGTTGCCAATATTCGGAGAGTCGAATTAAGTCTGAAGGCATAATTATCCCAATGAGTACACATATGATGAGTTGTCTAGAAAGGTTCAATCAATTATTTCTCATGACAGTAGTCGATTTATAACGGAGTGACAAATATTAGAGGAGGTGATATTCCATATCAAATGGATGCGGAAAACAATGAAGATTTGGAGCTTTTATTTACTGAAAAAAGATATCAACCTTAGATTTGTGTGACATTTGTTAGTTGATTGGATTGTCAAGAAGTTCGTCATCAAGTAGGTATTGGTGAAACAGGCAGTGCATCATTCCATGGGAGCAATTAACCCCAAGTAAACATGTCAGTTGCACCACCCCTTCATGACATGAATGAAGATGATGAAGAGGAGATTCTCATGCCAATGAAGTACGAGATGCAGACATGCATAATTTGTTGGAGGAGGAGCCAGAAAGGCAATATGCTTGGAATGATCAGGGCCCATATTCAGAATCTAGCTGCCATGGAGTGCAAGATGGGATAGGTGTGGTAAGACAATCAATGGTTATGGTGAAACTTTGTAGTTACGATTCGGAACAGGATGTAGTACAACTACTACTGATACAAATATTGAATGACACATACTAAGGGCAGATGCATTCAAATGGTAGGGAGATGCGACTAGTATTGTGTTCGAAGCAAACATTAATGTCATTTACAAGGGAAGATCTTCTTGAATAAGAAGGAAATGCAAAGGTTGCTCGACCAATATGCATTTCAGATGACTTTGAATGGTGAGTACATAGGTCCATTAAGTCATTGTCCCACATAGTTTGCAAGGAGGCCAATAGTTCAGGGAAATTCTGTGCCATTTGGATAAAGGAAGATGCCTTTAGGGAGGTACATGGGTGGATCAATGAGCGAATGTGCATGCGTAATGAGGTTCATTGGTGATATAGCAAGCTATTGCTAATATCATGGGGAAGTGGTTGTGCCAAAATTGTCAAGTATTCATGGAAGAGTAATGAAGCCTAAAGACATCATCGCAGGCATGGTGGACAAGTATAAATTCAAATACTCTACAGCAAGGCATGGCAAGCATTGCATTCCCCATTCTCTCACATACGGATCTCCCACAAACTCTTATCAACTGTTGCCCTCATATTGCCATGCTTTGTGGAGACAAATCTTGACTCACATACAAACCTATTTTACATTGATAACTATTTTATATATTTTTTAATATCTTTCAAGTCAAGTATTAGAGGTTTTCAGCAATATCTTTAAGAAATAATTATCATCGATTGTACATATCTAAAAGGACACTAGAAGGGTATGATATTCGTAGTATGTGCAAAGGTGTTGACATAATGATTTGTTTATCCATTCCCGACCTAGAATTCTAAGTTTGAGGCCACTTCCCATACATTTAGAGGTTAATTGCATAACTTTTCATCATTGGGATTGAATGGTTATAAATGATAGTTTTCAGACTCTACATATGGATTAGATACTGTCGAGAGTTGTTTAATGTACAGGGAAGGAAGAACACATGTTCAGAAAGATGATGAAGACTTGGCTTGTTCAATGCAACAACTTTCGGAGGGAATTTCTCATACTCCATGTGTGAGAAATATGGCAAATAATTTCTCATCGGAATAGCGAGTCAGGATTCCAATGCATCAGATGGATCATGAATTGAAGCTAAAACGAGGAAGTTATGGCCGAAGAAAGAAAACTGCGTGCAGAACAGGGAATAGACTGCGGTCTACTAAGGCATTTTGGCTAGACCGCAGTCTACTGAGGTGAATTGCTGGGACACGCAACCTTTCATCCCGCACTGATTAAATCAAGAAAGGAGGGAGTGCAAATACTCTATATATAGTGGTGCATTCCCAACAAAGAGATATATACAAGAGTGGAAGAAAAAGGCACCAACTACGCTACGAGAAGAGGGACCACAACAACAATTCGTAAAGTCGGGATCGGGAGATTCGACTTCACTATCTAGAGTTCTGTCTACCCCTTTTCTTCTGATTTTCATAATGTTGTCTTCTCTTCTAACTCTTGTAGTTTATTCGAATATGTGGAACTAAACCCCTAGATTCCTAGGGGGATCAATAGAACCTTTTCAATGTCTTAAGTAAAGTTCTTTTCTTGCATACGTATGATTCTATCGAAGTACGCCTCCTTGGTATTATTTATGCAATTTTGCATTTCATGCTTTCTTTTGGATTGGCCACCCACAAAATCGAACTTGAGACAAAGAGGAGTCTCGAAAGAGGGAATCGATGTCATGCTAGAAATTGCATGATCTAGGTTAGCTTATGCTGAAAGGTGAGGTTATTCGTGCAAGTGCATTGGAAGATGGTGAGCATCCTAGATAGCCATTTAGGGTTGGCTTAGTTTGGCTTTTTAACATTAATCGCCTAGGAATAGAGTGGATTAGTGTCTTCTGCTTAGGTACATTCATATGACATTGGAAGGTACGTACGATGGAAGTGGGGAAACCCTAAAACCCTAAGTTAATAACATGACAGAATTAATTGTGCGGAAGAGGGATTCTTACTTAAGACTAGAATTGGTGAAGTTGTGAACCTTAGGAGTTCTCATTAACTGATTTCCGTCTATTTACTTCATGTCTTTTTAATTACCTGCATGCTTCTCAACTTATTCGACTGACTTGACTTATAATTAGTTGTGCCAATTTTAGTGATTAGTAGAAGAGTCCTCGTGGGAACAATACTTTACTCACTCTGTATTACTTGTCTGCGATACGTATACTTGCATGCATTACCCACAATCACTCGCAACAAAAGGATATCAATGACAAGCATCTCTTTTGGAGCTTGGGTACGGAGATACTGAGATTATATTCATGTGTGAACATGTTTTTTTTTTTGGGCCTTCTATGTGGCAATTGGCAACATTGTAGAGTTGATTCATATGTGATCGTAGTACCAGCATAGCATAAGGCATTCGAACAACGTTCCCAGATGTAGAACATGTCTTGTGATGTTGACACATTTCACAAAATCTAGGTAAATATTTCAACTGAACTGATCTAAAAGATTTTTTCCGGTTGCAGTAAGGAGTTACACTATGCATGAGTTTGAGAAGCACATGCATGGGATTAAATGAATGAGCCATTGGCGCTATGATATGTTGATGGAGATAGGATCACATAAATGGTCTCGTGTCCATTGCCCCTTACCACTCTACCAGTTGATGAGAACGAACAATTGGATGTTGCTTGCCAATTACGACTTTGGCTTTGTTTGTTCACAATATGATACAAAGGTGGCACTGCTTTCAAATTGTTGAATATCCCAATTAGCAAGCATTCCACATGCTAGAGCACAAAGATGGATGTTGATGCCTATCATATGATGTGCATCGCAGTTGATTGGATTATATTTTTGGTGAGGTATCGCTTATTAAGTGTGCTTTCGACCTCTAGCAATGGACTTCTATATGTGAATTTTTCCAACGAGAGCGTCTACCATTTTTTCTGGCTGCAACAAGGAGTTACACTATGCATGAGTTTGAGAAGCACATGCATGGGATTAAACGAATGAACCATCGGTGCTCTGATATGCTTATGGAGATAGGACCACGTAAATGGTCTAGTGTCCATTGCCCCGTACAACTCTACCAGTTGATGAGAACGAACATTTGCACGTTGCTTGCCAATTACGACTTTAGCTATGTTTCTACACAATATGATACAAAGGTGGCACTACGATCAAATAGTGGCAAGCATTCCGTATGCTAAAGGACAAACATGGATGCTAATGCTCATCATATGATGTGCATTGCAATTGATTGGATTTTGGTGAGGTATCGCTTATTAAGTGGGCTTTCGACCTCTAGCTATGGACTTGTATATGTGAATTTTTCCAACGAGAGTGTCTACCATCTGCCGATACCCTCGCTGCAGTGAGGTTTTTTAATCACCTTTTGTAATTTTACTGACATTACTCATTGTATAGAATTACTTAATTTGTCAACAGAGGCCGGAATGTAGATTGGACTATTTTGTGTGCCAATTTCTATTTGTTACCTTATACTATTATGCATATTCTGAGCTAATCATACTTGTTAGTGAGCCAACACAGTGGGTTGTCCCCGAGAGCATATGCACAATGATTATTCTTCCACCAAAGATGCTACCTCAACCAGGAAGGCCTCATAGAAGTCATATCGATCATCTCTGACTGTAAGTTGTACACTCATTTGTCATCTAGTTGTTCAAATAGATTTATCGACTCAGACAAACCAAGTTTGTCTAGTGGAAAGGTACATGCGTCTAGTCATCATTGATGCGAGATTTGCCATAAAATGAGTTACAACAAGTAAAGATGTCTGATGAGAATAGGACTACCTAGCACCGAAGAAGCACATACATCACTTTATAACATGAGGCCTAATTTATCTATGTAACTTTGGTATCTGTTTGTGTTTTTTTTTAGGATTAGCTTATATTTTCTCAATACTTGTGAATTTTTGGGACCAATTTATGTATGTAACTTCAGTACTTGCTTATTTGTTTTCCAGGATCAGTTTACAGTTTTATGAGACCTATTTGTGAATTTTTAGGACCAATTTACATATGTAACTTTGGTACCTGCTTATGTATTTTCTAGGACTAATTTACATTTTTATGAGATCTATTTGTGAATTTTCAAGACCAACTTACAAGTGCAGACCTACTTGTGAATTTTTGAAACTAATTTATATATGTAACTTCCGTACCTGCTTACGTATTTTCTTAGATCAGTTTATAATATCTCGGGACCTATTCATAAATTTTGGGGACCAATTTATCCATGCAACTTTGGTAACTGTTCACGTATTTTCCATGATAAATTTACATTTGTAGAGGACCTGCTTATGAATATTCATGACTAATTCATCCATGCAACTTCAATACCTACTTATGTACTTTTAGGGATTAGTTTATATTTTATGAGACCTATTTATGAATTTTCGGAACCAATTCATCCTCGCAATTTCGGTACCGGTTTATATTTTTTAGATACCTGTGAATAGTGAATGCATGACAAGAAACTCACAACACATAGAAGAAAAAAAATATAAGGTAAACAAGATGATTCTACTTTGCATATGAAATGCATCACCATAAGATAACGTAAACATGTACATTCAGGGTGAATCCTAGCATAAACTCTTCACAAAATATCATATGCAGGAGCCAAACATACGATAAATAGATAAATTAGGAGATAATCTGGATCAATCCTAACAAAACATCAACTCCTAGCACTTCATAACAACATCATCTCGGATCATTTGTGATGATCTAGGTCCAGTGGCTACGACATATGGGAGCCTTTGCTCATTTCTGAGCAAACATTTTATTTCCTTCTTCTTGCATTGAATTTATAATCATGTAAATATTCTGAGACTATACACCATACTATTACATGAAGATCGTTGCATTGGTAGAAGTGAACCTGCAAATACTACTCCACATGGAGCTTTTGGAGGTGGAGGTGAGGGTTGACTTGTAGATGGAGCTACTGGAGTTGAAGGCGAAGGTTGACTTGCAGATGGAGCCGTTGGGGAATGGCTTTTAATGAAGCAGCTGGACATGGAGGTAGTGGATATGATGACTGTATAAGGCACTTAATGTATTCCAATAATCTAGCCATAGATGTTGCAAATGCAGTGTCAATTCATGCCTGTACAGCTTCTAATAATCGTGTCTCAGATATTATAATAGATGCCTTTATTCATTTCTCCATGACTCAAACATTGAGTCATATTAGTACTTTCATGACCCGAAATTTCGGTTGAATTTTCCTTGAATTTTTTATCATCTAAATCAGAAAAATATAACATGCTATATAACCTTTGAAAATCATCAATAAAATTCAAATATACAACTTTAGAAAATCTTCAAAAGTAACACTTATAAATCTATATCAAAATTCCGAGTCTCAACGTATGATTGCAAAATAATAAATATTTAAGACTAATTCCTATAGACTACAATGACTAGCTAACCAAAATCTTCTATTGATCCCCACTAAACTAACTGTGCTCGTGATGTCTATCAAGTTGTCCTCTCGTAAATCTGTAAAAATAATATGGAGAAGGTATATCGGTGAATATTCAATTCTAAAATAAAAGAAATTATATATCATTAGTCAATTAACAATATAAATCACTTAAAATTTTACAAATTAGTTTGCATTCCTTTTATTTACTTTATAACAATATATAATAATTTAGATATGACTATACTTATATGTTCTTCAAAATGTTATTGCAGTTGACATGGGAAATTCAACCTTAGACAGCTCAACACACAACACATATTCACATACGGATCTCAATCACAGATAGATCATATCAGTATAATCAAATAAGACATGTAACACTAATATACTATCAAAATAGATAACACATTTCACAGTAAGCACAACTTCAAACCGAAGACATTGAACAAGCCGATGCACCAGATTTAACAAATAATTAGTATAGTCATAGGGTCACATTACCCTTGTGACATGGTTGCGGTGGTAATGATACTCCGCTCTCTAATGGTATCGTGACCCATGACTAAATCAATATCAATTTTCCTTACCAAATCTTATAGTGCCAATCATCTACACACCACACTCTCGTTGGTCATCTATTATCCTCTAGTGGTAAGAGTAATTTGAATTATCTTGTTTTATATGCCGTTGGAAACTAGTGAGTAATTAAGTCTTCTCTTCCCGCTTTTATTTATCTTTCTTTTTCTTTTTGAGGTCATTTCTACTCCGTAAGCTTAGCAGCCACCATGACTTATACTCAATCAATATACATCATCCACACAGCAGAGAAATCAATTAATCAACCATAATTGAATCTCATATCCAACCAATTATATAATACAATCGATATATTACAAATCAAGAACATCATTATAATGCAATTAGAATATCAATTCATATATTTATTTACCGAACCACATCCATAGAAACCAACCAATCATACTTGGGTCACATCCTCTACTACTTGTCAGACCACACGTCATATAAATTACACCACATGTCATATAAATCACTTTTTATCATATACTTATATCATTTTACAATTGAAAAGAATAATCACACTAAATCATAACCATCAAACTAAATAACCACAATCAACTTATATCGTAGGCAATTCCTTGCCTTTCAAATTATACCTTATAAACTCTTCACATTTATATCTTTACACAATTCTATATGTCATTTCACAATAGAAGAGAACAATCACAATCATCCTAAAATAAGCATTTATTCCATTAAGCCATCCGAATACAAGGTCTCGATCTCCTCAATTCCTGCCTAGCAATTATAAGCAAGGTAACAAGAATATGTTATATAAGGATACATACTAACTAATAATTAGTTAATTTACCTATCTAGAACTCTTCTAATATGGGACCAAAATATTTATTTCAATGATTTAATCAAATTTACATGTATAATCGTATCCTATTTACCTGTTAATTGATCCCTCATAGTTTTCTCTAACCTTAGTAATTTAACCAAGTCAACCTTTAAATTAATATTTTGACAAACTCACGCTCTTTCATTCATCTTAAAATAATAAATTGGAAGTAAAGCTCAGACAAGCCAAAAATTAATCTAGCAAGCTCAAGATGTAACTAAACGTGGATGAATTTATTTCCTTTAGGATGTTTTCGCGCCCCTAAAACCATCTTTCCTTTTACTTTTTGCCTTTAACGATCTTTTCTCACTCTAACAACATAGAAACATCAATCCAAATAAACCATAAAACTCAAATAATAGGAAATGGAGAAATTCAATTGTACATACCCAAACTGATCAACAATCAAGTTAATACAGTTTCTTCCTTTTGTGATTTGATCTACCTTTCCAATCTATACAGTCTCACCCCTTCCCTATTCTATTTCATTTTCATTTTTCTTTTCCTTCCTAGTCTATCTCTCATCATCCTTTTCTCCCGTTCTGTTCGAAAGCTCACAACTCTTGTCTATCTCTAACCATGAGAACAATAATCCCTGACAACTATGTCTTGAGAATCACTTGTTGCCCTCAACCACCCCCTTGTACATGAATCCGACAACACCTCTCTCTCTTTCTCTCTATCTCGCGTGAAGTCTACCGAAGAAGATAAGAATAATGTACAAGAAAAGGACAATTATTTAGCTAAGGGAAATAGAAAAATATATACATTAGATTTAAGATAAGTTTATGGGTTTTTAATGGGTTATGGATCATAGGCTTAAGGGCTTTTCTCCAATGGGTTTTTATTTGTTTATTGTTCTTTCAATTAGCCCATCACTTAGACACCTATATTAATAATTGGCTAGGAAACTATGGTGCTCACAAGTACTATCGCTTGTGGCCACAATCTTTAGCATTGGAGTAATCCTGATCTCTCCCCTCACCCTCATCACTTCCATTCCTATTACAGCTACCTCCAGACAATTCATTTGGACACAACTCCTCCACTGATGACACCTATAATTCCATGAAATACAATTGTTGTATCACAGCATCTTTCAATTGAAATATTGGAAGCACGTGTATTTGTAAGTCAATACCAAACTTATAAATTATCATATTAGAAGTGAAAATACTTTCAATCTTTTTCAAGCTTGAACTATGGTGAAAAGTCCATTGACAAATTCTTGGTCTATCTTCCATTCCATTACAAATCCTTGCATGAGGGAGGTTTTGAACTATACCTACAATCATCTCAAATGTGAGGATTTGCAAAGAATAATATTAGAGGTATCACACTTCTAATAATTTCACTAATTGATATTTATATCAATTCTTTACTATCCCGGGAGCATTTTTGAAAGTTCAACTAAGTTATTCTTTATAATTCCATCCACCTATTCTAGACTATGTTGAGTTTGATGGAACATCTTAATAGAGTAGACAAGATTCTCCCATGGGAAGGAATTAATTTGGTATAGGCTCTCCACTAAACATCACCACCAATATGGTACTATGTGCCTCCTATCAGTGCCCCATGCGAATTCTACTAACAAAAATATCAAGCACAATTTGACAACATCATATCATAGTTTAAAGTAACCACCGACCAAGATGTTCCAAATATCAACATAATGTACATCATTTCTTCCTTCAAAATATCAATATAGCACACAATGAATAGGGGGCTCATATTGCTCGACATTCAGGCCAGACCTAGATTTTAACTCTATAATAAGGTAAAACTCTCTTCTTCACAATTTCAGCAAATGCCATCATTTAGTAGCAAGCCACATCTCATCTCTTGGCTCATGATGTCTAATTTATCTTAGTAATAAATGTACTACTAAGAAATCACTAAAAGCCATGTCTTTGTCCATATCAAGAAAATGTCCCAGACGACTACATTAAAACCGGCCCATGTCCTCTACATTGGCAAGTGCACGTTCAATATCACTAACTGCTTGTACATGGTTATGATAGATCAACATTGGGAAGAACCATTTGACACGAGCAATTCTCAAATTTTGTTCCATCTACCCAAATCAATGTACAATTAGATCCCAAGGAAGTACAAATTAGGAGGAACCATTAACTATTGAAGCAACATAAATTAGGCCATAATCTATGCAAAACGGTCCCAATATAATATGAATGGGTCCTGATGAAGGTTGAATAAAAATATACATGTAGGAAACTAAGAATTAGACATAGGTTACTCAAAATTATGTCTTGATGTAATCTAAATAGGTTTCGATCGAGTTTAAAGATGTCTCGATGAGGTGTTAATTGGTATCGATAATGTATTAATAGGTTCCAACAAGTAGTGAAGAGTCATCAAATCCTGGTACAATTTAAATTAGTCCCAAGTTTGTATAAATTAGTCCCCCTATAGTATAAAAACGTCTCGCTAATACACAAATAGGCCCTCACAAATACTCAGTAACACAAATGTCCACCAAATTAGAGCACTAAATCCAAATCCTAAAAATAAAAACCTAAAACCTATATCGGGACATCAAACCCTAAATCTATGCATACTTATAATCATTGCTGCTCGATTGTGCTTTTGCACAATCTTGGTTTTGCTTGGTGGAGATTAGGGAGCTAGTGAGTAAAGATAGAGGAAGGCAGGCAAATGTATGGAGAAGATTAGGGAGATAATGAGCAACTATAAAGGGTGGTGGGAGGCGGATATGTGGAGAAGATTGGTGAGGGAGGTGGATGATGGACTCCAATGAGGAAGGAGGGTGAAGATCAAACGTCACCACAAAGGGAGTAGGAGGCGAATGTGTGGATAAGATAAGAGAAGGAGGCAGACGAATACTTATATAACTAGTGCTATATTATAACACTTTTTAAAATGAGCACTAGTTTAAAAGGGGAGAAATTGTACAGTTGGTATAAAACCTTTTACGAATGTAAAAATTTTGATACAAAAACTTTTTTCATCACTTCATACTATAAAACATTTTTAAAATACAATATTTTGGTACAAAACATTAAATTTCCACTAACATCGTTAATTAGGCTGATGTGGCAATGTGATGTGGATGCTTACTCAGCACCATGAGGAAATTTAGCTAATGTGGCACCATAAAATGTTTTAAATTATAAAAATAATATATTGATAAAAAAAATAAAAAATAGTAGAAATAATAAATAAAAATAAAAATTTCTGTATAAAAATTAATATAAAAATTAAATAACTCTCTCTCCCCTCCTTCCAGTGTGGTCTCTTTTTCACACCCACAAACATAAATATATACACACACACATATACATCCCTATTATCTCCTCTCTCATAGACACAAATATAAATACACATATATACATATACCTCTAGTCACAACACCGCCATCTCTCATATCCATTCCTCATCCCGTAACTCTTGTTCTTCACTGTCATTCAATAATTTTTTATTTTATAAATCAAAATAAATTTAAAAATTATAAAAATAAAATAAAAAAATAAAAATAAATTGAACCTTGTTGGAGCCTCCACAAATTAGGATTGTCAACGTGTTGAATGATCGAAGGATGTCCCTCATCCGAGTCTCTACAACAACATGCCATGCCAAGGGACGAAACCTCCTTGGGTTTGTCATCCTCTCAGCCCTCATCCAGCCCTTGCACTCACTCATTTACATCTCCCTGTAGTTTGTCGGCAATCAGATCTATGCCACTTACTTTAAGCTCCCTCAACTCAGTGCCTATCTTCAAAATACCTACATGGACTCCAATTCCTCCCTCTCCGTCGCCTTCACCATTGTCTCGATTCCGATAGTGCATGTCTCCTGAGCTATTAAGGCCACTACGACTAGCATGATAGGGGTCCCAATTTTTGCCTCCATGAAGTTGCATACTTATGTTAGGAATCATTGGAATGATCAGTTTCTCCCAAAATAGTTTTCAAATATTAGTTCTCACAAAATAATTTTCTTTCGGGATGTTGGATGGAAATGAGAGGGTTGATAGAAATGAGTTGGTGGGAATAAGTGAGAGAGATGGAAAAAGACAATTTTGTTCGATTTTCATTTTTATTTTTGATATGAAAATAAAATATTATTGCATGAGAATGTGTTGGTAAGAATATATGGAAGGGAGGAATGGGTTGGTGGTAGAGGTGTTCGGGCACGGGCACCTTATATTTTTTCATGATATTTAGAACCTACCCTATATAAGACCGGTTTCTAACTTTTGCATCCGGATCCGACCTTGTTGAATCTTAGAACTGGACCACACTTGAAACCTGTAAAATGCCACGAGCTCCAAGTACCCTATTGGAATATGTTTATTATCTATTTTTTAATTATAACAAATAGATTACTTCAATACAATTTTTCATTATTATTATTATTTCATATAATTTTTTTTATCATAATAAAATAGGTGTAATTTTAAGTATATTTGCCTTATATTTAAGTATTATTTATTACTAATTTAAATTATAATGATACTTTAGGCATGTAAAATTTATCAAATATATATAATTGTTATATTAAATGAAAGATCATCGAGTTACGAACACAATGGTTTGAATGATTTGTGATTTGGAGTTAAAACGAGAAAATTATGAATGATTGAAATTAATCGCAAAAATAAGTTAATATGTTCCGGTTCCGATTCTGGGTGCCATATATGCTAGAACCGGATTTTGTCATTCGTTGCCTGGAATTTACTCTATTTTTATGGAGATCTACTTAGAACCTACCAAATAGATGTTCTTACTTGTTCCGGATCTACCCTATACCCCGTGCACGCATCTAGTCGGCAGGAAAGTGAGTGAGGGAAGAAAGGAGGCTAGGAAGGGGAGTGGGATTATATATTATTTTATTGTATGGGAATGGGGTGGTGGAATGGGTGGTGTGTGTATATGTGTATATATATATATGGTGTAACAGAGAAGTAAGATAATGAGATGTGAATGTATGTATGTATATGTGAAAGAAACCTGACGAGGGAAGGGAAAGAGAGGGATTTTTTTTTATTTTAAATTGATTTTTTTATTTTGAAACTCTTATTTTTTATTTTATTATTATTTTTTATAATTTAAAATTATTTTATGGTGCCACTTTAACTAAATTTTCCCGTGGTGTTGAGTGAACTTCCACATCATATTGCCACATCAGTTAAATTAACGGTGTTAGTAAAAATTTAATATTTATACTAAAATGTCACATTTTGAAAATGTTTTATAGTGCAGAACGACAAAAAAAAATATCTGTACCAATTGTGCAATTTTCCCTTTAAAAGGGGATATTGAAATTTTTTTCGAAATTTCACTTATACCCCTCATAATTTTTGTCCTAATTCCTCCACATTTTCTCTCTATTTCTCTCCTCTGTTATTCCCATTCCTTTTTCTCTGTCCCACCCCTTCCTTCTCATTTGCCGCCTCTCCACCCCTTTCTTCTCCTTTGTCCCTATTGCCGTGGCTTCCTCCTCGTCTCGGTTGCCATTGCTCATAATCTCAATCACCATTGCTCGTCGTCTAGGTAGCCATTGCTGTCGTTGTCATCATCTCTATAGCTCGCAGTCTCTTCTCTTCCTCTAGATCAATCCCTTCTTTCCCTCCCTTCTCTATTAACAAGCAGCAACATTTGAATTCAGGGTTGTGCCCTCTTAGTATAAACATAGGTCCTGACATAGTTATAAATAGGTTCCAATAAAATATAAATAAGTTCAGATGCAATATGATTATGCCGTAGTATAGTTATAAATAGGTCTTGATACAACATAAATAGATCTTATACAGCTACACAAAGGTCCAAAGCAATATATAGGTCTCAATACATTTGTAAATATACAACATAAATAGGTCTCAATAGTTGTCTAGATTTTCAAACATGTCATAAACTTAATAGGTTTCGAATTACATTATAAATAGGTCCCAATATTTTACAAACAGGTCTCGATAATTTTCCAAATTCAAACACATATTCTTAACTTAAATATGTCCTAATATGTTATACATAGATCCCAATAGTTGCCCGGATTTTTGAGTCTGTAACTTGATGTTTGAACTTGCAAAACAATTTAAAAAAAAACTATGCTGAATCAAATAGCACCAACTCCATTTCTGACAAGTTATAAAGCAAGAGAACAAAAAATCGACAGAAACTGCCTTTGGAGAAAGGGAGAAGGGAAGCCGTTGGAGAAAGGGAGAGTGCCTGTCGCTGAAGAAAGGGAGAAGGAAAGCCACTAGAGATAATGTCGCTGGAAAAGTGAGGAAACAACAGCAAGGAGATAGGAGAGGAGGAAAGAGATGACAGAAATGTGAATTTTCAATGAGATTGGAGGGAGAGTTTTTTTATGTTGAAGATAAGGGTAAAGATGACATTTTCACATACTTGATACTATTTTTAAAATTCAATGTAAAGTGGTGTTATGCATGAAAGATGGGAGAAGAGAAGTTATAAATTTGGCCATCATTACTTTAAAAAAAACAAAAATTCAAGATATACATTTTAGAGGACTGTCATCCTCGACTTTGACTTTTTGATGCTTCAGTCTTCGAATCATATCTACTTGCAATCGATACACTCCCCAACTCTCCCCTGGTCAACCAGTTTATTTTATTAACTATTTCTCCTTTTGTCTCCAAGATTAGTGTCGACTCCGGATGGCAATTTTAACCAGGACTCAAAACCTACTTCGTCCTCCCAAGATTGAGGTGGGTCCAACTCGAAGAATGCACGAGTCAGGGTAGGTCTACATATTTCATATTTTAAGATTCATTTTATTTGATTTATGAATATTTTTATCATAATAAATAATCATCCTATCTTATTAATTGTGTTAACATAACTTCCAATTGTTAGCTCAATTGGTTAGGACATGCATACGTCTTGTGTGAAAATCCATGAGGTCGAAGGTTCAAATCCTCCTTGAGCACGTAAGGTTTGCTAAAACCACTCACACATGTGCTATGCATATGGACTTACTCAGATCCATGAGTTTGTGTGATGGTCATGAGACCGGAAGAGAATAAATTCTTTGTTATAAAAAAATTATATTAACTTTTAATTTACTTAAATTATTTAACTATATTATTATAAATAGTAAATTTCTACAATATGTTAAATTATATTTTACATAACAATTATTAATTTTTCTATAAACAGAGTCGACCTGCCCTCCAACCCATCAAGTGTGCTGGCAGGTACGGGAATCCAAATGCCCGGCCCGCCCACCCGCCCATTGTCATCCCCAGTGTCAGCCGGGGCCAATTCCTCCCTATCCCAAACGAAGAATCAATCGTTTCAGTTTACAAAGGCCTATGGGGCCCAAGCCCAAATGAGTTCTTCCAGCAAATTTTTGCCGAGGCAGAGGCGCACACATGCATAATTAAACTAATAGTAGCGAGAAAAAGCGCCATTTGGTGTGGTCGGTACCTTCCTTGGCTTATTTGAGACTAAAACGTTATAAATTCAATTCTTATCAATGAGATTATCCCTTTATTCTCTATTCCTTGTGAAATAAATCGGTCACTTTATCTGATACCCTTTACAAATTCATAAGCAAAAACTTTAATAACTTTATGTATATATCACCTAATATTGAAGATCCTTACTGGTTCTAATTAATCTATATTCAAACGGGTTGGTTGACTAATGGATAAAATCCTCTCAAGGCTATATTTTCTCTATGTATATAAAGTTTGAATTTGAGAGTTCATTTAAGGAAAAAAAATCGCATCGCTCAACCAACCGTTGAATTCTGTGTTATTGTGGACTGCTAGGCTTACGAGCTTACATCAATGAGTGGACTACCAGATACAGATATGGGTTTACGTCAAAGGTTGCTGCATGGTCAGACGTTTAATGATACTCGGTTATCTTATAAACTTATTATGATCCTCTAATATGACTGATGTAGGATCCAACATCCCCTCTCACGCATAGCATATTAAGGAGTTTAGCCCAATTTTGATACCATGTTGAATAATTCTATGTTATTGTAAGCAGGCCAATGGTGGAATGGGCGACATGAGCCTAGAGGAGACTATCGGGCTTGTAGGCTTATGTTAGTGAGCAGGCTAATGAAGATGGATCCAGGTTTACGTCAAAGGTTGTCATGCGATGAGACATTCATACATTATATTATTAATAATAGGTCTTACAAGAGATCGCGTTTGTTTCCACCCAAAAAACTAAACTATCTGGTGTTGGCATCCAATTATCTTATAAAGTTATTATGGACCTTTTATATAATCAATATGGGATCTACTAATAAAGTTTGGCATTTTTCATATGAACCTCAGTGGGGCTTCCTTGGCATTTAAAACAGCGGCGAGTAAAATTGTGAGCGGCAGAAAAGCTGCCACTTATATGCCCTCTGGTGGCCACCCATAGGATAGCCGATTTGGCCATTTCAGCTACATTTGAAATGGGATATGAATTGGAGACTTTAGATCCAAGTTGTATCTGGTTAGGGCCCCATTGATTATTGCAATATCATATCAGGCAATAAATAAAATAAAATCCTATTTATACGGTTAAATTTTTATAATGGATATTGGTCAAACTTTTTACAGGTCTAATGAAAATTCTATGTAGTATCGGGTAGGTTACATGTGAGCTCATACTTAGTTAAACGTTGGACTGGAAAAAACAGTCCAACTTGTGGACAATTTATTGATTATAAAAGAATCCGATTCGTATGTTAGCATAATGAAGGAAGGAAGATATTTGGCTCAAAGTTAGTGGCTGAGGGCATATATTTAACAGCAGGTTTTATACTTTTAGATGGGCATTTGTTCAATCACTTATAAGTTGGATGAGAATTTTAAAGGCTAAAGACATTTTGAGCAATGAATTTTCACGGATCCGACTAATTGTGCGAGTCCCTCAGAGGCCGAGGAATCTCCTTAATCCTAGATATGTTCCTTTCTCAATATATCTAACCATAAAGCAACTCTATACCTAAGTTTTGATACATGAAACTTGACGATTGACAAGGCTGGTTGTTTCTATGTTTTTCAACTATCAGTTAGTTGTTCTGATGGCTTCTTAGGTGAGTCCAAGGATCAAAAGACCTAACTTTAAGCCGATAATTAATCCTTTTAGTTCCGGGCTACCTAAAAAGGTCATACCTATAGAGGGGAATAACATGAAAAGAGGGAGCATTAAAAGTCACATGCAATCTTACTAGTGCAAATCGAATCGAATCGAATCCAAAATATATTAATTTTAACACCAAATTCCATCTTTTTTTTTTTGACATTCTGGTCCTCCAGTGTCGGCACATGACAGATCCCATTTGACAACCGGCTTTGGCTTTCCCCATCCGTAATCTAAATCTCAACATGCCATTTGAACCTGTGCATGCAATCTAGATTCTTCTCTCACGCTCTATAAGTGGAAGGATATTTTTTAGGGTTAAAAGGAGAGCAAATATTCAGTATATGATAAATAAATAATGAGTTTATTGTATAAATTCTTTTAGAATTTTGACTCTTGTTAAATTTTCATAATTTTTTATAATAACTTTGCATGTATTAAAATTTAAACAATAACTTACATAACAATTTCGTTATGTACTACACATTGAATATAATCTAAAAATAGAGGTCTTGCTTTATAGTGCCAGATTCACCTCCTCAGTTGCAACCAAATCAAAATGAAATAAGTGCCTTGGAAGACCAAAAGCAGCACTTTCCCACAAACCCTACTTTTTAAAATTCCAATAGCTACTCAGGTACAGAGCCCCTGGAACAAAAGTGAGCCCTCTTTTAGGGGACAATAACTAAACAAATTCAACCTAGACTTGTCCTTGGAGACATTAAGAATTCAGTGGGCACCTGACCTCAGTTGAAGAACTCTGTACTTGAGCTGTCCATCGGCCAAGAAGTGCACATGCTGCGGAATTGCAAATCTAGTGTTATTAAGAAAATTAATTGGAAACACAGCCCTGGTTGTAAAGTTCTTGTCTTGACCAAGTTGCCCACCGAAACCGTCGAGAGGAATGAGAGAGTTTTTTTGTATGTCGGGTTAATTTAAAAAATTTAAAAATAAAAAATAATCTTAAAAGTAAATGAATGTTACTAATTTATAATACTAAGTATCAGTACGTCACTTGATATGTCCGTACCATACAAAACTTTCTCCATCCTGAGAAATTTGAAAATGCGTGAGAGGAGGAAGATGGCCTTTAGGTCTTCCAAGGGAAAGAGCCAGGAGGGGAAAGAAAAGGGGATTTACTTGAAGAGATTGTAAATCACAAAGAGCGTTTCATGTGGGCGATTTAATTAAAGTCTATATTTATATTTAGGTTCGAGTGGAATTAATTTCGATCAACATATTGGGAATATTTCGTGATTATATCGAAAAATAATTGAAGGATTCTATTTTTTTTTTTTTTTTTTGGTCGCCAGCCACGGTATCCAAGCAGGCCCCACCAGCGGTGAGATGGCATCTTTCAGCCAACCATACTTGACTAATCCGTTGGTCGCCCCGGATTCTATTGATATACCTTGTGTTGAACGGATGATATTAGCACATTTACTATTCAAGGTGCAAGATGACGTGAATAAAATGAGTGAGAAAAATATCGGGAGTCTTATATATTTATCTAATCTTATAAATAAGTACTAAATATTTTAAAATAATAAATCAGGTCATATATGTTCTCTGCTATTATAATATCTTGTCTTTTTCATTACCTACTATCAGTTTAAACTGACGTAACATTAATACACATAAACTTAAAGTAATGGCAGTGACGGAAAAAACTCGATATTATAACGCCGACAATATATAAGAATTGATCTGTTACTTTAAGATATTTAAATTTTACTTGCAAGAATCGAGCATCATAAGATTCTCAATATCTTTTGATCTAAAATAAATACCATCAGATACACTAAAAAACAAAAAAAAAAAAAGGGAAACACACAGGCCCAATGAAGAAAACGCCCGGGTCACTCAGCCATTAGCATACGCCTGTCTCTGGTAATTATTACTGAAAACGCTTCCCCGTGGAACACTAACCACAAGATTAAGTTGACGTGACTAAACGTGGAACCCTCATGTATCATCAACGCGTAACATCCTCTTCACCTTCCAGAACACAATTGTGTTTAAAAAAAAAAAATGTTTACTGCGTCAGAACATTTCACGGCTTTTTTTCTGGAAATATCTCTTTTTTTTTTTGGCTGAGAATGACATCCTTATTCTGGAAATATCTCAACTATCTACGTGTATGCTTAAATCATTGCAGAGAGTGTCCATGCTATATACAGAATTATTAATAATATATTCTATCATAAAAAGAAAAAGTTTAAATTAAATAAAAATAAAGTATAGCCGAAAAATTGAGAACCCTTATGATAGAGAAAGTAAATTTTTTATGGAAATTGTAAAAGTTGCAAGGAGTTGACAAAATTTTTAAAAGAGTGAAGATGGATTGTATGGCTATAAGAATCATGAGAGATAATTGAGAGAATCACAAAAATTGTGGAAATGGTGAAAAAATCACTTTCTTATTTTTTATTATTTTATTCTAAATTAAATTTAACAATTTACAAACTCAATTTGATTAAGGATGCTTTTAAACTTGAAAATAAGACAAACTATTGTGTGATTACTTAAAGTAATATAGAAGATAGATAGGTAGATTAAAATATTTTTCATAAATGAAATATTATTTATCTCGTTAAAGAGTTTTTTTGTTATTTAGGAAACAAAATATTTGGCAATAAATCGTATAGTCAATTAAGTTAGTTATCATCTGTAGGATCTGGGGATATCAGTTTTAGATATTATTTCGTTATTTCAAATTATTTGTTTCCAAATTTATTTAATTTTTTGAACCTATAAATAAGCGGACCGACTTATGCTATTTGCGAGTCAGTTAATTATTATAATAATATTAGACTTCCAATGATTTTGGTTTATGATTGACCATGTTTATCTTTTAAATATCTATACTCTCACCAAAATTATATAAAATTTCTCAGATATTATAAGTGAAAATATTGACAATATCACTTATCTTTTCAACTTGCTCAATCAGTGATTCAAGAGTCTTAGCTTAACAGGACACTGCTGCCCACTTACAATTTCAGTTTAAAAAACTGTAAAAAGTTATAATATCAATTCAAAAAAATTTACAGTAGAGCATTTATAACTTTTTAAATTTAGGTAACAACTTTTAAGTTGATATTACAACTTTTTAAGGCATGTACCAACAAAATTTAATAAATTTTCCCTAGGTTGAAACTCTCTTAACATTTTTACACGTCCAGTTATCATTCAATGTATCTGGGCACGTTTGTTAATTTCCAGTCAACCAATTTAAGGCATTTACATATTTTTACAATCTCGATTTCATTCATTCACAGCATTTTTTTGGGATATCGACCGGCATCAAGATTTCACCAAACTAATCCATACGGTATCATATGCAAGCTAACAAAACAAACATGGTAGGATAAATACTGAGACAATAGATCAGTGTATCCATTGATTGTGTCATATCCGCCAGATCGAAAAACAAAACAAAACATATCTTTACAATAACACCACATCAGCATCAGCATAATTAAAATATAATTATTTTCATAAAATTATATTTATGAAAGTTCATATGTTTTAATGACTATTTGTTGATTTTTTTTCCTGAATTAAGGACTGTACGATTATAGAGCTATTGATATATACAATATATTCGTGTACAGTGTATCATCCTATGTATCAATTGATACATATAAACCAACTTTGAATATTTATAATATCGGTTTGCAGCAATCAACCATCACACAATCGGATTTTATAGTAGATCGGCTGATTATGGATTAGCCATTCCTTAAATCTAACCAATTTAATCGGTTCAATATTGTATATAAAATAAGGGATATTAATTGGCAGGAAATGAAATAAGAAAATATATTTGAATAATTTGATGAAAATAAGTTTTATTTAATTAAATTGAGAAGCACCAATACATATCTGTTTTGATTACAATTGCTTTTATCAATTAACACAACAAAGGGTATTTATCAAAATAATAATAATAATAACAATAACACCATCAATGGTGGTGATGCAATGGTTTGAAAATCCACTCCCATATAGTTTCATGAGTTCAAGATTCTAAATTCGAATCCTTTTTATAAACTTGTTAGAAAGATTCATTAAATGTGTACTCTTCAAATCTGAACCTGTAACAATGCGTAAGTGAGGTCTCCTTTTCTATCCTAAAAACAACCAACAAATTAGAATATTAGCTTTCAATCTATTTAAGGTTATTTAATTTATTTAAAGTTTAAGACATAAATTTATTCACATCAATAAATAAAAATTACTTAAACTTGTGCAGATAATAAATATAATAACAAGTATTTTTTTTTTATTTTTATTTGCTTAAAGAAACTTGTATACTTTATTTCTCATCATCATCCAGATTCTCACATGCAACTGGAGAAAATATGCTTGAGAGAACTATAGCAAGAGTTCTATAAGGTTTTTCATTAACTCAAAATGTAAGGCTCCATTAATTTTACGATTAGAGGATGAGCTCTTGAGTGGCTCCCTAGATCGTCGCTGAACAAGCTCGCACTATTCTGAGAGTTATTCAATGAGGGTGTGTTTGAGTGAGGAGTAGAACTAGTGGGTGATGCGAGATGTAGACTTAACGTGGGTTTTCGTATACTTGTGAATTGAATGAAATACAAGCATCTTCTCCCTAACTTATATACATGTTTGTTATCTTGTGTTTTAATTTATTTGGGTAAATGACATTTTTAGTCCTCCACATTTCGCATTTTTACCATTTTAGTCTTAAATATTTATTTTTTGTCATTCACATCCTCAACCTTTTCAATTTTTCTATTTGTATCTTACCATTGCTTTTTCCATCTAAAAAAGGCATATTCCATCCAAAAAAATAGCATTTCATTCAAAAATTATTTTTCAACAAAATTTTTTTAAAAAAATAAAGAAAAAAAGGGAAAAAAACAAATGAAAATGAAAAGTATCGGTAGAGTTTTATTGATGGCCATGTCTCCTTCAAAATTAAGACACATTCTTGATTCAAAATTGATTGATAGTTATTATCATTATAAATCGTGACTCATTCTGAGAAAAATGAGTTTTAATTATTGAAGGAGCACCTGATAGTAACCAATATTTCATTAATCAAGGATGAAATATGCTTTTTTAAAAAATACTTTTGTTGAAAAACGATTTGTTGATGCAATATTTTTTTTTATACAATATGCATTTTTAGATAGCAAAAGTAACGGTACGACTAAAGAAGCAAAAACTTAAAAGGTTGAGGATACAAGTGACAAAAAATAAAGATTGAGGACGAAAATGACAAAAACATAAAAGTTTGAAGACCAAAAGCATCTTTTTCCCTAATTTATTTTGTGACTACTTAATCTCAATTGCATGGTGTTAAGTTATTGCTCAGCAGGGCATGATTGTTGATGCTAGCGAGAAGTAAAAAACTCTAATTGCGAATTTTGTTCCCATGAGAGTGGTATTAGAGCCGAGGTTAGGAAGTGAAGCAATCCTATCCCTAGGCTGTTTGTGAAATATAAGTAGTGACGAAGGCGAAGACCCAAGCAATGGAAGCATTGCAGGAATGCATAGCGGTTCTAAGTCAAGTAACGAAACTCATGGGAGAAGCATCTTCCATGGGAGTTGTTCGAGAATTGTCATAGCCCAAGAAAATGTGGCCGAGGGCGGCAATCATGGTGGAGCTCTAAGAACCTAGTGAAAGGATTGAAACTTGTCGTTGTTGCTCTGAGGGATTACCCATAGTTATCAAGCAATATTTAGTGATTTAGGCTGCACTAGAGAGTGCAATTCGAGGTAATATGAACGTCCCTAAACTTAAGAGTTTCGGCAGCATCTGAAGTTTAATGGGTCTTGAGAACTTGCTTCGAGATATGGAGAACTATTTTGAAATTGCAAAGGTGCCTAATTTTGAGAAAGTGATTATTGCCACCATCTATCTGGTGAATATGCAAAGTTGTGGCAACTAACATTCATCCAAGATGTAATTAGAGTAGGCCACCCTTAAATTTAGACATGGTAAGCATTGAAACATGAATTGAAGGAACAGTTCCTATCGTGCACCACAATTTAGATCACTCGTGACACTTTCAGGAGATTGAGGCAGACTAGTTCTGCACGAGGCAATGTGAAATAATTCAACTCCACGATGCTAGATGCCACATATAGATCAAAGACGAATAAGCTATACGCTTTCTTGAAGGGTCTATAATGATGTGCTCAACTTGAACTAAGGAGGAAGAGAGTGAAAACTATACTCACTACCCTAACTGTTGAGGACTCACTACTAGATTTATGGACTGCTCGTGCTGAGAATAGAATTAAAAGAAGTGTAAACAATGGACAATAACAAATCACCCAAGTTCAGAGTAGAAGAGAAGTTAGATCAGGGTAAAAACAAGTAGCAGGGCTGAGAAGAATAAGGGAAAAAGAAAGCATGCGAGCATCAATAATTTGAAGGACTTGTGAACTCATTCGGGTTGCCTTATTTGTAGTGGTCTTTACTGAGAAAGAGACAATGATAAGAGGGATCAGTGCCTTGATTGAGTAGGTTGAAGATATCGACATGAAACGAACACAGTGAGTGGCCCCATACAAGCTTAGAGGACAATACACTCTACTATCCAAGAATTCCTTATGGATTAATGGTCATGGATGCATTGGAGAGGGGTCAACAAGCGTTGGCCTTGGTGCCGCAAATACTCTCATCTCTAATCGGATTGTACAATAATTAGGATTGTACGTAGAGTGTGACAAATGGCACACATGAAGTTGGTAAACTCCAAGAGTCAGTGAAAAAGTAGGTTGGTCAGAGATGTACTATTCTAAATCAATGTATAGGATGGCTATCTTGACCTCACGGTTGCCTCTGGGGACAACGAGAACCTAATTCTTAATAGTAACTTCTTTGTTGAAGTCTCTACATTATTTATGCCACCCCATGATGGACTCTTGGTAGGTTATTCTCGACACATGTGCTTTGTGTAGGGATATAAGGGCTCCAGTTGAAGCGAGAAATTTCCAACAAAGAACATGTCTACAATGCATGAAACTGGTACATGTTATAAAATAAGATACTCTACTTGGTTGGCCACTATCACCAAAGTAGAAATGCAAGATTGCAATATAGACTCCCAAATACCTCATGAAATTGCTAAGGTACCATAAATGAAAGTATCAGGATGTCATGCCCGATGAACTGCCTATGGGCTTATCATAAAGCCATGAGGTGGATTGTCACCCAAGGAACTGGCAGAGCTAAGGATCAGCTAAGCGAGCCACTTGATGTGAAAAAGGCACAATCCTCTAAAGCTCTATGTGGTACACCCGTGTTGTTCCAAGAGAAGCATGATCGCTCCCTATGACTCTACATCAATTATAGGGGCTCAATAAGTTGGCAATAAAGAATAAATATTTAGTGTTGCTGATTGTTGATCTATTATTAGAATATCTTAGGAGGGCAAAGATATGGTAAAAGCTATATTTGTGCTTGGGATATTAGAAAGTCCATATCGTTGACTGCAATAAGTTCATAGCCATGGTGACTTGGCATGGGTCACATGGATTTCCAGTAATACTGTTATAATTAATTAGTGCTCCCGGTAAATTCTGCAACTTAATGAATTATGGTTTCGTGACGTGCTTGACTGCTTCATTGTTATCTACTTAGATGACATAGTTGTATATAGCAAAGTATGATGCAACATGTTGACCACTAATATATTGTGTTCAATCGATTGAGGCAACACTCTCTCTATGTTAAATGAGTGAAGGGCAAGTTCCGCGTGCAGGAGATCCATCTCGGCCACATAATTGGTCATGGTTGCGATCGCATGAATCCTAAGAAGGTACAAGCCATCCAAGAATGGCCAATACCCAAGACTGTTACATAGTTGGGGAGCTTCTCTTGACTAGCCAGCTATGATCAAAAGTTCTTTAAAGGGCCATCAAAGAAGATACGACCCCTACTAACATGCTGGGGAAGGATCAAAATTAGAAATGGGACAAGCAATGCGATGTCGCTGTAGTTTGAGAAGTCTTTCGAAGTGCATACAAGGAGACATTAGTTATTGTCCACTAGTTATGAGTGTGATCATCTATTTGCTAGGGACATCATTTGTAGTAAAGATAGATAATGTGACCAATACTTTCTTTAAGATGTAATTGCAGCAGTCACCTAAGCAAGTAAGGTGGCAAGAATTCCTAGATCAGTACAAATTCGAGGGGGAAAACCAACTACGGAGAGTGGCATATGCAATTAGCTAGAAAGTTTCAAGAATAAATATGGCTACCATAGCTCAAATAACTTATGACATTATGAGTGATGTGAAGACTATCGCTGGAGATGAAAAGGGATATAAGTTCTAGGTGCAGTAGGTCAAGAATAGTATAGGGCACATATTGGTTTGAGGATGACCTAATATATGGCAAAGGCAGCTACCTATACATCCCTAGTGGTGAGGGACAGAGACCAAAGCTAATGAAAGAATACCATTCCAACTAGTGGTTTGGACATTTGGGAAGAGAATAAATGTTCTCGAGATCATATAATTGGCCAAAGATGGCGAATGATATTGAGATGTACATGAGAACATGCCATGTGTGCCAACAAGACAAGGTGGAGAGGCACATAGAGGTGGGAATTCTCCAACCTCTCAATGTATCAAAGAAGCACTTCATGGATTTCTATTCGATGGGCTTTGTGATAGGATTTCTGTAGGTGGGAAGTTACACTCTAGTAGTGATAGTGGTGGACCACTTTTCAAAGCATGCTATGTTCGAATTTCATTGCGTGAGCTGCCACTAAAATATTTTATAAATCAATTACGAAGATATTTGGAATTTCAACTAAGATAATCAGTGATTGTGATGATCGGTTGATTGGGCACTTCTAGACCAGCTTATCCAGATCGATTGGAAAAGAATTGAAGTTTTCAATGGCCAATCATCCGCAGATAGGCAACCAAATTTACATGATTATGCCTTGTTAGAAGGGTACTTGAGGCACTATGTTTTAGCAAGTTTGAGAAATTAATTAGAGCTACCAGATGCGACACATTTATCTCATAATCTGCATCCATCATCTAACACAGAGTTACGATCCTAGAGACCTAGTAATAGATTCAGTGTTTGACACCAGATCAAGTTGCGCTTATAGTAAAAAGAAGGGTCGTGCCATGTTGCATATCAATTCATCCACAATAGACAAGATATGATTAAGACGACATGAAATAGCCTCAATAAAACTACTATGCAAATGAAGAAATATGTGGACTAGAATTGGAGATCATTCAAGTTCTAGGTGGAAGACTTGGTGAATCTAATGCTAGCTCCACATATTTGGAAGAACACGAACAAGTATAGCACAAGTGCTTGTTCCAATGGCATGACAGTCCGTTTGAGGTGACCAAGAAGGTCATGGTAGTAGTTCATTAGCTTGCATTACCAAATAGGATGAAAATCCATCCAAATTTTTATATAAGTTTCATTAAGCTTAGTCATAGAGACAAGGAGCATATAGAACACTCTTAATGCAAAGAAAGCTCCCTTAACTGTGAGCAAAGAGTTAGATAAGAAGGTAGAATGCATTCTTGATCATCTTATGATCGTCTATAGCAAGATGAATAAATAAGACAGAGTAGCTAGTTAAGTGGAAGAATTTGCCCAAGGATAAGGCAATTGGGAGAAAGATGTTATCCTTTGATAATACAAAGATGTCATTAAGTAGTACCATGCTGATCCTCCAACGAGGGTGTTGACCATTTCGGAGTAGGGAAGTCTATTAGATCCTTGAGCTTTGATCCGAGTTATGCCTACCCCTCAGCACCTTAGTGCTACATAATGTGCTAGGGTGGGCATGCGCATCCATTGGATGCCCTCATCAAGGCTGCTGAGCTAGCTTCGAGATTGGAAGTTATGAAGCCTTCAACTTCAAGTTGACACTTGGGATTTGTTTAAGGCCATCCAATCTACAATGCTTTATATTCAACCCTACTTAAGATGAAAAATGGACTACCTTCTTAGTATTTTGCCAAGATTCCAAAAATGGTCGCTCAAATATATAAATAGAGTGCAATTTTCCTCGCGCATAATGTTGCACAATGGGTATTTCATGTAGCTGTGTTGGGCCAATAGCAATCTCCAATCTACTCTCTCCAATCCTTTTGAGGATTATTGAGGTGGAACTTGGCCTAATGTCCTTTTGCACTCTTAATTATATTAAGTAAACAACAATATTTACTTTCCGGAGTAGAAAAAGACCATGTAACAACTAGGAATGGCATTGGGATGGGACGGGTGGGTATTTGAATACCTAGACCAACCTCGCACACTTAATAGGGTGGGTTGGGCCTCAAACCGTACAGGGTGGGCAGGGCACAATTCACCTAAGTTACAAAATAACTTGACAATGCAAGGTGAAATAAAATTTAAAGTATAACATTCACATATTTATAATATTATAGTTAAATAAATTTAAAATAATTGAAATTTATGCCACTTCAATAAAATAAAATAACTATTTTTTATTTATTAATGTAAAAGTAGGGTAAATTGCACATGCGGTACATTTTCTTTTGGAAATATTTTATGTTAGTATATTAACTTTTTTCGTTTCACTTTGGTACATTTTCTTTTGAAACAATTTATTAATGGTACATTCTATCTACTCCGGTCTGACACCGTTAAATGTTACTAACATGACCACTCGATGTGGATGCTACGCGTGCATAAATGCTGATATGGCATGCCGTATAATATTCCAAACGAAATAAACATAAAAAATCTAACAAATATATAGAAAATAATAAAACAATGTAAAAAATATAAAATTTTTTAAAATATATAGAAAATAATAAAAGAAATATACGTATAAAATAATAAAAGGTAGCTGCAAGCATCCACGAAAAAGATGGACACAGGTAGAAAATAAGGACAAGACAAACAAATAGAAGAAATGACAAAGGTAAAAACAGGCAGCCAACCCAGAAAAATTACAACCGCTACACATGATGTTGAGAGAGTCAGCTAACCTTAACATTAACTTCAGTGATGTCGTCCAGCGGGTCCAAACCAAGCTTGGTAGCAATTTCAAATTCGGTAACTCCCCAATTTCAAATTTTTTAAAATTTTTCATAAAATTTTTAATTTTAACTTTTTTAAAAAAATTAAAACATTTTTCTACTGATGTTCATCTTTTTCGTGGATGCTTACAGCTACTTTTCATTATTTTTTATATTTTTAAAATTTTTTATTATTTTTCACATATTTAAAAAAAATTTATTATTTTATATATTTTTTTCAATTTTTTTTATTATTTTCCATCTTTTTTAAAATCTATTTATTTTTATTTTAAAATTTTTTATTATTTTCAATATATTTTTAAAATCTTATTATTTTCTATATATTTTAAATTTTTAGTATTTTCTATATATTTTAAAATTTTTTATTATTTCCTATATTTTTAAATTTTTTATTTTCTATATATTTTATTTTGTATTATTTTCTATATATTTTTAAAATTTTTATTTCCTATATATTTTAAATATTTAAGATTTTTCATTTTTATTCTTTTATTATTTTCTATATATTTTAAAATTTTTTATATTTTTTACAATTTTTTTATTATTTCCTATATGTTTGTTAAATTTTTTATGTTTATTTCATTTACAATATTATGTGACATACCACATCAGTATTTATGCACTTATGGCATCCATATCAGACGATCACATCAGCAACATTTAATGGCATTAGGCTAGAATTGATAGAATGTACCATTAAGAAACATTTTTGAAAGAAATATACTAAAGTGAAATGAAAAAAATTAATGTATCAACATGAAATATTTTTAAAAAAATATACCGCTTGTGCAAATTACCCGATAAAAGTATGCATAAATGTAATATTATATTATATTACAGGGTGGTTTCGGGATGGACCCGGACGAGCCCGATCCATGTATGGACTGGTCTCGCGGACCGCGGCAAACTTGCAATCCCTAGTAGCAGCACGTGCTTGAGGAAAGAGAAAAATCAAATTGTTTTTTTTTTGACAGATTACAAAAATTGAATTGAATTCGGAAAATATTATATATGTGTGTGTGTATACGTAGACAATGATCCCTAGTTGGCAGGATCAGTCGCAATCTAATGCCGTCACTCTCAGTCAGTCAGTCTCTCTGTCTCTCTAATCAATTCACCAAGCCAAGTGCACGCACGCTCCAGGATTCTTTTCCTCTTAGTCTTAGGTGTCATCTAATTCTTTAACACGAAGCCAGATTTCAACAAACGTGTGTGGATACTCAAACACCTAATATGCCGTTCTCTCTCTCTCTCATAAATATTAAACACGTCATTGTTCAAGCAAGCTGCTGATACACAATCTTAACACGTACGAACTGATTCAGGAAACTCACTTAAAATGAATAAAATTTAATGAAATAGTAAAATAATAAATTTAATAGGGTAAAATAAAATAACTCAATAAAAATAGTTAAAGTCAAGTAAAATATATATATAGCAAGTATTTCACAGATTTTCTTGAGTTTAGAGGAGCGATCGTCTCGTATACCCCTAAATCCATCCTTGTTAACAAGTCATTTGATTGCAGTCCACTGGAACCACATTTATGTACATTATTAAAAGGATGACAATAAGAGTGGCGACCCAACCACCATCCACTACATAATTTTTGGGGTTTCGTGTATAACTGTGAACATATTAGACGAACTGAACAATCGGTACTAATATTGATCTCGTTAATGTAGCACTACTAAAGGCCTAGTATAATAATCAAAGAAGCCGGTATTGGCCAAGGTATAATCTGAAGAGTATCTTCTGACAATATTGCTCAGAGCGAGACTCGAACATGTAATTATGACCTCACCAAACTACATGAGAGTGAGTTTTACACCACTAAACTACCACCCTCACCAAACGGACAAATGCATGGTCAATGAAAGGATAAAAAAATGGGTTTGGATGGCTGAAATGAAATAATTTAATAAAAATGGATAAAGTTAAGTAAAAAGTACGTATTATTTCATAGAATTTTCGAGTTTTAGGAAGTAATTATTCCACGTGGCCCCAATCCACGCTTGGCAGTGGTGAAACTACCGCTCAAGATTAGTTAAATGAAGATATTTAAACGTGATTACGTATTGGCAGAAGAAAAGGTGACAGATATCGCACACGCAAGCCACTGTCGGAGATGGGTCCCTCTTTAAGTGCTCAGGTTCATGCATGGTTTGAGAAGGTTGCAGACTTCAAAACCGAAACAAAAAGAAACAAAGCTTTTTAGGGGGATTTGATGATACGTGAACCACAAGGGACCCAAAATCAAAGCTGACCAGCAATAATGAAATAATGCAGATGCACTATCAGATTCATGTGGCTTGGTTAGAAAAGTCAATTCTCGAGCTGATTTGAATTAAATATTTGGTTTGACTTAATCTATGATATCAAGTCCGAGTTATATATATTTACCTTAAAATATCCAAACCCTAAAGAACCGATTTTTACCATTTGATTAGTCGATTAAGTTGAACTTGATATTATGAGATTGAAGCTCATATTCTTATCAGTATTGAAGCTCATATTCTTATCAGTTTGATCTCAAACACTCCTTAATCGACAAAAAGAGATGTTCTCTGGTCCCAGAAAGTACTCTCCACCTTGCAACTCCTCAGCACATGATCAACAGCCTCCTCCAAGCGGCTCATTATCCTCGCCTCATGTGAGTCCTCAATTCGTTCAGAGAGCACCCTATTTACGAACGGATCTAGAAATCTTATCCAAGGGGATGAAACTCAATACGAATGGAATATCATGAGTTAAGGAGTGGTAAAATTAGATAATTTAATGAAAAATTAAGTAAAATCAAGTGAAATTTATATAGTAATTCATGAACTTTCTCGAGTTTAGAGTGCGATTGCCTTTGCACACCCCCTAAGTCCATCCCTGATCCTATTCGGCATGCAAGTAGAAATAAAGTTAAGTAAAGACAAGGAAATGAAAAAATATGATTAGACATGTTTTCGTGAACTTTCTCGAGTTTAGAGTGCGATTGCCTTTGCACACCCCCTAAGTCCATCCCTGATCCTATTCGGCATGCAAGTAGAAATAAAGTTAAGTAAAGACAAGGAAATGAAAAAATATGATTAGACATGTTTTCGTGCAATGGATCCGTCATCCAATCAAACCAACATAAAGCAAAGCAGCATATGGAGCATTCAGCTAGGATGTTAACTCCTATGTTATGCAAGAGGTTTGCAGTAGGAAGCCTTTCGTGGTGGCTGAACCATAAAAGAATGTGATCAAGAAGGCATGCTCTTAGAAGCATGATAATTCGATGCACACTCATTACCATGATGCGCATTGGAGCTATCGAATTTCATGCACAGAAACCACGACTAAAATACTATTCGAACCTCGATATTTATTGCTGTAAATAGTTCTTAATAGATTTTGGGTCAAGCGTTGGAACTTTTCTTATATATAATATTGTAGTATTTGAATTTCACACAACTAATCCTCCAGCCTGGTACGCACACCTATAAGCACACAAGCAAGGTAAACCTAGAGGAGTATAGTGACACGAATGTGATTAAAATATTTTTTTTATGAATAAAAAGGATAAAAGCAATAGTGACAATCGGCCATCCCTACTATGTAATGTTTAAACTTTCCTGTTCAACGACCGCCACAATAATTGTTGGGCTTAAGACTTGACTACTTCTTGATAGAAAAAAACTGGCCTTCTCTCTTTCTTTGTATTAAAGACTGAAGGGAGGAACTCAAGGGATCACTTAAAGAAGCAATGAAATTGAACACTAACTAACAAGATTTTTCTGGTATACTATTCTGCAAGTTGGTTCTTTGTGTATAACATCCCCGCTTGAGACTCAATCGGTAAGGGTGCAGTCCCTTCCGGAACAGCTCCATATCATCGAGAAGCTTTGTTATTTCCCTGCAGGACTCTCTGGAGCTCACAGGACATCGCTTGCAAGGTGACTGGCTTTCTGATAACTCCATTCATTCCGACTTGCAAGCACCTCTCCCACACATCGTCCTCCCCACTTGTTGTCAACGCAACTATCAATGGCCAGCTCCGGCTACCGAACTTCCTTATTCGAGATGCCACCTCAAAACCATCCAGCTCGGACAATTGGAGGTCCAAGAGCATGATGTCGAACTGGGGCCCACTCCCACCACTACCCGGGCTAATTGCATTCAGGCACTCGGGGCCTGAACCTCCCACTGTGGAGACCCTGCATCCCAGCTTTTCGAGCAACTTCCTTGTGACCACCCTGTTGAGGTCATTGGTTTCTGCCAACAATACTTTTATACCTCTGAGACGGGTGCTTGAGTTTGAATTGTACTCTGATAAAGAGTCAACGGATTCGAAGATTAATGACGGCCGGCGTTGGAATCGGAGGAGCAGGGTCATGCTCTGAGCGAATCCCTGTGGGTTTGGAACCACCCAGATGTTGCCTTGCATCAGCTGCAGAAAGGGTAACCAGTAAGTAAAAAGATTGACAGCTTCTGGAAGATATCAAAGTGAAATGGAATAAAAGTGAATAAATATTGGCTATGTTGAGATTGGCAAATTCTTTTGATAGAAATAAACGAGAAGCAGTGTTTCCATTATATATTGACTAAGAGCAAAGCTATACAAGTTTTCCTGGTTGCTGAGAAATATATGGACACGTTCAATGGTCCATTCCTACTAGTGCCAGTAGCAGGTCTCAATCCCCCGAACCTGTACATCATTAATATATGCAATCTAAGGGAAACCTGGCAAACTGTTCAGGTAATAACTTATCAGGAGGGTTAGCAAGATTACACTGTGACGAACTACTGGATATAAATGGCTAAGCCAACTTAAGTAAGGCTTTATTAGCTTTAGGAAGAATCTGTATTGAAAGGAGAATATTTCAATAAGCTTTTCTACTATGATAAACAAGGTATATTGAACTTGAAAGGATTAAAAGGGAATTTGTAATTAACTACCTGCACTAGCCTTTTGCAGATGCTGAAGCTCAATCCCTCCTCAGCCCCGTCATTGTTGTACCTCCTACCTCCAAGCTGCACCCTCGAGCCTGAGCCCTCTAACTGAGAAACATTGTTGCTGATCCCAACTTCGAACCTGATGTAAACATCACCATCTGACGAGTTCGATCGCCATGTTGCCCTCCTCAGATGATGATCGCCTGCTCCTCCTCCCACCTCGCGAGTCCCATTCTCCGACAAGATCCTCAGAGTAACTAGTCCTCCCTGATTACTGTCCGTCAGTAAATTTCCAACCATGTGCAAGATGACCTGAAAAACCCGCCTCTCGTCTCCTATCACAAGGTTGGGAAGGGATCTGTCGACCTCAATTGAGAATCCGAAGCCCTTATATATTGACAGGCAATTGGAAAGCGATGCCACTTCTCTTATCATAGTACGCAGGTGAAATGGCTTTATGTGCAGAAGAAACTTCCCATTATGGTCCTTTTCAAGAGAATATCAAACAAATAGAAATATTTCAGAGACATTCAATATTATGAATTGGGAAATGTATCTTGGGACGTGTTAAGTTAAAAAACGTGGTTCATACTTTTCTAGCTTTCCATTCTTCCTAACTTGGGAACGAGTAAGAAGAAAAAGTTGCAATAAAATTGCAGCAATGTGAGAGATGTTCGACCCTGATAAGGAACCTTTCCGATAATAATATAGCATAGGCTTCCTTTGAAGAAATAAAAATGGGAGACCAAACAGTTTCGCTAGTGTGCAGATTTGGTCTATTTCCCAATTCTGCTGAGTTATCCTTTGATTGGAATAAGTAACTCCAGCTTCACCTTTGCCTGCTCTCCACAATTACCAGCTACTATATCAGTTGTAGAATTACCTTTGCCCGGACGTCCATGGCGTCATTTATCAGTGTTGAGAGGACAATCCCAGTCCTTGCCATTGCATCAACAATGGTCCTTTGCTCAGTACTTAGATTCCCATCCTCGTGCAACACCGACAGCAACCCTGTGATTGTGTGCATCGGTCTCCTCAGCCCATCGTTCATCACCTTCTGAAATGAGCTCCTCGCCTGACTTGCCATCATCGCATCCTGCTTCGCCTGCTGTAGCGCCCGGTTCTGTTCCTCGAGCTTCTCCCTCATGAGTTGTGACTCCTCCAGGACTGCTGCATGAGAGAGTGCCACCGCCACCTGATCGGCCACCACCTTGCGATGGAGCATTTAATATCCGGTTTCATAATTTAGTAATACTCATTAATAAGTAACCAATAAATATTCTAGCAGGATTTTTATAATTTCTTTCATTTTGAGCCATTATCAGTTATGATCAGAACAGTGACCTACAAAATTGCATGGTATTTTCCATCATGTGCTCATTAACTAAGCTGCTGCTTAATAAAACAATGTTCCTTTTCAAGTAGTTCTCATTCTATATTTACCTTGATAATCTCCAGCTCCTGATTGGTCCAAGATCGAGGCTGTCCTGATGGAATAACCAACACTAATATCGCGTAACAAGCTTGAATGAGCTCGGGGGTCCCTCCCTTGAAGTTGGACTCTCTCAGCATTGGCATTCTGATAGCAGCCACAGGACCCACCTCCCTTGACTCTAGCCCACTGCTCCCAGCAGCAAGCGGAGACTCTGCACTCAAAAGATTGACCCCCTCACTCCCCTTTATCCTTGCAACATCGGGATCACTGATTGGTATCGGGAAACTATGCCGGCACGCATAGTTCCTACCTCGCAGCTCATGGGTCAGGTTCATTTCAGTCCTTCCCTCATTAGGCATCCAAATTGCACAGTTCTGTAGTCCTAATGTCTTGGACAGCTCGACCAGAGTTGTGTACAGAATTGTATGGCGATCGAGGGACTTCCGGATCTCCTGGGTGAGCATCCTCACATGCAATCCAGCCTCCTTCTGTTTCAGGATGATCCCGACCTCTCTCCCAAGATCCCATGCCTTCTTCTTCAACATAAACTCTCTCACCTTTACTTTCAGAAGCAGAGGGATCAGGGTTATCAGGGTTATTGCAGTTGCACAAGAGACGAGCGCAGTGAGAATCTTGAAGACCGTGAGTGCGAGCATAAGCTGGAAAGGGTGGTGGACATAGGTCCATCCGTTCAGCATATGGGTCAGCCCGCAGAGCACAATGAAGGCAATAAACTGGAAGAGGACCCACTTGAAGGGGACATTGGAGCAGCTCACAAAGTAGAGGAGCTCGATCGGGATGGAGAAGTATGCCACCGCAATCAAGAAATCACTCACTCTCTGGCACTCCAAGATGCTCTCAATGCTCCACAGACTCCCCTCGTCATCGCAGTTACACCTGGGGAAGCCATTATCGGCTGCCTCTGAGAGAGAGCTTCCGAGCAATAGGGCGAACGAGAGCCCAAGAACAAAAACTTCATTTGACATTGGCCCCGAAGCAGAGATAATACAGTTCAGTCCATGTCATGAATCAGACACGAACCTGTCCAGAGAAGCTTGCTAGCATCGAGACCCCTCCATCGCAAAGTAGCAATAATTTATACGGCAAGAGGTAAAAGTCACCCAAATCTAATCACCAGCACCTTGAAAAATTCCTCCTCCGCTCCTACAGAGAATCGTTTAAAAGAGATAAATCTATCGAGCAAGCTTAGATACATTGTATCCCAAAAGAGAGAACTTTGACTAAGAATAATAAAGAAGACAAAACCAACAGTGGATTAAGAAATTTCTTAGTAAGTAAAATAATGTCAAAAGCAACGATGCGACCCCCTCTCCGAGCAGAAAAACAAAATTTAACAAGGGTGGGCGAAGGAGCTTATCGACCCACCTAAAAGGCATCGACAAGCAGAAATCCACAGAAGTGTGCAGAAATGTCCAAGTTCTCTCCTCCTCGTAATTCCTCTGCTCCTTTTCTGGTAAACACTGTGATGAGAGAAAAGTTTGAATTTTCACAACTGGGATGTAATTTCAACGGAAACCCTGCTCCGTTCCTTCAAATTAGAGGTGATAGCCGTTGACAAATATATAGATGGACCAGATACATTCCCTCTATTGATGAGGGGCGTCTCTGTCTAAGAACATATTCAGCCCCCCGGCAGCGGCAGCAAATCCCGAGAACGAAATTTGAAAAGACGAAAAGAGGGGAAGGTACTATTCACTCTCTCTGCTTTTTCTTGAGGGAGAAATTTCAGGATGATAGAAAAATCAGAGTGAACAGGCCACCTCTCGCCGAGCGAACCGCTCATTCACAGTCACAGAGACCGAGGAGGAGAAGAGGAGGAGCCCCTTGGAAATGAAACCGCGGAGCATAGAAGAGGAGAAGAGAAAAGCCCATCAATAAATGGTAGTGTAACGTAATGTAGCTTCACCTCTGATCGTCTTTCGTTTTCGCTCTCTCTCTCTCTCTCTCTCACTCCATGTCAAAAGTGTTGTGTGCTCCGTCAAATTCATTCACCCAAAAGAAGAGGTTCAGAGCTCCGTAAAAGAATGGCCTTTTTTGGAGGCTCGTGGTTCCGCCGTTTGTTTTGCACAGTGGAAGCTGAATTACAAAGGGAAAGGGGAGAAGGAGGGAGGGGGCAGGCGGACAACTGGAAAAAAGGGAGCGAGGAAGAAGAGCAGATTCAATTCATATGAATTATTTACAATTAAAATTTCTTATCCTAGAAAGTTAATATCTCTATTTCTTCAGGGAAAAACAAAGTCAATATCTCTACTTATATATGAAAATATTGGGGGGTTTTCATTTCTTTTTTATTTCTCAATATATTCATTGAGGAATAAAGTTTATTCTTTAATAATTTAATTAACAAATATGTATATGATAGTAAATTTATTAATATTTAACTATCAAATAATTTTCGACTATCATATTTACTTTCTTGTTTTATACAAATTTTTTCTTCAACTATCTCTTTATCAGATTTATTACATAAAAACATTTAGTTTTTATAAATAATTACTTAATTTTATATTTAAATTAACAAGAAATACACTCTAAATATTAATTATAATTAAAATTTTATCTAATCATTTATCTACTTGTTTTTTAAAATTAATTTTATTAAATAATAAAATTCGTGTATAGTACGAGTTAATATTTATTATCAATATTATTCTCACTTAAAAGATCAAGATGTCCGAGTTTGAACGTTTGCTCCTTTTAAAAAGATAAGTATGCTTAGTCCAAGTTGTCATGAAACTCAGTGTGGAAAATTAGCACGGAGGTGAGAGCGTCTCCAGATCACTGGTGAAAAGAATCGAAGCCTTGAATTCATAATCGACCATCTGGTCGAATTCTTTTGATCTCGGGGTAACTATCATCGAGTGCTCTTTGTGTATCGTGTGCCATTGCAGCACGAGACCGCTAAGAGTGGCCCGGTTGGGTGACCTGTGACAGGGGACCGATGCCAATTACACCATCGATTAATTGGTAGTCACCAAACCATCGTGTCAAGACGTATGAATTGCGTGGAATTCTTGAATAAAGTGGTGGGTGGTGGAAGGGACGATTGACCGATCGGGGGAGGGAGTTTTCTGTAATTAAGGAGACAGTGGCATGAATTTCGTCGGATGAATCGGATTGGAAGTGGATTGACGGAGAAATTCTTAGTCAATCCTGCTTTATCTTATATTATGAGAAAATATTAATCAGATTGTGAGAAAATTGACATTAATTATCCTAATAATTATCTAAATTATTTCAAATCAAATTGCTTTAATTAATTTTTTCTCATCATATTATTACGAGATAAGTAGGATCCTTCGGAATTTTTCCGTTCAATAACTCTTGGTCTCTCCGGGGGGAAGAATATGTGTCCCGCCTTTTTCAGTTATAAAATAAACTTTTTTAATTCTAGAATAAATATATGAAATATTAAAATAAAGTGTGCAAGAAATTCTATTAATAAATATTAAATTTAGCATTGTTACTTTGAACAGTTCGAGAATAATATAACTGTGCAAATGTGCACTTAATATATATGATATGGCAGAGAAATAAACAATTGATGATATGGGAAGTGGGGCCAGCTTTGTTACATGAAGAGTACTTGGACGCTCTTTCGAACCGAAACGTCCTCGTCAGAGCCCAAAACATCTGTTTTTTACTTGGTTTCTCCTCTGTCTCTCTCTCTCTCTCTCTCTCTCCCCCCATCTCTCTCTGTCTTCTTATTTTCCTATTGAAGAGAATACGTTCCCCGTTTGCCCGTTCCGCTTTTCCTCCACTACAATATCTCCATCATTGTTAATCAATGAGATAAAAATACCTGAAATCCTATGTATTTATCGATTCTTATAAGTAAATCTTAAATGTTTCAAAGTGTTAAATCAAATATTACATGTTATTTGCATTACAACATCAGATCCTTTCCATCACCTATTATTACTTTAAACTGATGTGGCACTGATACACGTCAGCTTAAAGTAATAGCAGGTGAGGGAAAGGACTCGATACTGTAACGCGAACAACACATAGGACTTGATTTAACACTTTGAAATATTTAGGACTCACTTGCAAGAATCGATAAATATATATAACTCCCGGTATCATTATCTCGTTAATCAATAAATGCAGGGACTTACAGATGGATTCAGGGGATGTGCATGGCGACCGTCCTGGCGCTCGAAAAAATATGTAATGTCGTAAATAAAATTTACTGATTTTATTTATTTTTCATTAAACTATCTTTTTTTTTTTTGCCTCTCTGAAATCTGTTCGTTAGCTCTTCTTTCAGTTATGTCATTTTAACTCGATATTCTATATCAGTCCTTAAAAGACTTCTGTAAAAGGAAAAACTCAATGTAAAGTAATATGATAGGTCAAGTGCAAAATATACTCACTTAATTAAAACATAGATAAAATGAATATACAATATCTCAAAACTTTTCTTGAATTTAGGGAGTGATCATTCCACTCCCTAAATCCTTAACTGGTTAAGCTGAAAGTTTAATTTGATTTTCAACATTTATTATTTTTTGTAACTTTTTCTATAATGAGAAGTTTATTCTTCCCAAACTCATAAATACCCTAAAAATCTAGGAATTCGAGTAGGCCAATGTATAAGGCTCATATGTAAGTGATCTTACCAAGACTACGCCCTCAAGGAGAATCAAACCTCAAATCTCGTGTATTTCCACATGAGACGGATGCACTTTCTATCCATTTGAGCTAATCTTAATTTTTTTAACCATTCAATCAGATAAATTTTTGCCCCAGCCTTAATTTTCATTAAAAGTTGTTGACATGCTAATTTTTAAATAAATATTTTTAAAAATGGAAAAACTAATTTTCATTCCTAGCATTTAATACTAGTAAATTAATGGGTCCATTTATTTTGTGTCTTCAATCATTTTCAATTATTTATGGTTTTGTAACTTTTCAGTTTTTGTTCAACTCTTTGTGAGAGTAAATTGTCAAAATAGTCCTCAAATTTGTACATGACCACCAATTTAGTCCTCAAATTAAAATTTGCCATAAATTTACAATTTCCTCTCAATATACTATTAGAGGCACCATGACAGGTCCTCCCAAACAGACTAAAAAGAGAAATATCATAGCATCTAGCGATTCCCGATCTTTCATTATAATTTTCCTATTAAAAAGAGCCATCACAATTGATCTTTACATATCTATGAGGAGGAAGTTGCCATTTCTCTACAATTGCTTGCCTGAAATCAACTCTATCTTTTCTTCAAAACTTGACTCGGTTACTTTAAGGATAGGAACTCTCTCAGTGCTCTTTTTATTTCGCTTCACAGCTCCCGTGAAAGGGTTATTCTTCTTGAAAATTCCTTTATTACGCTCCTTCCAAATATCGCATGGTGTAAATGGCATCACTTTAAGCATATTCATACCCTTTTGGCCATTCTAATTGCATAATTCATCAATTACTCCAACCACTAATTCAAAGATCAAATTGCATTCCACTCATTTCGAACCAGACATAAGCTACCTAATTGCAAGTTAGTAAAACATGCCAACAAACTCATGAGCAAAATTTACCAAATTGATATGCAGTAATCTTTCTTCTTTTCAACTTCTCCTTTTATTGCAACTGCATTAAATAATGCTCTCGAGAGGAAATTTTTTACTTTTGGAGGATAGTGTAACCTCGAAATCTATTTCCAAACTTTCTTCCCAATCTGATGTGAGCTAGAAGTCTTGTTTCTCATACTTTCTTCCTTAGACTTCATAACCGTAGCATAGGTTGTCTTAACCAAGAAAATTTCACTCTTTTTTCAATGCACATAAGACGTACATATGCGTAGAAATGATAGAAGGAAGAAGGAATAAAATAGGCAAAGAAAGTCCTACGAGTGAGATTGAACTTGGGACCTCTAGGTCTCAGGAGGAGAGTAGTGCCAATTATACTAACCCTCTTTCTCAAAATTTTCACTTATTTCAAAGAGCCTATTTCACCTTCCCTTCCAGTAGCCTTATATTCAATAGTTGTTAAAATTATATGTGATCGAATAGTATACAAGAGATACAGAAGCAACATATTGAGATATATTGTTTTTTCGATGTACAAAAGGAGATACATAACTCTAGAAGGGGTAAATGAAAGAGGAATAAAAAGAGTAGGAGAAATCTATAGAGTATTGTTTTTATGTATCAAATCACGAGCCAAACAACTAGCAGAAATGTACATTTCATATGTTTAAGGATGAAAATGCCACATCGTAGAGACATCATACTCTTTAAAATATTGAAAAGTTCACTAGGACAACAAAGTTAAGTATTTCAAATTGGTGAATCATAAATAGAATGGGAATGTACATAGTTGAATGAGGAGTAAGACTTTCAAATTTTCTTCCATGTAGAGAAGGTATGTAAAAAAGGATGAGAAATGCCTTTATGAGACCATTCCATTGAAAGATATGAATTAAATAAGTTTTCATATAGAGGATGTGGTCTTAGTGCAATGGTATAAAACTCCAATTCATAGCCTTGATCCTTGCCGTGGGGGTTGGTGAGGTTCATTTCATAATTAATATCAAATTACATTACATCGTTGGCATAGTTCGTATCAATTGCCACCTCTGTTCAGTAGTGGCCAACACCGTTAAGGAAAAATTGACACGATGGAATGATGTTTTATGTTTTGAGAAGGTATCATGCCTGGATGATGCATTTTAAAGATTTTGTGCAAAAGTGTGGCATTTACCGATGGTATTACACTGCTAGGGCAATTATTCCATCTTCTTTAGTTCAGTGAATTGTCATAATGAGATAGGTTGAATTTGTCCTAGATAGTTCTTATAGTTTTTAAATGTGAAGTGACAAAATAGTTACAAGCACTTCTAATGAGGCTGCCTATATAAGCACAAAGGCAAGTGTCTGTCTTAAATTATCAATAAAATTTTAGAGTACTTGTAGAGATGGGATGATGTAAGGCTGTAGTAAACTGGCGTTGCTTATGTTAAACTTGAACTCGTATATTGTGAGTATAAATACTTAAAATTTATATTCTAAACCATTAAACAATACACTTTGCAATGACATGATTTTTTAAAAATTCATTTACTTCTTATTTCTATTACGTTATTATAAATAAATAAGGACGTGATTTTTACATAATATATTTAATAATAAAAAATTAAAAGAGAATATTAGTAAATAATATTTATAGTATCAATAACATGAAATGGCCTTTGATTGTTACTATTAATGGATAAGACTCATTTATTTGAATTTAAAAAGAAGAATATATTAATTTAAGATAAATAAACTAATTAATAACAAATAGAAAATAAAAAATTAATTAACGAAGTAACTTAATTCACATTAATTTTAAAACGTTGTGCCTATTGATATATATCATCTCAATTGCCTATAGAAAAAGAATATAGATCCTCACTTTTTAATAAGCCTGAATGTCTCAATATTTGCAGCTTTGAGGAAAAATATATTTTCTGAAAATGTCTTACCCATAATTTTGATTTAAAAATTTTCCGATCACTGGAGACTTCAATCAACTTTTTTTATTTCGATTTTTATATAAATTTATTTATGTGATTATGTTATTGAACATTACATTTATTTTTTAATCAATCTGATATATTTTCTTTTCAATTCTAAGTGTTTTCACTGTACCTCGATGATTTCTCACAACAGTTAGGATGGGTGAATTGTGCATGAGGTTGTGTTATGGTCACTATCTGGTGTTCTATAGTTCTCGATTCAAGGAAGAATTTGTTCTTGTTGGGATCACATAAGGGGTTTGACTATATATCCAATGCCAAGGTGGTCGGATACTAAGAACTAGATCATCTTAGAAACTTGGGAAGTGGCTGGAAATTTGTATCATGGCATGTACCTAGGCATTAGTTACTTGAGCGTTCTTAGCTGAGTCGTGTGATCTATGTGACAAGACAGTGATCCAAGATAAAATGATTTTTTTTGATGATTTTGAAGACAGTTTGCTTACCAATCCACGCACTTTAAAAGTTAGTAACTTAGTATGAATATTCTTTGAGCATGCTTCTGCATTACATTGATTGTAAATATTTATTTTTTGTTTGCATACCCAATAAGGGTGTATGAGTCTCATGATAAATTAAATTGAGACATTTGTGAGACGGAAATAGTGAGGTCGACATAAGTCATAATTGATCAGGGTGCTACTACACACACTTTCTTGATCGGATAGCCATTTCTCTTATCTTGAAGCTCTGCTCCATTGAGAAAACACGGGCCAAAATAATGGAAAAATTTCGTAAGAGACCAAATAACCATCCTTTTGTGGCTCATGAGGTGGCAGCTTTGATGCTCTTCCCTTAAATATCTTGCGTAGCTCTTGAGTATTACCCGGTTGGGTCATGTATGCGACAAAAAACCATTTTCCTAAACTTGAATTTTTACATTAAAATTCAACATTTTTTAAAATCAATCCCATTTTCTCATTTAGATAATAAAATGAAGAAGTTACTTGAACAGTAAATAGACAAGTTCATCTCTAAGAGATGCATTAAATATCAAGTTCATGCTTTTTCTAATTTTACATATCAATATCGTCCTTCTTAACATTAATTAGGTTTTGTGAAAATCACTTAGGTTATTGTGAATATCAAGTATATTTTTAAATATCAATTAAGTATTTTGACACAATTTAGATCTTTTGAATACCAATTAAGTCCTTCTGAATAATGATTTAATCTTCTTGACTACTAATTTCATCTACTCGTTAATGGAATTGTAACGGCGTTCTAAAGACAAATAGGCCCTTTCAATTTGGTTAATGAGAGTTTGAAATAATCTTATTTATTAGACTTAGCTTAAATATTTTACATTTTAAAAGTACAAAGTTTCCCTCCCCACTCTCTCTATGTACATTCTTTCCCTCCTTCTCCTCCTCGTCCTCTCATCTCAATCTCTTCAGAATTCTCTTCAGAGTTTTTACCTAGAATGAAGCTCCTATATGAAATGGATTGTTCGAGCATGAAATCATAGCTTCAGGACATAATTGAAGCTCCTAATTTAATCCCCAAGTTGAAGTCCTAAAATCAAAGCCCTAATTCATAGCAAGAGCAGACAAGCCTTACTGTTGAAGGCAACCAAAAAGCATGAAGGTACAATGTCCATCAAGTGATTAGTTTGAGCAACAAGGGATGACCTCCACTATGGGATCGAGTGACAATAGTTTTCAATCCACGAGAAATTCAACTCAAATCTCAAATTGGCACTGTGGCTGTAGAAGGAGAGTTACGATTTTTATTTCGAGGACTACGAGAAATAATGGTAGGTAATTTTTGAGGTGCCCTTTCTTCCATAACAAAGGGATCACCTACAGGTAGTCCTGACCACAGTTCTAGAACGGACGGTTCCGGTTTCGAACCACGGTTCCGAACTAACTTGTTCAATTTCTATTAAATTAAATAAAATTTAATTTATAAATAAGTTCGTTGTATAAATTATAGTTAAATTTTTTACACTTATAAAATTTTTACAATTATTGATATTTAACTCTACACGTATCAAGATTTAAACGGTAATTTATACAACGAATTTATTAATATTCTGCATCACATATATTTAAAATTGAAAATGTGAAAAAAGAAAAATTAAAGTCCTATCCTATAGGTAGGGTAGGCTGGGGGATGCGATTGGGTGCAGGAGGGAGGATTTAAATATATATACATATTTTTTTTTACTTTTTTGGTTTGGAATTGGAACCATCGGTTCCGGTTTTGGGGCCAGTGAAACCAACCCTAGACCTTAACCCTCACAGTTTGAGGACGGTTCTAGGCCGGTTCCAGGCCAATTCCGATTTTGTCCAGTTTTGACAGGGCCGATTCCTAGCCCAAACCGGCCCGTGGCCAGGCCTACCTTTGGGTACTTTCAATGGTTGGATGAAGTTGGTGGTGGGAATTATGATCTTGTTTCATGCAACATAGGCTCGGCACCAATTGATGTTGCTGAAATGACTATATTAAAGTTAAAGAAGAAGCTCATGAAGTACGAAGACAGAGTGAAGAAGCTGGAAATAACTTAATTTCAATTCTTCTATTATTTTCTCTATTGATTGGATTTGTACTCTTAAAGTATAGCAAATGAATGAATATTTTAGCGTTGAGTTTGAAATTTGTAAGTCTAAACTTTGATAGTCATATATTTTGTTGACAATGAGAATGAAGATGGAAGCTATCTTTTGCATTAAAATGCTTTGAGTAACTTCATCCAAAAAGAAGCCTTTGTACTGTTTGTACCATATTATCCAAAAAGACACAACAGACTTCAAAACAAATGAGTTCAACAAATGCAAAAATAAGCTAACAACATCCTAATCATACTTTAACATTTTCGAACAATCAAGCTACAGGTGGTCTTCCAGTGCTGCCACACCTAAATGATGCAAATCTCGAGCTAGTTCCAAGTGAAAGATCTTCTCTTGTTGCACTTGTCATAGGGATGCTTGACAGTGGCCTGCCTAAATGCTATTCCATAAGGAGGGTTGAAGATTGGCACTTGGAGCCCTATAGGCACATGACATGGGGAAGACCCTTGTTGTTGGTAGCCTAACAATCATATGGCAACTATCATCAGTAAATTAATTGTTAAATATTTAAAAAAAAAAAAAAGAGCAGCTACATATGAGGTGAAGTGAAAATCTATGGTTGTATTGGTTGGGTAAATTCAAGGGTGGATGGTTGTTGTGGATGTCTCTCTGTTCTGTAGTATCAGTTTGAGGTTAAAATGTCCTAGTTTGTCCTTTCTTCTGGTTAGGAATTGTTGTTCCTCTGCAGCTCCTCATGTTGCGCCTCAATTGTTCACATTTTGAGCATTTTAGGGGGCAAGCTTCCTCTTCAGTTTATGGGAATCTGAGTTTTCTTTCGGTGCCTTCTTTCTTTACTTTTTGGGTCTACTTGGTATCCTTCTCATAACAAGAGGAATGATATAAGTTGATATCAAGTCCTCTCCCAAAATAATTCACGAAGAGTTGTGTTGATGAGACCAGCAAATGCAAGCCATAATATTCAATTTTAAGCTAATGAGTTACAGAATCCTTAGGTCCTATGTTGTTGTGACCCAAGGCAGCAATTGCATGCTAGCAAGAGATCTTAATGAGGTCCCAAATTCTACAACATGTCTTATTGGACAAATCAACTACATATTTTGAATATGGAGGAGGACATATTACCTCAAATGTCCAGTTTTGTGGATCTCCAACCGAGTGTGGAGTCCAATAAACTAACTTACTCCTCAATTTCTTCAAATGGACCTACACTCTTGGGCAAAGTATTCCAAGATCTAACTTGTTAGCAATCCATTCATGAGTAGCTAATTTTTTGGTGATCTTCCTACCATAAGTGTGACCAGGAGCATAGCTTCACTTGAAAGTATTTTCTAATCATATTTTCATAGCACAAGATCATCCAAAGACATCCTTCCTTCTTCTAAACAAACTCTACTCTTACCCTGTCTCCTTATCATTTTTCATGAAATCAACCTCCTTTCCCAGTTGAATGTTCAAATACCCACCACATTCTTGAATACTTCCAAATTCTCGAACTCTATACCTAGTGTAATTACAACAATATTATCTTCATTTGTGTTGAATTTTGGGAATTCAACCTCATTCTCATAATCATCTCAATTTATAGACTTCAACTCCTTCGATTCGTATCCATCAAATAGATGTTCTTGCTATTATTGCCATGAGTCACCTGCAGCTACTGATGTGAGTGTTGCTCGACCTGCTGTAGATGTTGTTGTTACTTCATCTCCTAGAGATTCAGGAAAAGAACTCTTGAACCTCCCCGTTTTTCTGTAACTTTGGAAATCAATTTTGAACTTACTTTTCTCAACTGAACTAGTAGTTTTGTTCAGAGATGCCTTCTTTTTTTTTTTCTTTTGTTTCTCGCATCCTCGTCTTTCTTGTAGGGATACTCTTCCTTCTCATTTTGACTCCTCCACTAGTAAATAGATTCTCTTCAAATTCCTCAAGCCCAAATTCTATGTAAGCTACAAAACCATCGTCATCATCCTCAACATCTTTATACTTTAAACTCATCTTATAATTATTGTCTTCAATAGTGTCATCGTCATCATCTTTTTGTTCATACTCCTCTGGCTTTTCCTCCTCTTCCTCTTATTGTTCCTATTCCTACTCTAATTTTTTGTTCTTCTAAAGCTCCATCGCCTCCTTAGGTATGGCTTCTATAGCATCAATTTTCAAGTGTTCAAAATACATGTGCACCTCTAATTGATTTTGCAATCTAGAAATTAAATATATAATATCTAAATTTTTTTTTTTATCAATCTACAGGGCTCTAAACTAAGCTCAAAGTAAGTAAATATTGGGTATCTAAAATAGCAAGCTATTGGTTTGCTATGATACAAATGACTAAACAACTCCTCAATTCCAACAGCAGTGAAAGTGTCGAAGTCTACATTTTTCTTCACTTCCTCACACCCACCTCTGTACCTCAACTTGGGGTCCCTTATGAACTCTCCACCATGATGAATGATTACATCAGTTGTCTTCTAAACAGATGGACTGCAAGTTATAAAAACAAATAATACCAATCAAAACTTAACTACAAAGAATGCAAGATTTGAGTTATGCAAGAACACTCGTACAGTTCACAACATAGACTTCAATTTAAAATGTCACAAAACCTAAAAAAAAAAAAGGATCTTTGCACTTGTTGTTACAACTCACCTTTGCTCATTCACAGATCCAGACTTCCGTTGTCTCACTTCTTCCATTAGAACACGAATGATTGGTTTTTCTGAACAAATAATGTCTTCTCGTTGCTCTTGATGTTGATCCCTCAAACAAAGAGGGGTTTGGTCGATGATGAAGTTTTCTATTTTCCCAATTTTAGTATGTAGAATGCAAGGGGTAGTGAATGTGGGAGGGAGTTATTAAGCAATTCAATTTAATAATGGATGAAATAATTAAAAAAAAAAAGAAATCCGAGGATGAGGAACTGAATTGTAGAAATGTAGCTATGTAGCTATGGTATATGAAAGGATCTCATGGGAGTTCCATGTACTTTTTGTTAAAGATATATAGATTTATGAGTGGAAGGATGTACTGATGTTAAAAAATGATTAAATTGATGTTCAAAAACATCAATGATGATATTGATGTTCACGGGGACCTAATAAATGTTCACATGACCAATTGATATTCAAGATGATCTAATTGATGTTTAGAAGACTTAATTGATATTTAAAAGACCGAAGTAATAGTCACAAGACCTACAAGACCTAATTAATGTTTAAAAGGATGATATTGATGGACAAAATTAGAAAAGGATGAACTTAATACTCAACGCATCTCTTAGGGACGAACTGGTCTATTTACTCTTACTTGGATTCCAAAAGTGTAGTTCTCTTGTGCTATTTCTAAAGCAGTAGCCACATGAAAAAGGATTTCTAAGTGTGCGAGTTTCATGCATCCACACCTCCATGAACCTCAAATCCAAATATAGTGTGAGAGTGCATATTTAGAGAAAACAGGGCCTAGAAACAAGGCAAGAACCATAAAGTAGGTAGATCTTGATAACAAAACATTGGTTAGGTATCTGGGTTCGTCATATGGCGACATTTGAACTAGGACAACTATCTCTAGAAGATTATACCAATTCAAGAAGAGTGAATTAATAAAACCACGAAGACTATTTAGACTTAGGAATGGCAATAGGATGGTGCAGTTATTTTGAAAATAGAATATAAAACATATTTATAAAAAAATAACTAAATAAATTCAGCAATTAATGTTTACAAAATTTTAACAAAACAAAATGATTATTATCCAATTTATTATGATAAAAGTACCATAAATTAGATAAAAGTAAGATTTGTTTATGATAAAACAATATTATATCCTATTCCCAATAAGTGCCAGTTAGAAGAGAAATCCAAAGTTGCTCTGACTAATGTATAGGTCGGGGTTATGACCCATCTAAACCGGGTTGGGTCTTGCTGACCAGAGCAAAATTGCCATCTCTATTTAGACTGTTGAGCTGCTAGATTCATTTGTTGTATTAATTAGGAAAAGTCTTAAGTTGTAAAAGGTTTGCTTTAAAGAGGTTCTTAATATATGAAAGTTTAGGAAGAGTACCCCTTGCATAAGTTCAAAGGAGAAGTCTCGCATTCATCTGGATGTTTGAAGACCAAAAAATTAAGGAACAAGTTTAAGATCAACTTGAAAGCACAGAGAAAGATTGTTATAGCATTAAGAACTAGGAGTGAAAATGGTATGAATGAGGTGGGTTTTCATGCAAATTGTCAGGCCCTAACATTTTTGGTTTGGTTTTCTAACTCTAAAAAATTATACCAAGAATTATTCGTGGTTAATAAAAATAGACAGTGTTGGGTACAATTTTTTTGGGCTATGGTTATTAACACAATTAGATTAGCATTCAACATCCATTGAACAATTCGAAACTTCTACAAAGACTATAATATATAATATTTACATTTAATTATTTATGAAATTGTATTTTTCTCTGTTAAGATTGTCTTGCATTAAGCCGGATGATTGTGGAACCCGAAGATCTGTCAGATAAATGAAAATCATGAAGGAAAGATTTATTTTACTTTATTATAATTTCTTGTAATCTCATTCCAAATCAAATTGAGATATTTTCTAGGATATGATTTAGGAGATATCTGATCTCTTTTTTATTGTGTTAGATCCCTATAAATAGGATTGAATAGAGTCTTGGGATAAGAGTGAGGAGTCTTGCGGGTGATCTTTCTGATAAAGTTCTCTATAATATTAGGGCGTGTGAACTTAAGAGATCAGGTCGAGACTCTTTTTTGAGCAGGTTGTAAAGGGGGCTTGGATATGGGATTGAGAATATCTGTGAAGCTGTAATATCTTGTTTTAATCTAGTGGATTACTTGCTCTGTGCTGTGGAGGTTTCCCTCAAGTGAGAGTTTTATCACGTAAAAAAAAATTTCAAGCCAACTTCAACACGGCTTCAGCATTCTCCAAGATCACCAACCCCTGAAGCATAATTTTTCCAGGCGATCTTTGACTGCTTCTTCTGCCTATCTTGAGCATGCTCTTTCTCGTAGAAGTTGTTACCTCCCTATGGCCTTTCCCGACTTACCAACTCCTACCACCACAGGCTGAATTTTGGGAGTCTTCATTGACTCAACCTTCCTCCAAGGTGTCTCCACCTTCTCTCGAGTCTTGTCCTTAAACTGCTCGATCACAACATGTTTATCAAAGGATATTAGCTTATTCACGAGGGATTTTGAGGCCTTACCAACGGTGCACAACTCCTTGCACATGTTCACCTTTTGTGCCCGAGATGATCCAAGTATTTTTGGGAAGTCGCACACTCGACTGCTGTCGTAGTCCTGACCTTTATCTGCAAGACGTAGAGTCCTCCCTGCAGCACCCCTTTCATGGCTATGAGTGCTCCCTTCGAGATTTTCAACACTCCACCCAGGGCCTTTGTACTTGTACTTGTACTTGTACCCGCATTGATAAAGAGTTCCTAGAAAAATCAAGTTTCTTCTAAATTCAAGGACATGCCGAACATCGGTTAAAACTCTCTCACACCTATCATACATCTTGATTCTCACATCTGCAACCTTGGTAGCTCCACATGTTTGCCCAGTTCCTATACAAACCTTACCACCTACAACTAGACGGTAAGTGATAAATAGACTTTTATCATGAGATACATGGAATGTGCTAGTTGAATCAAGAACCCAATCTAAACTTGAATGGCCCGATGTTGTGAGATTCTCGGCATCCCTTCTCACGTTTGCTGTTATTGTCAAGATCTCATTCTTCGCCTCTTCCTCCCCAACATTCGTCGACGACTCGGCCTGCTTGTCTTTTCTCCCAAGATAGTTTCATTTGACATGGCCCTCCTAGTCACAGTTCCAGCAGATCAACCTTCCTCAAGATTTTATCCTGGACTTTCCTCTACTCCCATGGCCTCTATTCTCAAATCTGCCCCTTACAAGAAGCCCTTCAACCGTACCACTCGAGCCTTCCATCACCCTCTTCCTCAATTCTTTCAAGTTCAGCATTGCCTTGACGTCACCAGGGTGATGCTCGATCTCTCGTACAACATCGTATCGATGAAATTCTCATAGGAGTCTGACAGAGAGTACAACAACATCAAAACTTGATCCTCATCCTTGATCTTTATATCAATGGACTGGAGGTCCATTATGATCTAATTAAATAGATCCATGAGGTGGGCTATTAGTGTGTTAGAACTTATCCTCAACTGGTACAACTGCTTCTTCAAGTATGACTGGCTGGTCAAGGACTTCGTCATGTACAGTGACTCCAACTTCTGCCACAACTTCGAGGCCGAAGTTTGATCACACATCATTAGGGTTGGGGCTAACACAACTTCTCCATCCAGTGCTCCTTCAAGGCCATGCTACAGTAGCAAAGCCTTCATCTTGATGTGCCACAATCCAAAGTCGTTTAAATCGTCAAACTTCTCCACCTCGAACCTCGCCACTGGCATCTTCGAGATCGACTTTGATACCAGTTTGTTGGAATTCAGACCCGATTGTTGATGCCGAAAGTTTGAGTGCGATTGTGCTGGAAAAACTTAGAAGTAAGAGAAGAAACACGAACACCAAATATACGTGGTAAAATCCTCACTTGAGGGAAACCTCCATTGCATGGAGCAAACAATCCACTAGATCAAAATAGGGATTATAGCTTCATAGAGATTCTTGATCCCAAACCCTTGCCACTGTTACAACCTGCTCAAAAAAGAGTCTCGACCCAATCTCTCAAGTTCTCACACCCTAACTTTATAGAGAAGTTTATCAAAAAGATCACTCATAAGATTTCTCACTTTTACGCCAAGACCCTAATCAGCCCTATTTGTAGGGATCTAACACAGTCAAAAAGATATAAGATATATCCTAAATCATATCCCAGAAAATATCCCAATTTGATTTGGGATGAGATTATAGGAAATCAGAATAAAATAGAATATATCTTTCCTTCATTATTTCCACTCATTTGACATATCTTCGGGTTCCACAAGTATCCGGTTTGATGCAAGACAATCTCAGCATTCTCAGTAAATTCATCTTTCTATTTTGTTCAAGTTATCATACACAAAAATTACAAAAGACGGAAGAGGATATTAGAGGATGCATGAAATCACACTTGAATTATATTTTGAACTAGAATATTTAAAATATGCCAAACTATTCAAACTATACTTCATTTATACAAATAGATAAATCATGCTTGAATTACACTTATAATACAAATTATTCCAAAATAAAAATATACACACACTAAAAATGTATGGAAAATCAGGTTTTTTGTCAATTTTATATTTTTCTGTTATTAAGTTACACCCCTAGGAAGAATCATATCATCTTAGAAGCTTGCGAATTGGCCAGCCATTTCTGTCGTGTCATTTACCAAGGCATGAATACCTTGAGAGTTCTCTGCTGAGTCGCGTGATTTAGGTGATGTGATAGAACAGTGATCTGACACAACATTATCTCTTGGGATGATTTCAAAAGTTAGTAGCCAACCTACATGCTACTAGAAGGGCAAGGGAGTTTGTGACTTGATGACAATGAAACTTGTGACTGAAGCCATGGATAATTTAGATTGCATTTCATGTAGATTTCTTCCTCTAAAACTCGGTTAAGGATTGGAAAAAATTTGCCAAAGAAAATTTGGGTTTCTGATCTAAATTTTGATGTCGAATATATGGAGAGGTTGCGGCAGCCAACGTAGTGCCACAACCACTCCTCTCCTCCACCTCTTTCCCAGTGAGGTTCATTGGAGAAAACATCAACAGGTCAAGAATAATATAGAAACCTTCCATGTTTGACCAATCAATTCAAATGCCAATTGATGGTAATCAGATTCCTCACTTCTTTCTCCTTACCCCTATTCATCGATCTCCGGATCTCTCGTATGAGAGGGGATGGTGGGTTTTCTCCTGTTTAGGTTGCAAGTTATAAGCGCTATTTTGAGTTTGAGACTCAAAAGTGAATTTGAATACAAGCAAATGTCATATCAAGAAAGGATCGGGAGGGGAAAGAAGGTGGTGATGATCAGCGGATCGGCTACCTCGTTGCTAAGTCTCTCCATCTAAGTGCTGATTTCATCCTCATTATCATTTAGACTGATTTTGGGAAAGAGTGATTATGGTTCTTAATTAATTGTTTCTTTCCTATTTTCATTTTAAATTTTTTATTTAGATTTGATCTTGAAACCTATGCTAGCTCATTTCTTGTATTGTCAACATTTTTTCATTAAAAAATTGGTGATATGTCTTTTTAATTTTTTTTAATAATTTAAAAATGAAAAAATAACATTGAAAGTTTTATATATGTTTATATTTTTTTATTGATTGAGTCATATTTTTAAAAATGACTAATCTAGTTCTATAACATCAGTTCCATTATATTTTCAATCCGACTCATCACTGTTTCATCAACGAAACTGTTAACAACGTGAAATTCACGTCAGTTAAATAGTGATGGTATGCATTGAAAATGTAAGGAATTGATCTTATAAAACTAGATTGACTATTTTCAAATATACAAGAGTCAACTGCAAAAAATGTCAATCATATAGGATTTCCACTATTGTTATTCCTATTAAAAATTGAAACAATGAAATGGAAAAGTAGTAAGGGGGATTGGGTCCAAGTTCTCTGTATTATGGTGTCTAGACCTTACCCTATATGAGGAAGGCTCCTAAATTTTGAATCCAGATTCTATCCTATTAAACTTTTTGAAAAATATATCCTACTTGGAACCTATAAGATATGACATGTTCCGAGTATCCTGTTAGAACATGTTTACTATGTTTCTTTTACCTCTATAATATAGATTACTTCAATATTTTTCATGTGTTTAATAATTATAAATTAATCACATTCAATGAATTTTGATAATTATTACTATCTTGTAAATTTTTTATGAAAATAAAATATATTGTACTTTAAAATTTATTTACAGTATATTTGATCTATTATGAGTTAAAGGTGAAAAGTAGCACCACTCTTCAGTCAAGTTACAAAAATAGCACCAAGTTACAATAAGTTAAGAAAATAGCACCAATTTATGTATATTGTCTAATTTGCCCTTCCCATTTGAATTGCCGCTTCCCATTTCCTCTCCCGCGCCTGACCCTCTCTCTCCTCCTTCCCGTCCCCCTTTGATGGCCACTCTCTCTCTCCTCCTGCACTCCCCTCATCGTCACTCTCTCTCTTCCTGGCATTTGTCTTCTTCTTTTTTTTTTTTTCCCTCCGACGACCACCGGCAACCACAAGCAGCAACTCACCAGCGGCGACGAGCAGCAGTGATCGGCGGCGATCGGCGAAGCCCACCCCCCAATCTGGTCAAGGCCGACCCTCGACGCTCCGAGGAAGATGCCTGACTCCCCGGTGCCTATCACTGCTGGTTTGCTCTCGGCCGCGGTGCGCCGAACGGCGACAGGAACGGCTGGTTGAACGGCCAGAGAGAGCCGGGGCGCCGGGCGTCGGGGCGCCAGTGCTGCAAGCGGCGGCGACTGGGCTGCAGTTCGGCCAGAGGTGGAGGAAAAAGAAGAAGAGGCGGGGCTGAGAGGGAGAGAAGGGAGGGAGAGGTGGGGGTAAAAATGTGGAGGGTATTGTAGGGATTTTTGAAAAAGTGGTTAAAAAGGAATGTAAAGTGGTGCTATATTTACAACTTTTTACAACATGGTACTATTCTTGAAATTACTTCTCTAATTAGTGCTAGATAAATTTTCATCTCATCTATTATTACTAATTTCTAAGCTATAATAATATTTTAGATATATACGCTTACCAAATATGCATAATTATTAGGTCAAATAAAAGTTCATCGAGTTAGGAATTCAGTAGTTTAACCAATTTGAGAATTGAGGTTTAAGCAAGGAAGTTATGAACAATTAAAATTAGTTGTACAAGTTAATTGACGTGTTCCGATTCTGACTTAGCTGAAATCGACTAGTTCCATAATTTATTACTCAGAATATATTTGAATTTCATTAAGATCAATCCTGAATCTTCCCAATGTGATAGGTTCTTGCTTGTTTTGGGTCTATTCTATACCCATGCACTCTAAAACATAGGGGTCATTGCAGCTGCCCTCCCTAGTTGCAGAAAGTCTCAGGTGGAGCGGTGGTGCCACCACGCAGTACATTCACCCAATCATTTGTCAATTTTTAACATATCAAAGTTAATGGTAGACATTTAGGTATTGTTATGTGGTATTATCACTTCACTAACATTGACATATGTTAATTTTTATTAGATTGATATACCATATGGGTATCATCATGTGCCAAGAGAGCTTTAGCTTGTGAGTTGTGCCAAGGATGTTGGCGACCAATTAAGAAATTAAGTGATTGAAAACGACGCCTTTTACTTTCATTTTTACGGTAAGGCACATATTCCATTTTTTTTAATAAGATTATTTTTTATTTAAAAATTTCACACCATAATTTTAAAATTTATATACAACGGATGGGCAATTTTGAACCAGAAAATAGTGAGTAGATCAACAGCGAATTAGTTAGAGAAATTTAAAGATCAAATATAACTTGGGAAAATTTTGGACAGAAAGAAAAAAAAGAAATTGAAAATTGAAAGTCAGACAAACAATTGTCTAAGTCAATTAAGATTAGAGAAAATTATCATGTCCAATGTTGATGCCGATGCTTATGATGAAGATCGAATAGTGAGAAATAACGGAGCAAATGGGTCAGCGGCGGATTCTTCTGATCTGAGTTTCTTTCCTTTTTTGTCCTTTGTAATCTTCAAAAAATTTTTAATATATGAAAATTTTAAAAAAAGACATTTGAAGAAAATGTCGAAGGTCTTATTCCAACATTTCTAGTAAATGTCGTGGCATTTTATAATAAAGATAAGCCGTACAACTTTATTCATACCTTAACCGGATTCCATGGCACTAAAATTACGGATATCACCGTTGATTATAACAAAGTGAATACTATTGCTTCACTTCATCGGATGGCATACATGGAGGAAGTCTTGTGTTATTTTGTGTAATGATATCACCATGTGACACTTTTTACATGTGACACTAATAAATGAAATTCAACAATTTTTAAGATTTTTTTTATGGAACCCTAAAAATGAATGAATTTTTATTAATTGATATTATCATATAAGTACTATTACGTAATAAGATTGTTACATATGACAGTTTCTCTCGTACAAAACACATAATTAAATATTATTCTGATGCGGTTTTCCTCGAATTATTTTTCATGGTTGATTAAATGTCTAGGCTCTGTTGCCTTATGATGGAACCTGCCTATCTCATCCCCCCTGGTTTCCATGGAAAATTCCGGTGGGCGTTTAATCATGTTAAAGGGAGAAAAAGACATAATGATTAGGTATATCAATAGTTCATCATATTGTTAGATGGTTATGTATTCTCAAGTTCCATAAGTAAGAGTGCAAAATTTCTAATCAGATTCATAAAAGTTTGACTCATTTCCATTTAAAAGTATAAATTTATAAGTAGTGGTACTTCAATTCTCTTATATTCCAAGTTTCAGTACCTTGATTGTCTAATGTAAGATGTATTCCTCAATACCCGCTCCAATGTGACTATGTTTTTATACTTGACATATGTCTTGAATACCTGTCATTGACAACTAGCCAAGAGTCAGGTATTCATTTTCTGTACTCGGATGAGAGGGCTATTAAACCACTAGGGTGTGCTTTTTTCTTCCCTCTTCAAGTTATATAATTAACCACAAGTTGGGTATTTTCTTCTGATTTTGGACTGACGTGGTGTGAGTCTACATGATGAATAGTCTTAGAGGATGTTGTCTTGACCTAATCAGGGTAAAGTGCAAGCAAACATGGATTAGAAAACTTCCATGAATATTAAGTAACTTTGTAGTATTCCTGACCTAATTGGTTATGACAACAGGTTTTTTGTGGAATTATAGCATTATTTGTACGCCATTGATTGCCTTCTAAGAAAAGGACTCTACTCTCATGAAATGGTAGAAGAAGCATTCTACAGATTGAAGGATGATTTTCTCAATCAAAATGATTATGGATCAAAATTAATGGTTCTAATAGCGAAGTAGAAGTTGCACTCATGCAAAATCGGTATACCATTACTTTTATCAATAAGATCTTAGCTGCTTGACACCAGAAGTTACTAGCATATGAGGGAGAACTATATGTCATCCTTCTATCAAAAAGTAGGTTTACTACGAATGGACAACCACTTTATCTTTAGAATTGATCACCAAAGTTTGAACCATCTTCTTGACCTCAACACACCATAACACCGTACATGGTTAGCGAAACTACTTGGTTGAGATTAGAGATAAAGACACCGGGAGTCTTATATGTTTGTCGATTCTTGCAAGTGAGTCGTAAATGTTTCAAAATGTTAAATCGAGTCCTATATGTTATTTGTGTTACAACATCGAGTCATTTCCGTCACCTACCGTTACTTTAAGCTAACATGGCGCTGATATGGTGCTGACGTGACACTAATACACGTCAACTTATAGTAACGGTAGGTGACAGAAAGGACTCGATGTTGTAACGCGGTCAACATATAGGACTTAATTTAAGACTTTTAAACATCTAGGACTCACTTATAAGAATCAACAAATATATAGGACTCCCGATGTCATTATCTCTTTGTGATTATGTAACCAATTATAACGAGGGTCGTGAAAATGTCATAGCGGATGTATTGTCTTGATTGCCCAGTTCGACCATTCATCTGATGGCAGTTTCTTCAATTTCAACTAACCTATATAAGGTAAAGGCCACTTGGTCTATTAATCCTAAGCTTGTGAAGCGTATAGAAGGCATTCAGGAAAGATTAATAGTCTGTGCAAGTATACATCGAAGGATGGAAATTGAGATGGAAAGGAAAGGTTGTTGATGGTATGTATGTGGCATTACGATAAGAAATCATTCGACTCTTCCGCAATAATCTAATAAAGGGGATATATCTCTATACATTAATACATCACTAACTCTCTTGTATTTGAATGATCTCTAAGGGGAAGTTCGAGACTTCATTCAAAGGAGTGAGGTCTACTTGCAAAACAAGCCGAAGAATACGGAAAGTGTGGAATTTCTACAACCTCTCAAGATTCTAGATGGAATCTTCATTGAGATCACTACGAACTTCATTGATTGTCTCTTGAAATTAGAGGGGAGGAATATGACATTCGTGATGTATCATAGATTCACTAAATACACACATTCAATGGGCTTAACACACCAATACTCTGTCTTATAAGTGGCTAGGGTGTTCAATGATAACATGTACAAGTTACATGGATTGTACATTTCAGTAGTCGATGATCATAATGCCGTCTTTTTGAGCATTTTCTGCTAAGACCTCCTGAGATTATAAAGAGTACCACTGCACCACTCCTTTGCTATTATCTACAATAAGATGGCCAGTCTGACGAGGTTAATAGATTCTTGGAATGCTACTTGTATTGCATGACTAGTGACCACCATACCCAATGGCAAAAGTGGCTCTATTTGGCCTATTGGTAGTACAACACCACTAAATCATTTGAAGCCCTTTTGTGGTGTGCCTCGACCTTTGCACATTACCTATTTTAAAAGGATTCATATGTGATAGTAGTGGATATATGAAGCCTGGTTTTCTAGGGCTCAAGCTTCAACTCTAGCATGCCAAAAATAGAATGAGATAGCCGGTTGACAAACATCAAGAAAACATTGGTAGTTGGAGATTGGGTATAAAAATTATAGCTTCCTCCTTCTATGAAGATTCATCTCACATTTCGTATGTCTCTGTTGAATAAGACTCCTAATCCTCTACGAATGTAGTTGTTCTTCCCAGTGGTTTACTATCTAATGACCCAATTGTTCCTGTCGAGATATTGGATTATTGAATTGTTAAAAGTGGAAAAAGGCAGCAACTGAAGTCCTTGTTCATTCGTCAAACTCGATGCTCGAATATGTCTCTTGGGAATTCCCATATGGCTTATAGCGTAGGTTTTGTTATCTGCACCTTTAGGGCAAGGTATCTTAAAAATAGTACATAAAGTTATGTTCTGTTTGTAATAGGACTAAATAATAACGAGTGTAATAGTTATTGGGAGGACGAGATTACAAAAAGATAGGAAGTTTAGGGGTTGAGTGCTAAGAGGGCATGGCGGGTTGTTGAGTGGCAGTCAGGAGGGTTGTTAGTAGTCATTGGCCACCAATGTGTAAGGAAAACAATATTTTTGTGTTCAATAGCCAATCGAATAACAAACTTCTCCTTCTTAAGTGTACAATTCTTCTCCTTGTCTCTTCTTTCTTTCTCTAGATTGTCTTGTGCCAAGTTCGCATGCGATCATTGAGTCTGCTATTAACCCAAGTATGTAGGTCTTGATAGATAGCTGTGCTGGTGAGAGGAAAATATAGGGTTGTCAATATCTTGCAATAAGTCGGAGTGTCGAAGATCTGCAAATTTGAGAAATGAGTTGCAAACAAGGTTTAAAGTGCGACAACAATGTAGACAAAATATCAACAATCGAGATCAGTATTGGAAGCATAAGATATTCACGACACGGATCTTAATATTTTCATGTAAATGAGATTTCTCAAAGCTCTAGTTATTGTTTTAGAAAATCATTTTAAGGAATATTAAGAATGTTTTCTAGTATTTCAAATAGGTGCGGGTCTTGTATTTATAAGTCTTGCACAAGTTAAAAGGGGACTTCGTGTCGTGAAACCGCAGGCCAAGATAAGAGAGTTAGAGTTTAGGTTCATATGTAATAGTAACGATGTGCTCTTTTATTAGATTTTTCGGGTTGTCTTCATTGCAATGTTGGGGATTATATGAGTATGGGAACAAAGATCTCACTTTTAGACTCTTCTTTCTATGTGGCTTGTAAGGGGGACTAGTATCGTGGGTCGTGATCTCATTTTTCGTTATAATGATACCTCTACTTTACCCATAATTGTTTCACACTTTGCTTGAGAGTTTTGATTATCTAATTTTATCATTTTATTTATGAAGTCTCACATATGAAATCTCCGACATGCATGGGACTATCGACTCCAGCCACCACCCATCTTGGGAGGACGTTGGCGAACTCCTAGGCTGGGTAGTGTTTGCAGTTGGCATACTCAACTCCCGAATCTCTTCTTCTCATTCGTCACTTCTATATCATTGAGTTTTCTGTATGCCTTCCCAGTCGCCGGCTACCACCCAAAATTTAATCTTGTTAGTAGTCTCAATAGTCGCTATGACTGCGTACTTATGATCAGGTAGCGAATCTCTAACAAATCTCTCTACTCTTTGACACCTTATTTCCATTTCACTCAAAATTCTGTTTTAATAATTTTTCCAGTAATGTGCTACACCCTTAGTAACTATCACGGACTGTAATTTTCTTCTACACACGGTTAAGAAGGGTTCAATTAACCAACGAGTTTCCTTTTTCGCACTCGAAATTTTTCACTTGCTAAGGGCTCCATCTTGGGCCTACTAAAGTCTTCGCTTAAAGGATAATTAGATCCTATACAGGACAAGAGCTAAGCTGGTGGACGCCTATAGGGAAGGAATATGCATGGTTCGCTGGCTAGTCTGCAGAAGAGTTCCCTTCCCTATAAGTGTGTTAGATAATTACGTTCCAGTTCCGCTCGAGCAATCCTCGTATGCACGGGCCAATTGCATCATTCTCCCTAAGATCTCCTCCTCAATTTGAGAAAGGCTGGGCTACTACTTTTTAGTCCATTTCGAGTATGATGCGGCAAAAGCCAAGGGCCCAGGCTAGCTCCAACCCATTATTGACCGCCTACAATTTGATCGAGCAGACATAGTTATGCCGGCAGAATGGACAAATCCTCCAAGCCAGTGCCTTGAATTGTCCCTAAGGAGCCCCTTTGATTCTAAGTAGTTTGTTGTGACCTTGAACTGCAGTCAACACTTTCCATATAAGTACATAGATCACGAGTCATATTTTGATAGAAAAGAAAAGAAAAATGGATAGGCTATTCAAGCAATAAAGGAAATCCCTTTTTATTTGTCATTGTGAAATTTAGTGGTAAGTAAATATTGGACGGAGAAAGAGGACTTGATATAATTTGTACCACTCTTAACTTGAGACCAAGAGGCTCTAAGTTCGATTTCGTCGGTAGGACTCCCTATCCCCTTTTATTTTCTTTTTTTTTTTAACGCATTCTAAACTTATGTACTTTTTTAAATAAAAAAAATGTCTGAGGGAGCAAGTCAAAAAACTTTAGTTAGATTTTGAATAATCCTGTTATATGACGGAGAAGATTCAGTGTTCAAGTCTCTAGACAAGAATTGGGAAATTTCAACTGCCACCCATTGTGGCGACACAACACTATTGGGGGATCTCAAAGTCAATGTATTGCAAATAAGCCCTTAGATACGGAAATTTGGATTTTTGTGGTTCAGATCTGGATCACAAGTCTCCACTCTATTATTAAAAAAATGGCCACAAACACAGCATTTGAATTGGTAACACGGATGTCGGGTCATGTCTAAATTGGAGAAAGTCTCGCACGCAACGGTGTCCGGATCACATCTGGATCACAAGTCTCCACTCTATTATTAAAAAAATTGCCATAAAGATAGTTATTGCATTGTAAACACAACATTTGAATTAGTAACATGGATGTCGGTCATGTCTCAATTGGAGAAAGTCTCGCACGCAACGGTGTCACCACGTGATAATATTTATATGATAACTCTAGCTAATAAAATCAAGTTATTTTAGTGTTTTTTTCTTTTAAATCTTATAAAAAATTTCTAAAAATTTAACTTAATTTTATTTATTGGTGTGAATAGCGGAACAGGCACTTTCTCATTTGGAGAAAACCTGTCATGTCCAGATTTGATATAGAGCTTCATCAGTATTAATTAATATCTCATCTATTCTCAACAATCTAGGACAGTTTTTTTGTCAATAAAAGTATTAGTACTTAACATGAAGTTCGAAATTCCAATCGCTCGACCAAATCTCGACATCAAACGACGCTCGCACATAAAGTGTCTAGATCCTTAAGTTTAACACCTCTTTCTTGTATATTAACTTAATTGTGTAACTGTCACTTGACACTAGTTACATGATTTTTGTTCGTGATTAATTATCGTCGAAACGCAAGTGCACGTATCGAACGAGTATTATAGTAATGAGAACGAGTGTCGTCCCACAGAGACCTTATAAGAATTCAATTAATTACTGAAATTATAACAACTCTCCCTTATCCAAACAATCGATTATGATTAGAAGCAAGAAAATTAAAATGAGAGCAGTAGACAAATAAATTTCAATCAATCAGAATTAAAGGCCCTATGGATTACAACTTCACTTATTCTCAATCCCAATTCTAGTTTCCTTCTACCTATGCCTTGAATTTAATTTCGCTACTAACCTAGGGTTCACTATCGTCTTGTGCAGTTGTCGCTTGTAATAAGACCGTATCTTCAACTAGTCAATCTGCTCTATGTCTAGGCGATCAACAAGTAAGGACCCATTAAAGATCAATCCTAATTGGCTGCTTAGGGTGATCAGGTATATGTCTATCATTTTCACTAAAAATCCCGTCGTTTGATATGGATTAACCTAAGCTATGCTTTCCCTAGCTTAACCTAGAATTCCTCTGTCGAGTTCAACTAGATTACTGGATCAACTTAATTAGTGGCCAGTCAATTAAATCGCATTAAGTCCGAGACAAGCATAAGTAACTCAATCAAATCCATAGATGTAGGAGAAGTAAACTAACAATCAAGATCGAGGAATAAGATCCATTGATCACCTTAGGAAAAAAATATGATTAGTTCATAACGGGAGTTGAGTCAACCATCAAGGAATACATGAAGTAAACTAAAGAGAAAAGAGAAGAAAACTCTAATCCGGTAGCAAGTTGCAATCCCGTCTTCAAGATCTCCCCTTTCACTTGTTGTCGACTTTTTTCCGTTGATGTCGGTGCTGTCTCTCTAAAAGAAGAGAAAATTAAGATATCCTAGTAATTGCCAAAACACTTCAATATATAGATTGATTTGTTTCCTCCCATATCTCTCAAAATATTCCACTGACATTTTTTGTTGCTCCCGTGAGATCTTGAGATATTATTCTTTTCCTCTTTTTTCAGAATCAATCTAATCCAAAATATCATGATTTTCGTGCTTCGAAAGTCTCGGTCTTTAAAATCTTGGCGTCCATAATCCCACTACCTGCCGCGGCACACGCCTTGACACAAAGCATTAGAATGCATACTGTGAAGGTACGCCCCGGCACATGCCTCGACAAGTCGTGCTTAGAAGTCTTCTGCCCTTGTGTGCCTGGGTGCATGCCTTGGCGCATCATTCTGGGATTCTAACATACTTCGATTCTTGGTTCCCATGACTTCCTACAATCAAATAAGCTTGAATTAAGTGTTTGCAATTGAAGCATCACAAAATACTCGAGAAACATCAAAAGTTCAATTAAACGCAAGAGTCCGCATCAGTTTAAGGCCTAAAAAATGTGTTAAAATATGTAATATATGTAGAGTTAACACACCCCCAAACCTCAACCTTTGCTAGTCCCGAGCAAAACCGAAGCTATCCGGAAACAAAAACAATGCATCAAAGTGTTCAGAGCAACTAAAATCACCATCCTTAACTTCGTTATGCCAAATCTATCACCTACCCTTCACATTCTCATATATAGTTCCTCATAGGCTTAGTTATCAATTCAGATTCAACCGACCCAAGAAACCAACGCAAGGTGAACCACCAAATTGGTCAAGACCCGTGCAGTGTGTGAAATCACCCCCACCTATGTTTGAGTTGTCATTCTTATGCAAATAAATTAAACAATCAGGCAGAAATTGAAAACTTCCCTTCTATCTCTATCTTTTTTTTTGGTGCACGACTCTGGGTGTCACGTCCAAAAGCTAGGCCCGTTTAGCGAGGAATCAACCAACAGCTCCCGTCCCAATTAGTCCAAGGCGTTAAATGTTGAGAAACCCCTACGGGTTTATCCTTGAGCTTCGATAGATGGACTATTTTTCATCACGAGCACATGTTGGGCCTTATTGCATATGCTTTCGCACTAAATGATGCTCAAGCCCAGACAATGGTGCTCAGAGCCTTGGCATATCTTTTCTACTCAATAGTTTTTTTTTTTTTCACATTAACAATCAACTCACTTTTAAAGTTTTCAATCTGCCATCATGCTTTTTCAACACTTAAGATCAAAGTCAAACTCTTACTTAGGAGAGAAGTGTTGTGCTCAAAAGTGGGGTCCAAACTTCAAAGGTGATAACCTTATGCCAGCTCTCTAGGTCAAATTGTCTCCTCCTATCCTACTAAACCATATTCAGTCCCATTTAATTCAACACTGAATAGGGAGATGACATGTCCAACATAACAAGCTTAGGCTTAGTGCATGCATGCATCCTGCAGCTTAAAACTACCTCCTAGCTATTCAAAGGTGAAAAAAAAATTAACCTAATGTAAAACACCAAAAAGGTACCAGCAAAGCATAAAAAAAAGGGTACCAGTAGAGCACAACAACCCAAACCTAAAATCGACATTGTTTGCAATGTAAAGAGAAGTAAGGAAAAAGCAACACTCCCCTTACGCCACTAAGCTAGTAGTACGCATTAGGACTCCTAGCCGGAGGCGTTCTCCTCACCATCTTCATTAGATGTGTCCTCACTCCCTTTTACTAAATAAAAGTAAAGTGTTGTAGCATGTGCCAGGGCACACATGGCCAGTACCTATAGTGCCATGGGACTCCAATATAATGCCATATTGTGTGCCATGGCCTGGATCTACCGAATGTACACTGTCCTCTAGTGCCATGGGACACGCTACGGCACGACTCACCCATGTTCAAATCTCGCCTTCTTTGAGTCCTCAGGGATTCACTTTGTGAGCATGGTCATGTAATTGCCCTAAAAAAAATTAAAAATTAACTAACTAAATCATGAAATGGAAATTTAAATGTGAACTTGAAAGTAAACATAAAGATAAACCAAAAGAAATTCGGGTTGCCTCCCAAAAAGTGCCACGTTTATAGTCCTAGGCTTGACTTCCTTTCTTCTTAAGCATCTTTGAGCAATGTGGTTGAAGTAGCCCGATTATCTGCACTTCCAAGATAGGTTTTTAACCGATGGCCATTGACCTTGAATTGCGCTTGATTTGCCTCATCGAGTAGTGTCATTACTCCGAAGGAGGATACTTGTATCACCTTGAATGGACCTGACAACCTCGACTTTAATTTTCCAGGAAATAACTTCAATCTCGAGCTGTACAGTAACACTTGTTGGCCTGGTTGAAAGTTTCATTGTAGCATCCACTTGTCATGCCAAAATTTTGTCTTCTCCTTGTAGATTTGTGAGTTCTCATAAGCTTGGCAGCGAAATTCTTCAAGTTCCTACAACTGGAATTTTTGCTTGTCTCCTGCCTTTTCTAAGTCAAGGTTAAGAGTCTTCAACGCCCAAAATGCTTTGTGTTCCAACACAACCAGAAGGTGGCACGCTTTCCCATATACCAATTGGTACGGGGACATTCCAATTGGAGTTTTATATGTTGTCCGATACGCCCATAGGGCATCATCCAGTCGTTGCGACCAATCCTTGCGTGTTGAACACACAGTCTTTTCCAAAATACGCTTGATTTTCCAATTGGACACTTTAGCCTGTACATTTGTCTGCGGATGGTATGCCATGGCCACCTTGTGCTTCACTCCAAACTTCTTCATCACTGCATCAAAGAGCTTGTTGCGAAAATGTGTTCCCTTGTCACTAATGACAGCTCTTGGGGTTCCGAACCTTCTAAAGATATGTTTTCTCAAAAATTTCACCACAACATTAGCATCATTAGTGGGTAAAGCCACAGCTTCTACCCACTTGGAAATGTAGTCCACAGCCAATAAAATGTAACGATTATTGTAGGATGAAACAAAAGGACCCATGAAGTCTATACCTCAAACATCAAATAACTCCACTTCTAAGATGTTGTTAAGAGGCATCTCATGTCTCTTGGAGATGTTTCTTCGTATTTGAAGGTATTGCACGCAAGTATACGTATCGCAGACAAGTAATACAGAGTGAGTAGAGTATCGTTCCCACGAGGACTCTTATGCTAAGCACTAAATTGGCACAACTGCTTCCAAGCCAAGTCAATCAGATGAGTTGAAAATCATGCAATAATTAAAAGACAGAAAGCAAACAAACAGACAATAAATAGATGGAAATTCAGTCGATGAAAAGCTCCTAAGGTTCACAACTTCACCAAATCTAGTCTTAAGCAAGAATCCTCTTTCACACAATGAATTCTGTCATGTTACTAACAGGGTTCTAGGGTTTCCCACTTCCATTGTACGCACCTTCCGATGTCATACGAATGTACCTAAACGGAAGATATTAATCCACTCTATTCCTAGGCGATTAATGTTGAAAGGCCAAACTAAACCAACCCTAAATGGCTATCTAGGGTGCTCACCATCTTCCAATGCGCTCGCACTAATAACTTCACCTTCCGGCATAAGCTAACCTAGATTATGCAACTTCTAGCATGACATCGATTTCCTCTCCCGAGGTTCCTCTATGTCTCAAGTTCATTCTCGTGGGTGGCCATTCCAAAAGAAAGCATTAAGTACGAAATTGCATAAATAACACCAAGGAGGCGTACCTCGATAGAATCATACATATGAAAGGAAAGAGTTTTACTTAAGACATAGAAATGGGTCCATTGATCCCCCCTAGGATTCTAGGGGTTTAGTTACACATATTCGAATAAACTACAAGAGTTAAAAGAGAAGACAACATGTTGAAATTCAGAAGAAAATGGACAGAAAGAACTCTAGATAGTGGAGTCGAATCTCCCGATCCCGACTTCCCGAATGATTGTTGTTATCCCTCTTCTTGTAGTAGAGTGTGTGCCTTTTTCTCCTACTCTTGTATATATATATGTATATATATGTATGTATGTATGTATGTATATGTATATATGTATATATGTATCTCCTTTTTGTTTGTGGGGGTACACCACTATATATAGACTATTTGCACTCCCCTCCTTTCTTGGTTTAATTAGTGTGGGATAGGAGGTTGTGGGCCCACCATTCTTCCAAGTGTTCTGAGTCTTTTTTGGCGAATTCCTCTCAGTAGACCGCGGTATAGGAAAAATGCCTCAGTAAACCACGGTCTAGGACCGTAGTCTATCCTCTATTCCGCGCGCAGTTTTCTTCTTTCGGCCATAACTTCTTCGTTTCAGCTTCGATTTGAGATATGTTTCATGCGTTGGAATCTTGACTCAACAAGCTTTCTGATGATATATTATTTGCTCTATTTCTCACACAGGAAGTAGGAGAAATTCTCTATAAAATGAGCTGCATCGAACAAGCCCAGTCTTCATCATTCCCTGCACACCAAACAACTCCCAGCAGTATCTAATCCATGTGTGGAGCTCTGAAAACTATCATTCATAACAATTCAATCCCAATGCAGAAAATATATGCAATTGCCCTCTAACTATATGGGAAATGGCTGAAAACATACGATTCTAGGTCAGGAATGGATGCATAAATCACACAAATCACAATATCAACAGTGTTGTCTCTTTTTTGACACTTGTCACAATTGGCCACGAAATTGTGTGAGTCTTTAATCGGTGTAGGCCAATCAAAACCACATTGGAGTATCTTAGATGCAGTTTTGCCTCCCCCATAGTGCTCTCCATATGGTGATGAGTGGCAATTATAGAGGATTTCTCCTTGTTCCTCCTCAGGAACACATCTCCTTAAGATGTGATCTGCACATTACTTGAACAAAAAAGGCTCATCCCAAATATAAAATTTTACCTCATGAAAGAATCTTTCCTCTGTTGAGCATTCCATTCATTAGGAACAAAGTTAGAAACAATGTAGTTAACAATATCTACAATCCATGGTACCTTTTGATGTAGCATTGCCCATACCTGTTCGTCGGGGAAGTGTTCATTGAGATGAGTGAATGGCTCTGGCATCTCATCACTTTCTAGCCTTGATAAATGGTCTACCATCAAGTTCTCAGATCCTTTCTTATCCTTGCTCTCAAGATCAAATTCTTCAAGCAATAACAACCACCTGATGAGACGAGGTTTTGCTTCTTTCTGCTTTATCAAGTATTTGATAGCAGCATGATCAGTAAAGACTATAACCTTAGTACCAATAAGATAAGCACGAAATTTATCAAATGCAAGGACCACAGCTAGTAACTCCTTTTCAGTGGTTGTGCAGTTAATCTGTGCATCATCTAAGGTTCTACTCGCATAGTATATGGGATGAAACACCTTATTAACTCTTTGACCTAGTACTGCCCCAACAACATAATCACTAGCATCACACATTAATTCAAAGGGTATCGACCATTCAGGAGACATCATTATAGGTGTTGAAATTAACTTCCTTTTTAGCTCATTGAATGCAGTTAAGCATGCTTCATTGAACTTAAATGGCACGTCCTTCTCTAATAGGTTGCATAAGGGCTTGGCTATCTTTGAGAAATCCTTAATGAAACGCCAGTAAAAACCTACATATTCGAGGAAACTTCTGACCGCCTTCACTGATGTTGGAGGTGGCATCCTCTCAATTGCTTCCACCTTTGCTCGATCCACTTCAATGCCTTTGTTGGAAACCTTGTGACCAGGAACAATACCCTCTCGGACCATAAAATGCCATTTTTCCCAATTAAAAATGAGGTTTGTTTCTTCATAGCACTTAAGAACAATAGCAGGATTATCTAAGCAATTGTCAAATGAGTCTCCAAAAACTGAAAAATCATCCATGAAGATTTCAATACAATTCTCTATAAGATCAAAAAATGTTGCCATCATGCACCTTTGGAACGTAGCAGGAGCATTACATAGCCCAAGTGACATTCTCTTGAAGGCAAAGGTGCCACACGGGCATGTAAAAATTGTCCTCTCTTGATCCTCTGGTGCTATGGCAATCTGATTATACCCTGAATAGCCATCTAGAAAACAGAAGTAATCCTTACCTACAAGCCGGTCGAGCATTTGGTCTATGAAAGGCAAAGGGAAGTGGTCCTTCCTTGTGGCTTTATTTAGCTTGTGATAGTCCATGCATACTCGCCACCCCGTGACTGTTCGTGTAGGAATAAGCTCATTCTTATCATTGGAAATGACTCCCTCCTTTTTTCGCCACACATTGCACTGGACTGACCCATGAGCTGTCAAAGATTGGGTAAATTATTACCGCATCAAGCCACTTTATCACCTCCTTCATTGATGCGTTAAGGCGACGCTGATTCTCAATTGAGGTTTTTTGTCATTCCTCCGGTAAAATCTTGTGCATGCAAGTTGCTGGACTAATCCCTTTTATGTCAGAAATCGTCCATCCAAATGCTCGCTTGTCTTCTCTGAGGACTCTTAGTAGCTTTTCCTCCTGCAACTCAGTAAGTCTCGCAGATATAATCACAGGTAAGGTTGAAGAAGTACCCAAGAAAGCATACCTCACATGGATAGGTAGGGGCTTCAACTTAAGATTAGGGGGTTCTTCAATTGATGGTTTCATAATAGACATAGGCCTATTCAAAGGTTCAAATTTAGTGCACCCCCGGGCATGATCGACAATGCTTCTAAACCCTTAAACTCTTCCACATGCTTCATAACTTCAGTGCTTTCCTTCCCTTGTAATATAGGTTCAAGTGGATCATTAGGATGCACCCCATTTAGTGTCTTTTGAGCTAACCTGTGCACCACATCAATAGAAAAACAAGTATCAAGTTCATCAGGGAACTTCATTGATCTAAACACATTAATAGTTACCTCTTGGTCATTAATCCTCATTGTTAGCTCACCCTTTTGGACATCGATAAGAGCTCTCCTTGTTGCTAAAAATGGCCTACCTAAAATAATAGGAATCTCCCTATCCTCACCAAAGTCTAGTACCACAAAGTCAACAGGAAAAATGAACTTATCAACTTTAACTAATACGTCCTCTATTATGCCCCGTGGCTATGCGAGAGACCTATCAGCTAACTGTAGTGTGACAGATGTGGGTTTGACCTCCCCTAAACCTAACTCCTTAAATACATATAGGGGCATTAAGTTAATACTTGCGCCTAAATCGCATGGAGCCCTACCTTCAAAATGAGAACCAATGGAGTAAGGGATAGTAAAACTACCTAGGTCCTTTAATTTTGATGGCAATTTGTGTTGCAAAATTGCATTGCATTCCTCTGTGAGTGCAACGGTTTCAAAATCACCAAGCTTATACTTTTTGAATAAAACTTCCTTCATAAATTTGGCATAACTAGGCATTTGCTCTAGAGTTTCTGCAAAAGGGATATTCATATGCAACCTTTTCAACACTTCAAGAAACTTACGAAATTGAGTTGCATCCCTTGACCGTTGTGCTCGTTGAGGATATGGGAGAGGAGGATATGTGTTATCCTTCTCTGGAAGTGTTCTACTTGGCTCAGCATCCTTAGGGTTGTCCTCCTTTTGCTCTGCAATTCGCTCAAATGCTATGTTAGGGGAATTTATACTACTGCCTTGCCCTGCCGCGACGTGAGCCTCAGCAGATTCCTCTCTATGCTATTGTGCTGTGGCAGGTGTCGCGGCAAACCCTGCTTCCAAACTCGACTCATCCTTCTTTCCTATCTCACGCTTGTTCCTCAATGTAGTTGCATTGACATGCTCATTTCCCTGATTTCTTGGGTTTACCTCAGTGTCACTGGGTAGTGTGCCTTGGGGATAGCTGTTCAGAGCTTGTGCTAGTTGTCCAACTTGCACTTCCAGGTTCCTAATCTGTGTCGATTGAGCCTAAAGCATCGAAGTAGAGTAGTTAGTAAGATTGAGTAAAGCTTCTTCTATCTTAGACATTTTATCAGAAGGAGGAAGATTAGGTTTCTGTTAAGCCTGGCATCCGGATGGCAAATTTTGCTTGGAGTTGGCATATGAAAAATTCGGATGATTACGCCACCCCGGGTTGTAGGTCTTTGAATATGGATTATTCTTTGGATTCCCTCCTACAAAATTCACCGATTTCTCGTGCTCTTGATAGTGGTTAGTATACATATTTCCTCCTTGTGTGTGGCTGGCTCCTGCTCCTTGCACCTTAAGTGTGGCCACTTCTCTTGTTAGAGCATCAATCTTGGCATTCAATGCTACAATTGTATCAACCGAATGTACGCCCGATGCTCCTCTTCCTACTGAGATTCTTTCAGTTGGCCATTGATAATTGTTGTTGGCCATCTGGTCTAATAGCTTAAAGGCCTTATTCGGAGATTTCCCCATTATGCGTAGAGATTCAATGAGCCCATTGTAAAAAGTCTGAATCAGCAACCACTTAGGGATCTCATGATGGGGACAAGCTTGGAGCAGCTCTTTGAAGCGCTCCCATGCATCATATACAGTTTCTATTCCATGTTGTCTAAAGGAAGTAATATCGTTCCTCAACTTCATAGTTTTGCTCGGTGGAAAGTACTTTGCAAGGAACTTTTGAGTTACCATGTCCCACGTCGTGAGGGAATTTGGCGGTAGAGAGTGCAACCATACTCTAGCCTTGTCCCGACGAGAGAATGGGAAAAGTCGCATCCTTATAGCCTCAACTGGAACTCCATTAAAGCTAAAAGTATCACAGATCTCCAAGAAGTGAGCTATATGACCATTAGGATCCTCATTAGGTGCTCCCCTAAAGGATGCAGATGTTTGCAACATTTGTATGATAGCCGGCTTGATGTCAAAGTTGTTAGCTACTATAGGTGGTCTCACAATGCTAGAACGATCCATGACTTGTGGTTGTGCATAATCTCTCAAGGTTCGAGGTCGAGGCTGCTGAACCACCTCTTTTGGCTGTTGCTCATTAGCTTGCCATGCCACCGCTCCGTCATGTTGTGGAGGTAATTGTAGATCCCTACCGTCCTCCATTGCTTGGTCACGTGCAAGATTCTGTCTTTGCTCCCAAAGTCGTCTATGAAGAGTTCTTTCAATTTTCGAATCAGCAAAAATTAGTGTAGAATTATGAGCACGTGTCATGCACCACGCAGTAAAACCTGAAAGGAAAATAAAGAAACAAGAACTTAAAGAAGTCTGAACTAAGGGGTGATTGTTTGGTATTAATATCAATTAAAATTCTGAATTGGTCCCTGGCAATGACACCAAAAACTTGTTCGCAATTAATTATCGTCCAAATGCAAGTGCACGTGTCGAACGAGTACTATAGTAATGAGAACAAGTGTCATCCCACATAGGCTTTATAAGAATTCAATTAATTACTGAAATTATAACAACTCTCCCTTATCCAAACAATCGATTATGATTAGAAGCAAGAAAATTAAAACAAGAGCAGCAGACAAATAAATTTCAATCAATCAGAATTAAAGGCCCTAAGGATCACAACTTCACTTACTCTCAATCCCAATTCTAGTTCCCTTCTACCTATGCCTTGAATTTAATTTCGTTACTAACCTAGGGTTCACTATCGTCTTACAGAGCTATAAGACCATATTCTCAACTAGTTCTAGGCGATCAACAAGTTAGGACCCATTAAAGATCAATCCTAATTGGCTGCTTAGGGTGATTAGGTATATGTCTATCCTTTTCACTAAAAATCTCGTCTTTCGATGTGGATTAACCTAAGCTATGTTTTCCCTAGCTTAACCTAGAATTCCTCTATCGAGTTCAACTAGATTACCAGATCAACTTAATTGGTGGCCAGTCAATTAAATCGCAATAATTCCCAGACAAGCATAAGTAACTCAACCAAATCCATGGACATAAGAGAAGTAAACTAACAATTAAGATCGAGAAATAAGATCCATTGATCACCTTAGAAAAAAAATATGATTAATTCATAACAGGAATTGAGTCAACCATCGATATAATCAAGGAATACATGAAGTAAACTAAAGAGAAAAGAGAAGAAAACTCTAATCCAGTAGCAAGTTGCAATCCCGTCTTCAAGATCTCCCCTTTCACTTGTTGTCGACTTTTTTCCATTGATATCGGTGCTGTCTCTCTAAAAGAAGAGAAAAATTAAGATATCCTAGTAATTGCCAAAACACTTCGATATACAGATTGATTTGTTTCCTCCCATATCTCTCAAAATATTCCCCTGATATCTTTTGTTGCTCTCGTGAGATCTTGAGATACTCTTCTTTTCCTCTTTTTTCAAAATCAATCTAATAAAAAATATCACGATTTTCGTGCTTCGAAAGTCTCGGTCTTTAAAATCTTGGGGTCCATAATCCTGCTACCTGCCGCGGCACATGCCTTGGCACAAAGCATCAGAATGCATACTATGAAGGTACGCCTCGGCACATGCCTCGACAAGTCGTGCTCAAAAGTCTTCTGCCCTTGTGTGCCTGGGCGCATGCCTTGGCGCATCTTTTTGGGATTTTAACATACTTCGATTCTTGGTTCCCATGACTTTCTACAATCAAATAAGCTTGAATTAAGTATTTGCAATTGAAGCATCACAAAATACTCGAGAAACATCAAAAGTTCAATTAAACGCAAGAGTCCGCATCAGTTTAAGGCCTAAAAAATGTGTTAAAATATGCAATATATGTAGAGTTAACAATTTTATAGTGAGCAATTATTTTGATCCATTGGATACATGAACTGTAAAATCTAGATTGAATTCCGAGCAATCATTTCGATGATCAAATATCTGAATTGTAAAATCTAAACTAAGTTTCTGAATCTGACCCATTTCGCGAGATCCATCCTATCCACCGAAAGAAATATCCATGCGCACAATATGCAGATCAGGGATATAAATGCAGTGCCCATCTCAAAGAGGGCAAGTGGGGGATGGGGTCCCTTCCCAGCTTAATATTCCTCATGCCGATTTCACAATATTCAGATGTGCACTGAATACACCACAAAATTGCTTAAAAAACAAGTTGCTGTCACATCCCTTTGATTTCCGGAAAACGATCACAGCTTCACATACTTATTATTTTTTTTTCTCTTTTCCATTTTCTGGTATATATCACCTGTATCCAAAAGCCTAATAGATGCTGACTAATACAGATCAAACCCGAATGAACCCAATAGAGAGTAAAATAAAAACTCTCCTAAAGCGAATTCTCTCAACTCAAAAAATTCGAACATGGGACATTACTTAAGAGGAATAAGCATTCTACTAATTCAACTAATCTATTTTGATATATATTTTTTTCTCTTCTAGCAATCTATTTTCGTTTACTCTTTTCTTCAGCTGTCGTTTATAACCAACAGCCACGTTTAGAAAAAAGGGGGAAGGACACAACGTATGAATGGTTCATGTCATTTAGGGCAGAAACCCTAGAAAGGTTTGATGCCATATATACTTGTTCATGACGTTCGAATTGTAGTGCTTAACATACACGATACACGAAAAGAGAACGAGTTCATACCATTTTTCATGTGAAAACGTCTATATTCAAGAATGCCGGAATTAAGGACTTTGAGTTAGAGAGGTTATTACTTCAGTTGCTCGATAGCACATCTGATGAATGTGTCTGGTTTGCCTACCCGAAGAAACAGACCAATCTTTGTTTTGAAACAAGAGGCCTTGAGTTCGATCATTGGGGTATGCATGGGTATCGGGTAAAACCGAAACTGGTTGGAACCTACTTGATTGGGTAAGTTTCGGTACAATACTAACAAGTTTCAAGCAGGGTGCAGGTAACAAATTGAGGAACTAGTTAAAATAAGTTTCGGTTCCAACCCTACGATACCCGGAACTAAACATTTACTTCTACAGGGCAGCCGAAACTCACAGTATAATACAGGTTACAGTAGAATCTGGTTCCTAATTTTACAGGGTAGGGTGCGGATCCAAAATTTAGAAACCGACCTTATATAGGATAGGATCCAGTTAACATGAAAATGTACGGTATCCGAACCCGATTACCCCTGTTCGATCATTATATGTAAAACTTTCAGAAACCCACCGTTCACCTTTTCCCCCCTCTTTTGGGTCCGTAGACTTCCTGTATGATAAAAAGGGTAGAAGCCCATGTTGAGGCCCATAGGGCTTATACCAGCTTTTTCCCTATCTTTTTCCCTTCACTTTTTTCTTTTTCCTGCAAAAGGCCGAGGAAGCTATATCAATTCCCTCTTGATGATCTAATTTAGGTCGTAAAAAATATGGTCATGCAGGTAAATTTAAAGCCAAGTTGTACAACAATTTAGTCTAAAGAATTCAACATATTCACCAACAAAATTGATTTAATAGTCTAAAACTCACTCTCATGCAATTTGTGAGGTCGACATCTCATATTTGAGTCAAGCTTTGAGTAAAATTGTCAGAGGGGGTTTTTGAGCACGAGTCTTGAGGGACAATAATTTCTTAAACTATACTAAACTTTTAATTGTGCTACATTGACGAGGGTAGATTATTCAATTCAACTTATACGTTTGCTGTTGAATACGAAAACTTGAACATTACGTAAGGGAGGCAGTTAAATCGCCACTACTTTCGGGTATATTTTTAGGGAAAATGTTTTTTAATTGTTTAAATGTTAAAGTAGTTTGATAATTCATCTCGAAGGTACAATAAAACCTTGGCCATAATTGCTTCCACATTCTTATTAACAGACTATGCATTTACTGTATTCATGCTCCAGGCTCCAACTTAACAAGAAAGTATATTATCGTTGCCCTTCGTTATCCTCTTCCCTTCCATTCTACGGAGTCTTAACTGCTCCTACCCTACAGTGACGCGGTAAGAAATCACTAATTAAATTGTTCTAATTAATAATAATAATAATAATAATAATGATAAATACTTGAATAATTACCACTAATTTGTCCATGTGTCACGATTTTATTGGTACTTTCCCGTATCACCTGATAAGATAGGATCGTTTAAGAATTTCTATTTTGGTCTAGATTCTTAGCCTGGGAGTGACTTTGGCGACATTGAAGAGTATGTATTATATGTTCTTTGTAACTTATTTGTTGCAAGAATGCAAGAGAGAAGTTGCATTTCATGATTTTGGATTAGATTAGTATATGAACTCACTCCAGGCTTGATATGGAGTATGGGCCGCGGATCCAATTGCATGCAAAAGCCCATGACCAAGACTGAAGCCGGGTCTTTGAAGTCGCGCTTCCGGTTGACATGCGAAAGGCCAAAAGATTCCTACGTCAACTCAGCTGGTTAAGTTATTCATAAATTCAATTAGTAAATATTTGAGCATTAGTAAAAAAAGTATCACTTTAAGTTTTGCTATCCATTTATAATATTTATTCTTTAAATATGACGAGACACTTTTTGTAGACGTGTTAAATAATTATTAATTAAATTCACCACTCGACTCACTTAAAAATTTCTCCCAAAGGCCTAATGTGGAGATGTCAGTCGGACGTGTGAGATTCTAACTGGGTTAAGTGTGGAAGTGATCAGATTGAATGATTTTATCTTTAAATGGCCGGCTAAATTTTTAGAGTTGATCTTAGAGACTGAAAATTGTATCGAGGACTGTTTAAAATATTGAAAAACTAAATGTTAAGACTGAACTTTCAGGCATTTTTCTGAACGTCAATTTTCGCTATAAGAATAAGTAAGGTGATAATTAATAAAAATTAAATTCATTGTATAATCAGTCATGTAAATATTTTGGTCAACCAAAGTTCAATTATCTAAAAAGTTATGTATTTTTTTAAATTTTCTGAATTAGCATTTATTTTTAGTTTGAAAAATTGCATGGTTTGCTCCGTTTTCTCATTTTGTAATCCATCAATTTTTTGCTATAATGTCAAATTTTTTTCTGTTAAATGCACATTTGAACACCACATAAAACATCACGTACGATTAACGATGTTTTTAGACTAAAAATAAAGCAAGTTACAAATCGGAGAATTTTAGAAAAATCATGTAATTTTTTTTTTATCTAATTTCCCATTATTAAATATGATTTTCTATTAATGCCCAATTTCAGCCTGTTTCATGCCCATGAGGTTTTCCAGGTCAGATTCGAATTTCTTATATTGGTCTTTCTATACATTAAAAAATATTCCAAATTTATATTACCCCTATAAGTTTAGATCAAATTTTCAATTTAAATAATTTTCTGTTTTCTATTTTATTCAATCCTTTTTAAAATTCTTTTATCAAAATCTAAAAATAAAAAAATCATAAAAATAATTAAATTATATTAGCGTGTGATTGCACATAGCACTATCACATGATATATAAATTATATACAAGACTTTCTCCTAATATGCTGCTTGGATTAGTAAGCAAACATGTATGGCAGTGGCAATTCCGGATGGTGAGATTATTCTGTCTTGGATATCAAGATGCTATCCATCTTCAGTGTTCCAAAGCGGAAGCAAGATCTTTACTCCTGCCAACTACTGCAAGGAATAATGGATGGAACTGGAATCACCTTCATATTGATCCACAGAGGGTTGCTCTTCTCAATAGAGGATAAATTGGCCACTCCCTGAGCAGAAATTCTTGTGGGCAACCACATGACTAGTACTAACGTGGTAACATCGATCAACAAAATCTATCTATTTTTAAAATTTTTAATAAAATTCTAATGATAAAAGATAACCTAGAAATGGATTGATTTTATTGATCGGTGCCTCCACATCAGCACTATCATGTGGTGATACCATTGCACACAAGACTTTCTCTTCCCTGAGATATCAAACATGGGAAAACTATTTAAAATATCATGTGGTTCCCTAAAAGTTCTCGAATTGTCACTTAGTTTTTAATTTGAAAAATCATATGGTTTGCTCTATTTTTTCTGTTGTGTCACCAATCGATTTTCTATTATAACGTCATTAATTTTCTCCGGTAAGTGCATATTTGGATACCACACATGGCGTCACATATGCACTTAAAGGGAAAAAAATTAACAGCGTTATAATGAAAATCCATGGGTGATGAAATGGAAAAATGGAGCAAGCCACGTTTTTTTTCTAAATTAAAAATTAGTAAATTGGTGGAATGTTGAAAAAACCACGTATCTTTTGGCTAATTTTCTACCGTAAATATAGATCATTAGGCCCACAACTACATGACTTCCTTGACATGCTTTTTGCTTTTTCGCTGTGTAACAATGCACTTTCATTATTTTTTTATTGTTAGATCAATTTTTCTAATTAACATATATCATTATCATCCGGAAACGGCGGTCATTCAACGGGGTATGGCAGTCAACGTGTCATATTTATTCACTACAGTACATCGGATCATCAGAAATTAAGAGCAGCAACAAGAAAAAGAAAATTAAAAAACAAAAATAATGTGCAACACAAGAACGAGATATATGGGAATGAATATTGACATTGGATCAACGACCATACTGACCGAGCCGAAGCTCGAGATCAATCTCATCACTCTCCTTATCCGTACTCCGCATCTCATAATTTTGGACACATGACAGCTCGATTTGCAAGCTCAGGTTCCCACATGAAACTTCACAGTTCTTTCCGGAATAGCTCTGCTTAGGAGCAGTGAAGCAACTGCTATAGCAGCCCCTTCGAGACTCCATGGGAGCGTGGTGCTTGCCTGGCTCAACTCCGGAGTAATTCGGGATCGAGTTGCTCAGACTTGGAACCATGTGTGTCGCCCCAGCCCGACCCTTCCGGTGTATGTTCATGTGGCCACCCAAGGCTTGAGCGCTTGTGAACCCTCGCTTGCAGAAAACGCATTCGTATGATCGTCTCGACATTCTTGAAGCCAATCCATCGGCAGACTTGCAGTCTGGATCATATCCGCCGAACAGAGCATCTGAAAAATCCTGTTTGATGTGCTCCATCGCCAGAATCTCCTTGCTTTTGGCGGTCCTCTGCGAGATTTATATGTGTCTTCGAGTTTTAGGGGTGAAAGGAGGAATTTCGCAAGTACTGCAGGATGTGATGAGAGTGAATGTGTCCGAGGAAGAGAGAGAGTTTTGAGGTTTGTGCTGGGAGAAAGGGACAAGGAATGGATGGGGCATTGGAAATTTCGTGGTTGGAGACGCACTTTGTCATCTGCTAGGAGGGTCTTCTTAGAGCCGGTCCAGTCCCTTCGGTCTTTTCGGATGACAGGGGCAATGTTACGCACTTGTTGTGTCCATGAAATCCAATACTGTGCCGAGAGTTCAAGAACAGTACACATTAAATGATATATGATTATATTGATGCTCTCTAAGTCTAGTCCTATCGATTCAAGTACCTCCCACTCTCCTGCAAGCACTCGAAAATACCAAGGAAAGTTAAATCAGGAAAGATGGTCCAATTTGACCCTACAATGTTCAAGTTAGTATTGGAATAAGAATATAATAAATACAGGAAAAAAAAGGCATTTGAAAGAGCGCCCCTTGAAGTAATGTGATGTGGTATTTATAGGGATCTATAGAGTAAATTGTGGGTGTTATCGATCAATCAGATATTGACATGTACCGGTCATATCCTATATATCGTATGATAGAAATGACAAATTTATCCTTAATATTATCTCCTTATTATCTATCCTCTCAAGGATAACTTTGTGGAGAGTTATATTTGAGAGCACAATTAAAATTGATTGAACCTTTCAGGGGCATGGAGCAAGTAATCAACCAAGCGGCTTTGGAACTACTGGCTTGTCTCTAGTCAAGATATAGAGTCAAGCTTTTCATTGAACTTCAAACACTGCATTTATGCATTACAAGCTAAGTGTGAACTAGTTGTCCCCGGTACTAGGGGTTGAATCCTTGTAGCAGCAATGAACTAGTAGGTCCTCATCAAATGAGTGATTTATTAAGGGAATAGTAAACTTACCATGGTTATAAGCGAAGTATGACTTGTTATGATTTATTCAATTTAAGATCTGTACGTTACCCACTTTTATATTGAGCAATTACGTATCAACCCCCAAGCTCTTGTCATGGCTCTAGGCTCATAGACGAGTCTCGACTTACACCACTATGTGATGAAATATACTGTTGGGGATGATGCCCCTACTAAGAAGAAGAATGAGCGGGCATCAGCTTGTTAATCGATATACTGCAAAATGTCCCATCATTGATGAGATCCCTATTAGGACATGGTATGAAATAAGTGTTAGTGCACAAGCAAGGGCATCCTTGACGCCCAACTTTTGACTACAGCACAATTGATTTTTAGCTACCAAATAAGTAGTCAGAGAAAGGAAAAAACTATCAATGAACAAAATTTTTTATCACTAGCCATCATTGAAAGCTCTATGGCTAATTGTATTAGTGACGATCTAACAAAATAATAACTAAAAGTCAAGACATTTTGTCACTAAGAAATTAGCGACACAAAATTTAGTCTCTGAAACTTAATAAAATCCTAACTATACGTCTAAAACTATTTACCATATATAGACTTGGTAAAATTAGGCCTGGCCCGATAGCCCAGCACTAGCCCGGCGCTAAAACTAGTGCTTGGGCCACACATTTTCGTGCCATCTAAATGTTGGGTTGTGCTCTCATGGTCCTTTATTTTTCTAGGCATGCTGGACCACATATTATTTAGGCCGTGCGAGCCCAACAACCCATTAGGGAAAATTTTTTTTAAAAAAGAGGTTCTTCTCTAATTTGTCAAGTAGAGCCTTAGAGGTCTGAAAAAACACTTGGCGCAAAAATATTCCTCCAACTCCGACTTTTGCACTTCAGTGGCAATATTTTGTCGTACATCAAAATCCTACATACAATTCCCAACAAGAAATGCAATAATTATAATTTATAAACAATAAACAATATGATAAAAGATCAGATAAGAACAATTAAAAGATATTCCATACCGAAAAAAATATTGACTTTCAAATTGAACTTGTCTTTGGACTTCTCTTTCTGCTAATCTAATAATGACATTCATTTGAGAAACCGAAGAGGATGAACCGGCAAGGAAAGATGAACTTCGACAATATTCGTCAAACAGATCAAACAGCCTTTTACGAATCGTATCATAATAAGCTGGTGCATCATCTTCATAAAGTCTTTCACATGCCCACTCCACAAAATTCAACTTGTAACGCGGATCCAAAATAACTGCTATAACCAATACTTTGTTAAAGCTGGACCAATATTTCCCAAACTTTCCCATCATTCAGTTGGGCATTCTGTTCAAAGAATCATCATTAGAAGTGCCCTCCTTTCTCAAATTGTGGTAAATTAAAACCATCAAAGGAAAGCATAAATTTGAAGTGGGATACTTAATTTTAGAAAATAAGCAAGTCAAATCATAATAAGGTCCCAAGAACTTGCACAATCCTTCAATGTTAGTTCATTTAGAAGTTGAAAGGCAACTTGTGTAATTAGTATCACTCATTCCCAAATGTTCAAATGTGATCTTGTAATAAATAGCATTCTTTAGTATTAAGAAAGTGGAATGCCATCTGGTTGGGACATAGGGTCTAAGACCCTGCTTACTATCTAGACACAAGCTTTTCACACATTCAAGAAATTTCTCCTTTCTTGACTGAGAAGCCTTCACATATCTAATACTTTCCCAAATTTTCTCAACAACGCAATCACCAACCTTCAACTCTTCTTCCACAATAAAGTTCAAAATGTGAGCGCAACAACGTATATGGAAAAAATCACCATCCATCATAAGAGCGTTCCTACTATTCAACTTCTCTTTCAAAAATGAAATGCAAACATCATTTTTGAATGCATTGTCCAACGTCAATGAGGACAATTTCTCAATAATACCCCATTCTTGTAAAAGATCGAAGATTTTGTTAGCTAAAGTCGCACCAGTGTTAGGGGGAGGCATAGAACTCAAGCGCAAAATATATTTCCTCAAAATCCAACTCCCATAGATGAAATGCACAGTCAATGCAAGGTAGCCATCATTGTTTAGCACCGTCCAGAAGTATGATGTCAAACTAACCCTACCAGAAACGCTCGCTAACAAGTTCTTGATCTTCTTTTTCTCTGAATCATAAAGTTTCAACATATCGGCCTTTACTGTATTTCTACGAGCCGGTTTTAATCCAGGACATGCGTAGTCAAAGGTAGTTCTAATTCCCGAATATTCAATAAATTGGAATGGCAAACTATGCATAGTAATGGCAGTAGCAATCAATTCTCGAAACTTTTTAAGGTTAAATGCATCAGACAAGCAAATATTACCATGAGAGGTAGATAATAACATTTGACCTATATCCCATATATCTTTCTCCAGACATTTCTTCATATGACGTAATGAATGGTCGGTTCCACTTGTCGTAGCACAAGTAAATATTTTCTGGCAATACTTGCATTTGCACTTTTGTATACAATCTTTACCCACAGGAAACTTATCAAAGTGACCCCAACATTTTGATCTTTCCTTCTTTGTCCGCTTTTTCAAATTACTACTAGAAACAATCACCTCAATGTTGGAGCAATGTTTTCATTTTCAGCTTCATCCACAAGTTGTTCTATTTCATTCATAGCATCATCATCAATAGACACGTCAATATCAACATTTCCCTCTTGCGACATCTGCATATAACAAACTAATTGATTCTTAGTCTATCATGAAAATAGAGTGCGTACACTGAAGAATGAATAAAATGAGAAATTCAACCATTTCTCAAATAATATAATGTCACAGATCAAACACTAATATTGCAAGTGATAACAAGTTATTGGCTGAATTCTCGAGTAAAATCATAATGATACAAAGGTTTGCCAGGGATTTCTCTATCTGCATGACATCGTATTATTCAAAAGTCAGGAGCTGAAAGTTACGGAACAAACAAACAAACTTTAAGGAAGATTCAAGGACCCACTTGGGAGAATCCAATATAACTAGCAAGTATATTTCTACCAAGCACTGCTGCAGGTTATTAGTCAGAAAAATGAGAACAAGCCATGATTGACTTGTGCAATAGAATTGCGATGACCGTACACTTCCATATTCCAAGATGGATTGTAACAGTCAAAAGTGAGAAATCTTTTGCCAGGAAAATGGAAAGCAGAAATGTAGGTTGTGGGGAAGAACCAAAAATGTAGAGTTTGAACAAGATTATAAAGAAAAGAATGAGAGTTATAAGGAAATCCACAAACTGAGTCAAGAATGAGAACCAAATATGGAGCATGGCAGAGTTAATCCCCAACCCTCATCATCCGTTTTAGAGCACTCCCAAAAATTAGGTTATGGTTTCTTTGAATGCTTTAATCTGTCTGATTCACATGTCTCTCCTTCAAGCTTCTCTAATTCAATGAACTTGGGTGTGAGTTTCTTTTCAAAATCAACACACCGTCACACAGCTAGAATTTGAGTTGAACCTTTCAAGAAACATTTTAAATGGAGCAAGGGAAGCATGGTGATATTTTCTGTTATAGCCTTGAACAAAATAAACAAATTTTGTATCTATGGAGCACAACAGATGCATTTTATCTTATAGTTTAAGCATTTTCCCGATCTTATCTACAAGATGGTGGCAAAGGCAATATCACAGAATCTTTTCCCTTAAACAGAGACATAGGTTACCATAGATGATTTTGATCCACATATCTATGCGATCATAATTAGAGTTTGATTATGGGATCAAGGTTATCAATTAGATTCTCTTGGGATATGTCTCAACATAAGCCGCCTCGAAGACAAGAAGACTTGAATAACGAGTTGGAGATCGATTTAAGATACGAGACATGTGCAAACAACGATCAAAAGTCAAGATCGTGGTTGGAGGCATTGAATATCCCGGACATAATCTTGGTAGATATTTTGGAGATTTTGTGAATATTATTTCCTTGTTTGAATATGATATCATGGATCTCGTAAGTTATTTGATTTAGTAAATATATGTAGATAATATTTTCTAGGATATCAAATCGGATATGGTCTTATGTCTATAAATAAGGTCTTGTATGAGTTGTGAAAGAGTGCCTCGACCCCGTGAAACCCCTGGGGCCTTAGGGCCTGGGTGAGAAATCTTTCTGATAAACTTCTCAGGAGCGTGAGGGTATGAGAACTTGAGAGATCAGGTTGTGACTCTTTTCTGAGTGGAATTTGTAATGGAGTTTGGGATTGTTGGTATCCCAGAAGACTGTAATCTCCTAATTTGATCTAGTGGAATCTCCTGTTTTGTCAGTGAATATTTTCCTTTGTCATGAGGGTTTTACCACGTATATCCGGTATCAAGTTTCTGAATTTCTCGTTTTATCATCTCATTTGGGACACCCTAAGACCTGACAAACGGTATCGGAGTGATCGTGATTCCCAGCAGATTCAGATAAAGAGGACTCACCTCAGAGAGATCGAGAATGGGACTGGCTTGTGAGTCGTGCTGAAGGTTCTCAACTAATGCTCGCTCCCTTTCAAACCCATCAAGATCGCGAGCTGTGAGGCTGATCTTTGCATTTTTTTGAAAATTTCAAATACTAATTAATTTCTTTAGTAAATAAAAAGATTTATTTGTGATTTGTTCCACCACACTTTGTTTAAATATTCATTGATTGCTTTGGTAAAATGCAAATTATAATATATTTGCAATACATATAAGCAACATGCATCTTACGATCGATAGAGTATTTATTGATCTTGACAATTAATCACATAGACATACAATAGGTTTAATACTTATATTATAATACAAGGGAAATCATAATACATGAAACAATATATGCAATTACAATAATATCCAAAGATAGAAGAGATGAATTTTCATGTGATTTACCAAATAAAAAAAAAGGAATTTTCATGTCTCGTACGTCACATCTTGTTCTTCTTGATAATATCTTGCATTATATTTTAAAATTATTAGAAAATAAAAATTTTAAAAATAGATGTTCTTATCAAATAATTCAAAAGAAATAGTTCTAAATTAGGGAATAAACTATTAAAAATAGAAAAATAACAACTTAAAATGGTAAAATGAAACTTAGATTTAAGAATAGTAACTTGTGAAATCTCAACACATCTTATCTTTCTCTTTTACGAGAAAATTTCTCATAAGTATTCCCAAAACTGCATTTTACATGTCTTTTCTCCAGTATAAAATTCTTTGAACAATGAAGAAGGGTGTCCAGATGATTGCCAATGTTGTCCTAGTCTCGTGACTTACACTTCGATGAAGGTCTTCTGAGAGTTTTCGGTGCTCCCCTACTCTACATTGAGTTACTGAACCTTTTTCTTGATACTAATTTCATTCATGATTGTAGCCTCTGTTGCCCAACCCTAGATCTCCTTCAACTGCAACCAGATCCCTGCTTATTGAAAGAAAAAATTAATGCATAAGAACTGAGAAAAAAAAGTTACCTGCAAACTTTCGATGGAAAGTAATCATCGGTTATTATGAGTGAAGGAATGGATATGGAAGAGATCGTTGTAGTTATAGTACCTACAGGGATATGGAGGAGATGATATGTAAAGGATAAGGAAAATGGGTTAAATTTTAGGATTGGAACGCAGGATAGATGAGATATTTTTCATTTTTTTTTTGTTGAGAATAACAAAATTTTGATTTTCCTTAACAAATCATTGATTTTTAACGTTTCTATTAAAAAATATTTTTTATTATTTCCCACTAATTTATCTTTTTAAATCCTTCCTGTATATAATGATATTCTTTTTTTATCTATACTATTATATACAAATATGTAAGAAATTTTGTGTCTTTTTTTATTTTTCATATTTATCCTTAATCTAATTTAAATATTAGAATCTGTAATATGTATGTATTGAATTAAACCCTCCAAATTATTGGTAAAATAGTAATTTTAGTCATTTTCCTCTTACTCTATATCTACGATCTTAACAATTGAAATCTTTCGTTAAATGCTTAAATTTTCCATGCTCACTCCATATTACTCAATATTTACAATTTTAATCGCAAAAATTTATCAATTTCTTGAAGGGTAAATTGCATTGGTGGAACATTTTCTTTTGGAAATTTTTCACGATGGTACATTAACTTTTTTCCGTTTCACTTTAGTACATTTCCTTTCGAAACTGTTTCTTAATAGTATATTTCGTCAACTCTGGCCTAACGTTGTTAAATATTCTGACGTGACAATTCGACTTGAATGCCATGCATGCATAACGCTGATCTGCCATGCCATATAATATTTTAAATGAAATAAATATTAAATAAATATATAGGAAATAAAAAAAAATATAAAATATATATAAAAAATCAAAAATAAAACATGTTCAAAGTATATAGAAAATAAAAAAAATTAAAAATATATAGGAAATTATAAATTTTTTTAAAAATATAGAAAATAATAAAAATTTTAAAAATATAGAAAAATAACAAGTTTAAAAATATATAGAAAATAATAACAAATTAAAATTTTAAAAATAAAAGTAAATTTAAAAGTTATACAAAAATTGTAGAAATTTTAAAAAAAATTTCAAGAAAATTTTAAAATTAAAAATTTGCAAAAAAAAGTTAGATAAAATAAGAAAAAATATAAAATATAGAAAAATTATAAAAAGTAGCCGTAAGCATCAGCGAAAAAGATGGACACTAGTAAAAAAAAATGGAGAAGACAAACAAAGAGAAGAGATGGCAGAGGTTAAAGAAAGACAGCCGGCCTAGAGAAATTATAGGCGCTGCACATGATGTCGAGGGAGTCGACTAGCCTTAACATGATCTTTAGCGATGCCGTCTAGAGGGTCCATACCAAGCTTGGCAGCAATTTCAAATTTGGTGGCTCCCCAATTTCAAATTCATTTAAATTTTTAAATTTTTAAATTTTTATATAATTTTTTAAAATTTAAAATTTTTGATAAAATTTTTCATTTTTTAAAAAATATATTCTAAAATTTTTATTATTTACTATATATTTTTAAATTTTTTATTGTTTTCCATATATTTTTATTATTTTCTATATATTTTTAAATTTTTATTATTTTCTATATATTTTAAAATTTTTATTATTTTCTATATATTTTTAAATTTTTTTATTATTTTCTATATATTTTTAAATTTTTTATTTTTTATTTTTCTATATATTTTATTTTTCTTTATTTTCTTTTTTTTTTTACTTTTTTTTATTGTTTTCTATATATTTGTAAAATTTTTTTATTGTTTTCCATATATTTTTTATTTCCTATATATTTTAAAATTTTTTAGTATTTTCTATATATGTATTTAATTTTTTATATTTATTTCATTTAGAATATTATATGATATGTCAGATCAGGATTATGCACGCATGGCATCCATGTCGGATTGCCACGTCAGCAATATTTAACGCCGTTAGATCGGAGTTGACGGAATGTACTATTAAGAAATAGTTTTGAAAGGAAAAGTACCAAAACGAAATGAAATGAAATGAAAAAAGTTAATGTACCAACATGAAATATTTCCAAAAGAAAATGTACCACTCATGCAATTTACCCAAAATAAAAATAAGAAGATTATCCATAACCAAAAGGAAAACAACCTGAGAGTTCTAGTGAAGTTATTGTTGCTAAATACAATTGTAGTGATGAAATGCTCCTAATGGTTTCTGGTGGCAACTCCCAACCTTATGATGATTGGATTCTTGATTCTCACACATCCAAATTAGGGATTAGTTTTCAGTTTATAAATTGTATCTATTGTTTTGATAGGTAATAATGCATCCTATAGAGTTGCTCGTATCGGGATAACTAGACTTAAAATATTTGATTGAGTCATCATAACACTTGGGTATTTGAGGCACATCCCAGATTTGAAGAGGGATCTTGTCTCTTTAAGTACTCTTAACTTTAAAGGTACAAGTATACTGCTGAATATGGAGTTTTGAAGGTTACCAGAGGTGCCCTAATAGTAATGAAAGCATAGTTTTTAAAATTGGATTAGATTGGGAACCGATCAAGGTGCCGGTTCTAGGTTCACCCTATCCAATTGACAACAGGTCGAATCGAATTTATTAAAAAGAATAATAACAATATAAACTACACGTAATAACCTAAAATGCACAAGGCATTAACAATTTAATATATAGTTACAACTTCAATATAATCATTATAATAATATCCAAATCTAACATAAACATAAATTAAGTCTAGAAAGTGAAAAATATTGCATGCTCTAAGTTCCAATGACATAAAAATATCTCACATAGTCAATGCAAACCAAAATACCACATAAGATGAAAGCAAACCACATAGTCAAATTCTTGCCAGACTCATTGGCTTATATTCCAAATACTCAAGAGTCAAATCCTTGGCAAATTCGTAAGACCCATTTTGATTAGGATGGCTAATCTCCATACCAATCGAAAAAAGGTCATGTAGTGGCTTCATCAACGCCAACTCCTCCTTCATTGTCATTCACTTCATTATCATTATCCACTCAAAATTCATCTAAATTTAGCTCATCTATGTCACATCAAAAGATATTCCGTATTAGATAAAATCTCATAAAACTTAAGGCACATCAAAATCAAACAAATAATAGAAAAGAGTAGATGTAAAAAAGTAGTAAATTGCCATCTCTCTCATTGTTTTGAATTACACCTCTTTCCTTATCATGATGAAAGGTTTCCAACTCCTCATTTGATAAAACTGGAGGATAATCCTCTAAAAACATTCAACAAGCAAGTAGTTTCAACTTCAAGTTATAGAATTATATTGCAGCAAGGCAAGTTCAGTTCACTTCAACAAAGCATAGCAAGCAAATTCAGCAAGATCGACGGCAGCAAGCAGAGGGCAGTAGCAAATTCGGCAAGAGGGACTGCAGCAAGCAAAGTGCAACCAACAAATTCGACTAAACAGATAGCAAGCAGAGCATAACCAGCAAATCTGACAAAACATACAGTGGCAAGCAAGACAGACGGCAGCAAACAAGATAGATAGTAGCAAGCAGAGTGTAGCTAGCAAATTTAGCAAGATAGGCAACAACAAGCAAGACAAACGACAACAAGTAAAGCACAACCAATAAATCCGGCAAGACAGACAACAAGCAGAGTGTAGCTAGCAAATTTGGTTAGACAGACAACAGTAAGCAAGATAGATAGCAGCAAACAAAGTACGACTAGAAAATTTGGTCAGATAGATGTCAGCAAGCAAGACATATGGCATCAAGCAGAACATCTAGCAAATCCAGCAAATAGTCAATAGCAAACAGAGAGCAGCTAGGTAATCTGACAGGATAGATGGCAGCAAGCAAAACAGACAACATCAAGTAGAACAACTAGCAAATCCAGCAAATAGATGGCAGCAAACAAAGAGCAACCAAGAAATCTAGCAAGACAGACTGTAATAGAATGCAACAAGAAACTAGAAAGAAACTAGAAGATAGAAAATAGAGAGCAATGAATGATGGAGTTTGGTATCTTTTGGGCTCTATTAGTGCTAGGGTTCAACAAGACAAGCAAGAATATGTTTTTTCTTTTAAATTGGCAATTTTATCAACCAGCTGGTTTTTTTGGGGTTCAACTCGATTCATGAAAATTGACCGGTTCAACCTGATTTCTATCGAGTCAATCCGCAAACTAAGTAAACTATGCAATTGGACTGGACCAGTCATTGGTTCCAAGTTCAACTTGTTGGACTGGCTGGTCTGGTCCAGTTTTTAAAACTATGAATGACAAGTGGAGAAAGATTGATAATTTATATGTCTTGTAGGGTACTACAGTCATAGGTGATGCAACAGTTTCTACACCTTCCTTATTAGACAATAACATTACTAGACTTTGACATATGCATCCTGGGAATATGAGTGAGAATGGGATGACTAAGTTGGGAGGAAATGTATTGTATTAGTAAAATGGAGTTATATTAGCACTACATTTTTGGAAAGTAACAAAAAAAGAGTGAGATTCTCAAAAAGCATTTGTAATGCAAAGGCAGTACTCAAGAAAGATCTGGACTTTCTACTTAAAGTAGAAGAGTGATATATTAGCTACATTCAAAGAATGAAAGACTATGATTGAGAAGCAGGCAAAGATACATCTCAAATGTCTTTTCACTGATAATCGCTTAGAGTTTTGTCCTGATAAGTTTGATGCCTTTTGCAAGGCTGAAGGAATAAAGCTACATCATACAGTTCTTCATATTACCCAACAAAATGGTGTAGCATAGATGAATATGACATTGATAGATAGAGTTCATGGTCTGCTCTCCAGATAGTGATTTTCGGAGTCTTTTTAGGCTGAAGGAGTTGCCTTAACTTCTTTTCTTGTTCATCAGTCTCCATCAATTGCTATTGATAAGAAACACCACAAGGGATATGGTATGGTACTCCTAGTGATTATTCTAATTTGAAGATATTTGGCTATTCTACATGTGTTCACATTATTAATGAAAAATTGGAGCCAAGATCTATGGATGCATATTTCTTGGCTATAAACCTGGTGTCAAGAGATATAAGTTATTATGTTCAGATGTCAAAAAAGTTATAATTATTATAGATGTTAATTATTAGAGGTGTTATTTTTAGTGAAAATGCTATTCTGCATAATTTACCATATAAAGATGCTTCTGATGAGACTCAACAGAAATCAAGCAGATAGGTGAAGTTTGAGATTTAGTAAGATCTTGTTTTGGAATTCACATCCCAGTCTGATTAAAAGAAGAAATCGAACATGACTCCTTTACAATCCAATCACTGCCACGATGAATTACTAAAGACGGGCCAAGAAGAGATATTAATCCTCCTCAAAGATATGATGAAGCTGACTTGGTTGCTTATGCACTAAATATAGTAGAAAGTATTGATTCAAATGAAGAACCTTCTAGTTATTCAATGGAAACTAGTTGTGACAATTATGGCAAGTGGATGATTACTATGCAAGAAGAGATTGAGTTCCTCCACATAAATAACACATAAGAATTGGTGAAATTGCCTAAGGGTAAGAAAGCTGTTCATTGCAAATGGTTGTTGGAAAGAAATGAGGGCACTAGGAGTTGAAGAGGCCAATTATAAGGTAAGGTTAGTTGTTAAAGGCTACAGTTCGGTTGCAGGGGTTGACCCCACATATATTTTCTCTTCAATTGTAAAACATAGTTCAGTTTGAGCTTTACTTGACATAATATCAATGCATAAGTTTGAGCTTGAGCAGTTAAATGTGAAGATAGCATTCTTACATGGAGAATTTGAGGAGGACATTTACATGCAGTAGCTAAAGTGATTTGTAATATCAGGAAATGAGGATTATATTTGCTTATTGAAGAATTCTCTTTATGGTTTGAAACAATCTCCCAAACAATGCTCCAAGAGGTTTACACATTTATGATCTCTCAACTCTTCAAGTAATGCAGTTATGACAGCCATGTCTACTTTCAAAGGATTGAAGATGGATCATTTATTTATTTGCTATTGTATGCGAATGATATGTTGATAGCTACCAAAGATAACAGAGAGAGAAGAAAAGTTAAACCTCAGTTAAGGGTGACAATTTGAAATGAAATATATGGGAGCAGTAAAAAATATTCTTGGGATGGGGATTCTCGAAGATAGAAATATATCGATCACTAGAAATCTCTATCTTAAAGCAAATGAGCCATCCCTCCGGAAAGATTTTCTCATTCGGGGCTTTGGAGGATTTGCTAAGTATGAGTTGTTGGTCAGGGGGCGCAAGTTGTACCTGAGCTGAAAATGTACGGTGAGAAAATCCTTCATAGATTTTATATGTAAAATGCCAAATATGTTAATACTTTGTTAGTGGTTTATTTTAGGCTTTTCATTAATTTTATCTCCACAGTCAATGAGATTGATTACATTTCACGAATTCCATTGATAATACCATAGAAGTTATATTTTAAATATACTTTCCCACCTTACACTTGAGCTAAGAACATGCATTCCACTTGTTATTTGTGTTATTTTTGCTGAAATGTGAGTATCTGTGCTCCTTAGGAGGTTAATATCCATCCTCTAAGTTTATCTAGGTGTTTTCAAGACATCCTCAACAGAAAACATGCCAAATAAGATATCAACGGAAAGCTAGTCGAGTTAAGAATCCAACGCATAAACCGTGCATGATTTGGAGCTAAAATGAGGAAGTTATAGCTAAACAAAGTAAACTGCGTAGCACAGACTCACTGCACCGCGGTCCCCACAGTGCTGCACCGCGGTTTACAGAAAGCATCCAGGGTTGGATAACGTCTCAGTGCACTGCGGTCCCCACAATGCTGCACAGCGGTGAGCTGAGCCAAAATGGTGGGACCCGGGATTTCCTATCCCACACTGACCAAACCAAGTTTGGAGGAGGTAGAAATACCTTATAAATAGAGGGGCACACCCAAAAAAGAAAAGAGAATAGAGAATAGAGAAGGCTTTTCACAACAAGGCAATCCCGTACAAGATTCTTGGCAGATTAACGTTACAAAGCCGAGGATCAAAACACGGGTTGTGGGAAGAAGAGCTAAGGAATCAAGCTCATCATTAGTGTTTGAGACCTTTTCTACCTTTAGCTCCTTTCTCTTCATTTTGATTTCGTAACTTTCAACTCCGATGAACATGTATTGTGACATAATCATGTCGAGCTAGTTTTATTTGTCTAGGATAGTAAGTAGATCTTAGTGTTTATTTCATCCATGTATTGAACTTTTATTTCCCGGATCTACGAAGGTGTTCTATTTCCCGTATGTTTACTATACTTCATGCATTTATTGATATCTGGCTAGCTCAATAAATCGATCTAAGGGATGGTGAGGAGACACGAGAGTGAGAATCTCGTAGCCTAAGTAAACATAGCCTCAGAATAATCATACCAAGAGGTAGATTAGTCATTCTAAGAGTTAGAAGAGACGCGTGAGAAGGCCCGAGAGGTAGCCATCACACTAGGCATCCCGACACGGTTACGAACACGACTCCTGGTCCCTTAATTCTAACTACCTAGAGATAGAGTGGGTTAGGGGTCATCCTAGGGATACATCCTAGTTACAATGAGAGTCGGATTACGTGACTTTATAACCCATGGATAGGAGAAGAGGACGCTTGACTTGATCTGGTTAATTAAGTCCAAGGGGATTGAAATAGACCTAAGTGAAATTGAACCCCTAGCGTCATTTTCTTGTCGAGATCGTATCAAGTTATATTTGTTTTCTTTAGATTTTCTGCTTTTACTTCCTTTCTTGCAATTTCTACATCCTTGCAACTATTGTGTGGTTTGGCTTGTTACTTTGTGTTCTAATTTCGTGCTTGATAAGCTCATAGGAACGATCGCTCACTGAGTTTACTACTTGCAATCTGTCCTCTTGCGAGCAGATAGCGAATAGGGTTTTTGGTGCCGTTGCCGGGGATCTAAGTGTATCTATTGACCCGAATCGAAGCACCGGACTTCGACCAAACCAATTTACTTTTCTATAGGAGATCTCAACAAGCTTTGCTACCGCTTGATTCGGAAATAGAGCGAACTCTCATTCGGAGGAGGCGAGAACAATCACTTGCAGAGATTTCATCTTCTCATAACATGGAGGAACCGCAAAAACCCTACACCAAATATGAGACACTATGTGAGACCGCGAATGGACAACCGATCAAGTATTGCCAAACCGACTGTACAAGCTCGCACGTTTGAGGTTAGACTGGCAATCCTCCAAATGATTCAAACAACGTGCTCATTTAGCGGCGGACCAAATGAGGACCCTCATGCCCATCTTGCTATTTTTAATGATTTATGTGATACTTTTGACAAAACGGGGTTCCTCAAGATTATATTAAAATGACTTTGTTTCCTTTCTCTCTTAGGGACAAGGCAAGGACATGACTTATCTCATTCCCACCGAGATCCCTAAACAGTTGGGATATCATTGTGGAGAAGTTTCTCACGAAGCATTTTCCATCCTCCAAGATGGCTAAGTTGAGGAATGATATCACATCATTTAAGCAACTTCCAATGGAAACCTTGCCGGAAGCATGGGAGCGTTACAAAGGCTTATTGCATAATTGTCCACATCATGACCTTCCAATGTGGCAAGTGGTAAACACCTTTTATAATGGAATTTCTGATGCCTTACAAACTTATATCAATGCTGCTGTAGGAGGTACAATGCTTGAAAAGACACTAGAGGAGGCATATGACCTCATCGAGGCATTAGCAACAAATGTGGTATCGGAGCGAAACATGGCTCAAAAAGGAACAGCTGGAATCCATTTAGTAGATGCTCTAACATCCCTCTCAGATAAAATGGATGCCTTAATGGCAACAATGAAGTCACAAGGAACCAGAGCAACCTTGGCGGCCTCCGAAGACTATCCAATGGAAGCCGGGCATGAGGAGGCAAATTTCGTGGGAAGCAACCCAAGGAATAACCCATATTCAAACACTTACAATTAGGATTGGCGATTTCATATGCTAACAGCAGGCCAACTCAACCACCGGGTTTCCAACCTATGCAGAAGATAGCACCAAGTGACACCAAACGGCTTACAAAACTAGAAAATGTTGTTCTTGAGCTTATGGTGGCTAACAACAACACTAATGCTAGTGCACAATCCAACACTAATAGCATTATATTACCTTGCAGACACAAATGAAGAATGTGCAGATGCAACTAGGACAAATTGCCCAAGCCGTTGGAGTCTGCGCACAAGGATCACTCCCAAACAACACTGAGATAAATCCAAGGGGAGGTGGATCGAGCAAGTGAATGCCATCACATTAAGGAGTGGGAAGGATCTAGTGGGCACAGGAGACGAGGTTAGGCGGCGATCCACGACAGCGGTCCAAGAAGGAGTCAGCAATGACCCCCCAGCTAAAGCACCTCAAGACAACAACATCGACCAGCCTACGACTAGTGGAGCTGGGGCTACACATCAAAGCCAAATTGGACCTATCCACCTCTTCCCTTCCCTCAAAGAGCACAAAAGGAGAAAATTGAGCATCAATTCCGTAAGTTCGTAGAGGTTTTTAAGAAATTACATATTAATATTCCTTTCACTGAAGCTTTGGAGCAAATGCCGAGTTATGTCAAATTTATGAAAGAAATCATCTTGAAGAAGCGTAGGCTCGATAACTACGGGACGGTTTCTTTAACTGAAGAGTGTAGTGCGATCTTGCGATGTAAGTTACCTCCAAAGCTAAAGAATCCAGGTAGTTTCACTATCCCTTACTCAATTGGAAAGGATTTTGAGGGTAAGGCATTATGTGATCTTGGTGCTAGTATAAATTTGATACTTTATTCGGTTTTTAGAGACCTAGGACTAGGAGAAGTGAAACTTAAATCTATTACTCTTTAATTTGCAGATCATTCAATTGCATATGCGCGTGGAGTAATTGAAGATGCTCTTGTGAAAGTGATGAATTTATTTTTCCGGTTGATTTTGTTGTTCTTGATTATGAGGAAGATCAAAACATCTCAATTATTCTCAGAAGACCTTTCTTGGCTACAGGTCGTGCATTGATAGATGTGGAGAAAGGAGAGCTCACAATGAGGGTTGATAAGGAAAATGTGACTTTTAAAGTGTTCCGTTCCATGGATCTAATATCTAATGAATGCTTCTCCAATGATGTCGTTGATAGGCACATTGATCACAACTTTCAAGAGGGCAAAAGTAGGGATGTACATGAAGTGGATCAAGATGTTGATCAATATTATGTTGTTGAGCAACATGAAATCATGCAACAGGTGGAGGTAATTTCAAGAGGGGCAAAGAAGTTGGCGAAACTTGGAAACCACCCGATCCAACCCAAGCATGTGTGACAAGGAGAAGACGTGGCAAAAGGACTACAATAAGAGAATTTCAACTTGGTCATTTAGCTCTTTACCATGATACTCTATTTAAATTCTTTTCAAAAAAGCCCAAGTTACGATGGTTAGGACCATTCCAAGTGATCCAAGTCGTGTTGTATAATTTTGTTGAACTGATGAATGAAAAGATAAAGGTGAAATTCAGGTGAATAAAAATTGGTTGAAGACATATGAAGGGGGCTCCATCAATCAGGAGGAATCCTCAACCCAAGGACAAGGAGGATGACAAGATCGAAAGTTGAGTCATGGACTCTCTTAGTGGCACTTCTTGGGAGGCAACCCAAGCCCGATTTTATTTAATTTTACGTTATCTATTTAATTTTGTAATTTAGAATTTTTTTTTTTTTACAAGCAAACATGCATTATCTATGTAAAGCAGTATCGAAGATAGGAAGACCATCAAACTCAAGACAACCTAGTCATGAAAACTGGGCTGGATTACATCTCAGCTCACCATGGTGCCAAGGTTGCTGCACCGCGGTGCCCATGATTCATTGGGTTGCAGCCCACTAAACAAGCCCACATCCTTTTAGCATAAGCCCAGCTCATAACCACACATATGTATTGTTATTCCATGTTATGTTCTGTGGTTACAGATCATTCAAAGATAGAGGAGGCCGATCAAAACCATCAGCTACATGTCAAAGAATAAGACGACTATCGGCAGGCCTAGCACGAAGATCAGACACTGCTACATCACAGTGGACACTGGTAGCATCAGGATCAGCGTGCTACCTGCCCTGACAAGATACCTTTGCAACACGGTATCCAAGTATCAGCACCGCGGTGACCCTGCTACCTGCTAGAGATTCCCTGCCACAGCCACAACCAGATAGTGACCAGACACTTCTGCACCGTGGTATCCAAGTATCTGCGCCAAGGTCAAAAGATTCCTAACAGTAGCACCTTGACTACCGAGTCCTACTTAGTTTGATTTTGAATTCAAAATTTGAATTATCACAAAGGCTATAAAAGGGGGTTCTTTTAGCACCCAATTGCACACATTGCTCTTATTCCTCTTATCTTATTCCTGATTGGTTTTGCAAGTGTAGAACAAGCACTCCTTGGGAAGATTTTAGATGAGCAAGCTACACGGGAACGATCAACTGCAATCAAATCATCAATAGAGAATTCCCAGGATTCCAACTTCCCAAGTATCTTGTTGAACGAGGCAACAGATGATGCCACAATTAGTAAGCCCATTAATGCAGCAACCATTCGCGACATGCGGTGTCGTGACAACTAAGGCAAGGAAGCTCAAGAAGCTCACAAGCGGAGGAAGAGCAAAGACCGGAGGAGGACCCAATCACCCGAATGATCCAAGAAACCCATGCTTTAACAGTGAAGATGAATCAACGTCAAAAGAAGTGGACTCGGTTCATCGGACAAACAGCACACATCCGAGAACAAAATGAAGGACTTATCAGCCAAGCATTACGAATCAACCTCCATGAATATCCCCCATTCCGTTGACAAGTGAGGAAGAGACTGTTGATACAAATGAAACAGATGTGGACTCGGGTGACTATTGAGAGGAAAGCGATGAAGAGGATGACGAGAAGGCCACTACATCGACTTTGACACAAGGGGAGCATTTGCTAACCCTTTCTCTTTACTTTTGCATTCGTTAACCCTTCTCTTTACTTTTCTTAACATTGAGAACAATATTTAGTCTAGGATTGGGGGGAATAAAGCATGAAAAAGTATGTCAAAGCCGTTTAGATTGTGGACCACAATTGCTTGTTTGCTTGTTTGCATTTGCATTTGCATGACATACAGCTCATAGGGTGTTAGATAATTGCATGTTTATTTCATCTTGCATCTATTTTCGATTTAAAAAAAAACAGAGAGAGGAAAAAATGATGAAAAATGATTATGTTTTTGATGGATAGCAATGCTTGCAAGTTGTGAGTAGGGAACTTGAGCTGACCCTTGTTCTGTGATGATAATTAATGGCTAGTTGATTGCTTGACTCTAAGTGAAACTGTGACAAACCTGGTGATGATTTTCAACCCCAATTAAATTGTACACGAACCTTACATCTAGATCTTAAGTCAAGAACAGTAAGTGTCATCTTTGGAAATACTTTTGCAAAAATGTGTTAGGCTAAAATTGAGTATACAAGGTGAGATGTGCCAAGGTTTTGAGTACCTCTGTTCGAGTTTGAGCCCAAATTGATGCATTAAGTGTGCTGGCAATACGGCCTGACATGTACTTGTGGGGGACTATCTATTCATCTGGCCGGCTAATCAAAAGTGTGTAAGTAAATTATAAAGCTAGCAAAGGTGTGGGCCCTTAAATGTCGTGCACCACCCGAGTAAGGGTTATTTGCTAAGTGTAAATATGGAAAAAAAAAAAAGTAAGGGCAAAACTGTGAGATCATGCATTAGCTAGGCGCATGTTTGCATGATTATTTCCCTATGATGCACAATAATGAGGTCAAGACTTAGGGCTAAGTGTGAGGAATTGCATGACACTACACTGGTTGAAGTGAAATCAAGAGGTTTGAATCATTGAAACTCAAGGAAGGTTTAGTAAGAAATATGACCATATATGAGAACTTTAAGGAAAAGTCTTGAAAGTATCAAAAACGAACTATGAGTATTGTTACCAATTGAAGAAGTGAAGATGCATGTTTGAGTTTTGATGGATCATTGTGCTTAAAGTTTTGCTCGAGGACGAGCAAAAGTTTAGGTTTGGGGGTGTGATAATACCATAGAAGTTATATTTTAAATATACTTTCAGATCTTAAACTTGAGCTAAGAACATACATTCAACTTGTTATTTGTGTTATTTCTGCTGAAATGTGAGTATTTGTGCTCCTTAGAAGGATAATATCCATCCTCTAAGTTTATCTGGGTGTTTTCAGGACATGCTCTACAGAAAACATGCCAAATAAGATATCAACAGAAAGCTCATCGAGTCAGGAATCCAACGCATCAAACCTGCATGATTTGGAGCTCAAATGAGGAAGTTATGGTCAAATGAAATAAACTGCGTAGAACAGACTCAGTGCACCACGGTCCCCACAGTGTTGCACCGCGGTCGCCACAGTGCTGCACCGTGTGAGCTGAGTCGAAATGGTGGGACCCGGGATTTCCTATCCCACACTGACCAAACCAAGTTTGGAGGAGGTAGAAATACCTTATAAATAGAGGGGCACACCCACAAAAATAAAAGAGAATAGAGATAGCCTTTCACAACAAGGCAATCCCGGACAAGATCCTTGGCGGATTATGGTTACGAAGCCGAGGCGTGAGAACATGGGTCGTGGGAAGAAGAGCTAAGGAATCAAGCTCATCATTAGTGTTTGAGACCTCTTCTACCTCTAGCTCCTTTCTCTTCATTTTGGTTTCGTAACTTTCAACTCCGATGAACATGTATTGTGACATAATCATGTCCGGCTAGTTTTATTTGTCTAGGGTAGTAAGTGGATCTTAGTATTTATTTCGTCCATGTATTGAACTTTTATTACCCGGATCTACGAAGGTGTTCTATTTCTCTTATGTTTACTGTATTTCATGAGTTTAATAATGTCTGGCCAACTCGATAAATTGATCTAAGGGACAGTGAGGAGACACGAGAGTGAGAATACCGTAACCTAAGTAAACATAGCCTTGGAATAATCATACCGAGAGGTAGATTAGTCATTCTAAGAAGTAGAAGAGACGTGTGAGAAGGCCCGAGAGGTAGCTATCACCCTAGGCATCCCGACACGATTACGAACACGACCCTTGGTCCCTTAATTCTAACTACCTAGAGATAGAGTGGGTTAGGATTATTCTAGGGATACATCCTAGTTACGATGAGAGTCAGATTAGGTGATTTTAGAACCCGTGCATAGGAGAAGAGGATGCTTGACTTGATCCGGTTAATTGAGTCCAAGAGAATTGAAATAGACCTAAGTGAAACTAAATCTCTAGAATCGTTTCTTGTCGAGATCGTATAAACTTATTTATGCTTTCTTTAGATTGTCTGCTTTTACTTCCTTTCTTGCAATTTCTACATCCTCGCAACTATTGTGTGGTTTGGCTTGAGACTTTGTGTTCTAAGTTCGTGCTCAATAGGCTTTGATCTCGTGGGAACGGTACTTGCTCACTGGGTTTACTACCTGCGATCCGTCCTCTTGCACGCTGATAGTGAACATCCATATTCTAGCACACCTAGATTTATCATATGATGTTAACATAGTTAGTAGATACATTACAAATCATGATAAAGAGCATTGGAAGGTAGTCCAATAGATTCTCATATGCTTGCGTGGCTCTTTTGATGTTTGTTTGTTGTTTAGGAAAAATTATAGATGGAGCATTTGGGTATTTTAATTCTAACTTTTTTAAAGATCTTGATAAGAAGGATTAGGGTATTTATTTGTTGTTGGTGGTTGTGCTATCAATTGAAATGTTACTTTGCAAGCTACTATTGCATTATCTACCACAAAGGCCGAGTACATGACTATTACAGAGGTTTGTAAAGAAGTTCATTATTTGTTTGAGGGGATTGTTTGACAAGTTGAGTAAAGATTTGCACATTATCACATTCTTTTGTGACAGCTAGAGTGTTATCTTCATCATAAAGATTAGATGTACCATGATATCATTTGGAACTTGATGTTATTACTCGTGGTGATATTGTTGTGAGCAAGATCAATGCTCATAATAATCTAGTTAATATGATGACAAAGACACTACCAATAGCTACGTTTGAGCATTGTTTAGACTTGATTGGTCTTGATTGTTGTGAGATGAGCCTTAGGGTTTCATTGGAAGAGGAGATATTTGTCCAAGATTGGAGGCTTGGGTTCCACTGCCTCATTTGAATTGGGTTTGGTTTGCTATCTGGTTGAAACTCAGTTTATAATAAGGGTTTCTCATACATGTTTTAGAGATTTTAGAATTCCTTCATCGAGTCACTATTACTAATCTTCACAACTCTTGTACCAATCTTTCAAGTGTAATGGATTTGCTTATCATTTATTCATAGTTTTTCCCGTCAAGAGTTTTCCACGTAAATCTGTGTGTTCTTCTTCTTTTCTTTGTTACCTATTTGCCTTTTGCCCCATTTTCATAACAAGACATGGAGCTCAACCTCCCTAGTTTGGACTTTGCAAGTTGAACCTCTGCAACCTTAACTCCCTCCTTAATTTAAGTCATCCTAGGCTAGGTCAAGGTCGCCTCTAGTCCATGCCCTAGGCATCTGACGAACAACACCACTTCATTACTCCTTCTGGGTAAAATTTATAAATACGCCTCATGCATGAGTCCAGGTAAGAATGTCACCAATATATCCATATCCTGTTCTAGTCTCTCACTACTTGGACTATTCCTCTACACAAAAATCTATACCTAATAAGTATCAGAGGGCCATTCCAAGTATCAACCCTTAGATTCAGCTTCATTGCAGGTCGCTAGAGTTACCCCCTCAAAGTGTTCCAGCAGCTGTCCCCGATTTAGAGCAAGCACTGTCATCACCTAGAGACCTCTTGGCTCGATATCCCACCCAAAGGATCTATCAACAAAAATAACCAATCCTACACATATTTTAATAGCTCTAGCTTGCACAATATAATCCATTGAGAGAATGCTGCTGATGGAAGCTCTCCATAGACTTTATCATTCTGGAGGCGAGCACTTGTGATCTCCTTCGTGAATCATTACCCTCTCCCTCTCCGGTTCACCATCCCCAAATGTTTCTTAATCAATTTTATCTTTTTTTATTCACATTTAATGTATTGCCATGTCAGCATTCTCGCAAGGAGAAGACAGCAATGCAGCAGGAAAGTGAATAAATCTTTAAAGATTGAATCCAATAATCAGTTTAAGTGAATAGAACCTGCATATTTCATGAGTGATTTACAAGGTTAGAGGTTCGATTTCTATTATGTATAATTCTTGATAAAATCATCAATTAGTAAATGTACTTTCTACATCAACTTATCTTGTGGGAGTTCATACGTCTGCGTAAAATAAACTCCTTATTATCATAAAAGAAAATTGTCATGAAAGATTTAGGACAAGGACTAGCAAAAAAGAAAAAACAAAAGAAAAGGACAAGAGGTTTTGGGCGAGAAATGCCGTTAAGGATTTAGGGACTAAAATCTCTCATACATGTAACATGGCCATAGATTATGAAAAGAGTTTCACGGATAAAAGGGAGGAATGTGTTATATTTGAAAGTTTATAATAGAGAAAATTTGGGAGAATTTTACTAGATTGATCTTGCTTGAATCCGCATTTATCAATATTCATTAGAATTTTCCATACAAGATTATTCACAATGAAAAAAAAAGGGTCAACTTCGGAATTTTTTTTTTTGGTTTATATTACTAGTATCTGAGAGCCTAACGAATACTGACCAATTTATTTCAAGTTAGGTGGGAGAAAATCTTCAATGGAGTAGTCATACCATGTAAGTTACGCTGATATGGTATATCCGTCAATCAAAATTCAATATTTATATATTTGTCCAATTAAAGTCACAATTATTATGATTTTTAATCGTTTATATATTTTTCCAAGTGTGATTTACTTTTTATTAGGATTTTTATGTTTTTTAAGATTTTTAAGGATTTAATAACCATAACTATATAATTATTGATTACATATCAAGTTATAATTGAACGAATATACCAAATTAGTATCGTTTACGTGGTATGATTTGCTCTACTAATGACTTTCTCATCAGGTGGACCCACTAGCAAAAAACTTAGATGATTATACCTTATAATAACGTGGTGAGGAAGAACCAATTGAATCGCTTTGATTAATAATAAATATGGTAACTGTTCAGGTGATTAATATAAATGTATTAGTTTGTCATATTCTTATTGGTATTTTTTCACGCCATATGATGAGATACGATCATCTAAGAATTTCTCACCCGCTAGGGGTAAAGTTCTCTAAAGGTGAATTTTCTCTCTTCATAAGATTTGAATCTAGAACCTTCCTCAAGGATAAGAGACGTTGAACCACCTAAAATAATACACTTTAGTAGTTTGAAACATTTTCATTTCAGATGAAGAGTGAGCGCAATTACGGTGAATTTTTCATCTTTCTTTTTTCTTTTCCTGTAATTTAAAATTTCACGAGATGTCTGGTTGGACGGCAGGATTGTCCTTGGAGCCCAATGGCCCACAGCATAGCACGTGGGCCTGGGCCTTCTAATCACCATCACCACTGCCACGAATCACCACTGCCCTACGACAACGATAGGTTTATTTTTTCGGCGCGAAACAGACGGTACAGATTAATATTAGTATCGTAGGAAAAGCTGGGTGGCAATTGTGCCAAGTCGATCAATTATTTGGACACAAGACAATTGTCTTTTTATTTTTTCGGTGAGTATAAGACTAATTCACTCTAAGAAAATAAAACTATTTTAACGTAAATTTTTTTCATTTATAAAATTTAAATTTAAAATCATCTAAAAAAGATATTTTTTATTATTTCAACTAACCCATATCTGAATTTCACATAAAACATTGTTAGAGAAAGCATTTATGACAATTATTATACCGGACAAGATGTCAAAGCACGAAAATAACTATTTTCTTTTCAGAATGACACGTGATGTGTCTAACCGTGTGGCCAAGATTGCAAAATTCTTCGGCCATCCTATCCCTTTTACATGGTGTAAGTAAATATTAATTAAATTATACTAAATAAGTAAATTAATATTGATAATATAAATAATTATATAATAATTATTAATTAAAATAATTTAATTAATTTTTACTCATCACATTTGTATTATACTATATAAGATTTTCTACCACAAACTGACCTAAACAGAAAAACATATCTACTAAAGTACATATATTCGCATACTTTTAAAAACTCGATAAACATATTAAAAACAAAATCAAATATCCACGTGGTACATAATAAAATTTTCTGTAAATTTTCTATTAATCTAAAAAAAAACAAAGTTGAGGTCATATCAATCTAAAAGATCAAATTTGTAGATAGTAATAACCAATTACTCTTATATACGAGGATTCTATCTATGACCTATTAGATGTGGGATTTCATTCCTCGACACCACCTCACATGCTAACAATTTTATACATAGCACGTGCCTAGAGTACCTGCTCTCAATAATTGACTTTGAGTTGAGTATTTTCTCTATTCTCAGGTGAGGGAGAGAGTCTTGAGTGTAACGGATATACCACATGACAGTGCTGACGTAGTGTCACGAGCTAATAGATTTCAGTTGTTTTTAGAAGAGAAAAAACAATTCTAAATATAGTTTAATTTGATTGGCTCATGATACCACATCAATATTGTCATGTGGTATACCCGTTACATACAAGACTTTCTTCAGGTGTGGAGGGACAACTGATTATGAGGTGATTTTTCTCTTTAGTCTTCAAGCTAACTGGTACGAATTTGATTTTTTCTTCTGTACTTGATAAAGAAATTACAAGCTTGATATTTTTCTTCATATCTTAGGCTTTATCGGCGATGAGTTCCACACTCGATAGTGGTGTGAGCTCATATGATAAATGTTCTAATACCACATATAATTTTCATCGGACTAGTTTTAGCTCGTTTCTAGATCGGTGGTACCTAATTATTTTTATATACTAGTGTTCTATTTATAACCTATCTGATGTTCACTCCCATGAGATTATGCAACAGATTTGAGTGGCTCTCTGAGCAATATTGCTAGAAGAAATTCTTGAGCTTATGTCTTAACGAACATCGACTTCTTAGACTATATTAGGTCTTTGGTGGTGTTATGTTGGCATGTCTAGTGTTATTACTGATTCAGTTCGTCTGATATGGTCACAGTTAAACGAAAAAGTCCCAACATTACGCAACAAGATGGCTGGATCGCTACTATTATTACCCTCCTTTTTACTCATAAAAAAACTATCTGATGTGGATTTTATTTCCCGTCACTTTCAATAGTCATAACATTAAAATGTAGATTGGGAGTCAAATCAAGAACCAATTAATTTTAGGTGGATGGCAATAACATTGCGTCAAGCTTCTTCTTCTCGGTACATTGATCAACTTAAATAGTTCATTGTAGTTATCGAATATATAATTAAGCAAGTTATATATATATATATTATAATGCAAAAAATGAGTCTGATCGTTTCTTTGTAGATTAGATGTGTTTAGCCAATTGAAATATGAACTATTATTCATTATATTTCAACGGGTTAGACGATTCAGGTTAAAAAAAAATACAAGAAGGTTGAACTCAAATTACTTAGTAGTAATATGTTGTATTCATATCATGTTACTAAGTTCTTTATATCCTGATGTTAAAAGAATTATGATTTGACTGAACAGATTTTAGGGCAAGCGGCCCTGCAGCACGCAAGACAATGCGAGAGGTTCAAACTCAGATGTCACCCTCAGCTGAAAGAGAAGCCCATGGCTTTGAAAGCAATTAATAGCAAATGAGGGAATGAGTTGATTTCGAGGGGAGGGGAGGGGAGGGTGATGGGGATGTGATTTGTGTAGCCATAGCTCTTCCTTTATGCCATACCTCCCAACTTTCACTAAAACAAGCTCCTTGGCATCATTCCCTCTGAACCTAACTTGTCCCTCCCCCTTTCTCTCAACTCTCACTTTCAAAACGTCCACACCCCATGCATGTTTGCGCGGCAAACGCCTCTCCATATTAACCATGACATAGGCATTCTGAGACTGCATCTGTTACAAATTTTAGTGAAAAATAGGACATGATTGGACAAGCCACTCTAGAACTAGGAACCAAGTCACTGGGAATGTGTCTGACAGTGTTTACGTGATGACACTAATAAATAATATTCAAGTATTCTTAGGATTTGTTGGGATCTTTTAGGTTTCTTAATCTTATCGATTGATATCAACACATAAGCATTGTTATATGCTTACATTATTTTATAAAATACTTTCTCGTTGTTATTACCTAGTATCTACATTTGTTTTTCATGCTCACTGCCTAATGTTCAGAAACCCAATGGGTCTTCTGCAACACTAAATTCGAGTTGGGTCGGTCCGTTAAGGGTAAGCCCTCCTAATCATGAATGTCGTTTATTTACATGACTTAAATCTATACCTTGTTTAAGAAGAAGAGGTATAAAATTGCACCAATCAAATAATGATGGTTATTACTTTGCTATATTAACAGGAAGAGTACTATCTAATGATGAAGTGACTGGGAAGGATGGCCTCGACATTTTTGTGCACATCATGCAACCACCCGTAATTAAACGGCAGGAGAGGTTATAAGGAGAGTTAAAAATTGGAACCATGGACTGGACTTAGACTAGCCTGAGACAAAGGTATTTGTCACCGCATTTAGAGGTCAATTCCTAGGTGATTGTCAATACCATTTCCCTTACGAATCACAACCACGTTGGCGTAGGTTGATGGATGCTGCCGACTATGGTTTGTGATTGCGCAACACACTTAATGTGAAGAAAATTTATGTACAGATTGATTGGCGAACAAAGCCCGACACTTGACCTTTGGACTACATATTCTAAATGCCATACCTGGTGGTTTGAGTCCTTTGCTCTATGCTGATATATATAGGTTTGCTTCCCCTCGTTTGTGTAACTTTTATTGTTTTGCAATAATGTAAGGAGCCAAGTCCCGGCATTCCACTGAAAAAAGAAGCCCTGAAAACCAGTTGGTGTGGTAATAATTGTATAGTAGCTCGGCTGTGGCAGAATCTGCATGCAAAAAGAGATCCAAAATCCAGCTGAAAAGCTTCACGATCAAAGCAAAATTTGATGTATGAGTGGGAATAAATTAGTGTCATTCAGTAGATTGGAAATATTCTATGATCTCAAAAAAATAAGAAGAAAAAAAAAGAAGAAAGCCTCGAAAATGAGATGTCCACAAGAAAAAAAAATTACTAGACCCTCTATGCATTTAATGGGCAAAATTCAAGCGGACCCTACAGTGCAATGTGCAAGGGTTGATTCTCCGAGAAAAACTTGCATGAGTGATAGTCTTCTTCTTTCTGTACTTTGGGAACTTTCAGTTCATTTAGTCTTGGCAATAGTCATCAGTACCTGAGAAGGGCTGTATGTATCATGTTTGGTGACCAATGTGCAACTTAATTCAACAACATAACCTCAACTCCCTCACCATTTTTTTCGGCGTACAAATAATGCTCACAAATTTAAGTAGGGATAAAAGAAAGAGAGAATAAAAGGACATACAGAGTTCCACTAATGAGAATTTAAATCTCGCACCTCTTAGTCTTAAATTGAGGGCAATATCACTACAGAGCCCCTTTCTCTATCCTAGACAACGTGTCAGTACTATCATGTAGTATACCCGTTATATGTAAGACTTTCTCCCGCCTGAAAACAATATCATTACATTAAACTCTATTTCTCAATTAAGTACTTTAACCTTAGTTAGATGTAGTATATTACAGGTTAAATAATGAAATTAAGAAATGATTTGGAGGTGGGGAAGATGAATAAGGACGGGGGAATATTTTAAACTTTAAAGCAAGTTTAGATTAATTTTAAATTTTGATAACTCGGTGTCATCTTATTTCATTAGAAAAAATCTCATTGCCGGGTTAGAATATCTCAAGAGAGTATGATAAGAAGTGAAGAGAAGCAAGATAAGAAAAGTACGAAGAAAGAGCATAAAAGAACAGAGAAGGCTACATGTATAGAGTCTCGTATCAAAATGAAAATTTGGAGGACCCGAAAACTTGACTGAACGGGGAAGGAATTGATAAGAAATAACATAAAAGGCATGTGCCGTGGCACCAAAAGTTGAAGTTGGTACCTAGCACTGTAGCCCAGCGATGATCCGAAGCTTACTTGATTTCCTAAGTTGTCGTGATCTTATCTTGAATCAAATAGAAATTTCCCTAGGAAAAGATCATGGAGAATCTGATGCATTTAGTTGTAATAGGTCTATAAAAATGTGAATAGAGCTAAGATCTTCTACCTATTCAGCTATCAAGCATGAAATCAAAGGTGGAGACCATACATTCTTCTAGTATGATAATTGGCATGATAGGAGCCCTCTTATTGCAAAAGGTGGATAATCTCTAGATGATATGTTTTGGTAACCCACCTCAGGCCAAAGCCTCCTTTGTTGCAGCAAATCAACCACACAGGTATGGTAGGCATATGCGGGATGGCTCGACTATAATTAATACAGCAATACAACCCTCGGACCCTTCCACCCGAAGAAGATAACATTGTTTGGTCTGTTGGAAAAAAAGCAAACATACTCTGTGGCTAGTGCTTTGGACCCACTTAGAGAGAAAGGAAATAAAGTGCATTGGTTTAAGCTCATATGGGCACAACCTCTTATACCTAAGTATAGCTTCATCTCATGGCTTGCAATGCGAAATAGACTCTCCACACTAGACAGAGTCTCATTATGGAATCCGGGGGCTACTCAACTATGCCCATTGTGCAGACAAGCTAATGAAACAAGGTAACACTTGTTCTTTAAGTGTTCCTTCTCGAAAATGGTATGGTCCAAGATTTTATTACTCCTAGGAATCTCAAGAGCAATTCGAACCTGGAACTATGAGTTGAATTGGGGTATTACTCGATCTAAAGGGAAATCTCTCCATTGCATTTTCTACAGATCGGCATGGAGAGCATCACTATATTCCATTTGGAAGACTAGAAATGATTGGTTTCATAACCAAATGGAGCATTCTGTTGATTCTACTATATCTTGTATAGTCACTATGATAAAATATCGCATTTTATGGATGAAACAGACAAGTAGGAGGGTTGTCATCGAGCATCACAAGCAACTTTTTACTGCCTGGGGTATGCCCCAGTAGCTGAAATTGAAGCCTGTGCGTTCCTTTCTTTTGGCCTACGAGCTACTTTTGTTGTTTTATTATTAGTTCTTTTAGTCAAAAAGTGTACATATCTCCATTTGAATGAAGAGCACAAAACTTACCAATAAAAAAAAAGGTGAATAGAGTCATGTAACAATTTGACTAACCTAGTTAGTTATTGTTCTAATAAAATTCTTAATAACAAGAAGGGCATGAGAATTTAACAGATTAAATTTAAGATTCTTGTCTAAGTGGGATTGTAATGGGGATTTGGATGTGGGATTGGACATCTCTGTTGGGTTGTAGCTCCATTTTTTATCTAGTGAGTTATTTGATTTGCTCATGGACGTTTCCCTTTAACCAAGAGATTAATCACATAATTCCATGTGTTTGTTTTTCTCTTCTTATTTCTCAATTTCTTCTATCGCATTCTCAATTCTACCAATGCCTTGTTTATGTTTGTCTACAGCAAACTAGCATACGAGTCTAGACTAATACAAGGATGTCAATAACCAAATCAAAGGAGGAGAAGCATGATAATTTGAACAATCGTAGTGCATCCAGAAGAAGACATCACTAGTATGGAATGGTGCCTTGAGGGAGTACAAAATTGATAAGTTGTATTAACTCCAACCTTAGTAAATTGATTAAAAAGGTTCATCATGGTGAAAACTTAAGCATTATATAGGTCAAACCTATCAAATAAAATCATCAGGAGGTGTGTAGTCAGAATTTGACTTAGAAATTGTGACAAACTGAAGTTGTTGTATAGGATAAAATCCTAGCTAACTAGTTGTACTTGAAAAACTGATTGTACCAATCCATGATGAAGTCAAATATACCCACCTAAATACGACCTTATTAATATGTTCGATCATATTCTAATGGATCTCCAATACATCGTGAAAGATCGAGGATGATGAAAAAAAATTGATATTTCATACTTATTGTTAGATATTTGTGATAATTTTATTTAAACCATATTTTATAGGAAATTGAGCATCATAGTTTAAGATATCAAGATGATACATAACTAAAAAGGTTAGAAATAGGTGATGGAGAGCTCAAGTGGTTTCGCGAAAATTTTTCTTGCTAGAGGTAGGTCTTGCAAAGGTCATGGGAGCAAAGGAAGATTCATGGTAAATCTTGATGAATAATTTATTGGAACTATAACTAGGAGCGTCAACTTCGGTGTGATTGCACGTTGAGGAAATACAAGAAGATCAAGTTGTTAAGAAATCTAGGAGTAGAAGAAGTAGGAGTTGAGATTCTGATATCAATAGTGAGGTGAGCTTTATTGTCTAGGATCTTACAACATTGGGTTAGTTGAATATATATTGTGTTTACTTATTAAAAAAAAGAACATATATTGTGTTCTTTATTCAAGTAATAAATTCCATATTTCTTTGTTATAAGAAATACATTCCATTTTTTTTTTTTGTTGTAAGAGTCAGTTTATCACTTGTTGTTGAATAGTATATGATAGGATTTGTATGGAAATAGTCAAACGTGTTGGTTGCTAGTGTTGAAAAATGTGAGAGTGTAAATGAAAGATGGATGTACAAAAATGTAAATTAAGGAAAAGCACATCCCTAAACTCACAAAAACCTTTGATAAACTTGATGCGGTTGAGCATTTGATAAATTTTTCGTATTTAGAGGGTTAAGAGCATGATTGGAGGGAAGTTGGAGGACCTTGAAGGAAGGTAAAGTTGGTGAAGACTCTCAAAACCTAGCTTATGGAAGTGGGGATTGATAAGTTGGAGGCCTGCAAAGAGGAAACAACCTCTCTAAGAGGAGGAGCATGAAACACTAAACCCTACTCAAGATGCTTTTTATACCTTAGAGCAAGTCAAGTGACTGCATATTAAAACATGGAATTTTAAGAAAAGGCAATTGCCACTGACAACTCAATCACCCCAATCTTGCCAACTTGCACCTCAAGAGCTACTCCTTTTAAATGATGATTTCGAGCAATATGTGATCAAGATGAGGGTAAAAGTATTCTAGTGGAAGGCCTTAAGAAGCAAACTAATAATTTCAAAAGTCATAAGAAGGGAAATAAAAGGGGGAAAGGGCACCTTGCCAAAGCCTCTAGAACATGATTTTCTCTTTGTTGGAATGTTAGCAGCTATAATGATCCCCTCAAACAATGGTTTTGTCCACAACCATGACAACCTCATAAGTTGGGCATTATTTGCTTGCTGAAAACTCGAATTAAGTTGAGTACGGAGGCAAGGCTACTGCATAAATGGAGATGATGGAGCCGAGCTAGTAAGTCTTGCCTATCTAGGAATGGACGTATATGGTTGTTCTGGAGATATGAGGCGTATCTCTCTATCTTGTAAATGTCAAGTTAGGAGACCTATTATTCTATTAGAACTGATGGCCATGGAGTTATCCACAACATGTCTCTTTTACATTTACAATGAATCACACGGAAGAGAGATGATCCCTACGGAATGACATGAGGATGAGGCATACCTCCATAAACATGTCGTGGTGTATTATAGTGACTTCAACGTAGCTATTAACACCATAGAGGTGCACTGTGAAAGAATGGTCACAAATAAAGGTAAGAATTTCGAAGATCTCAAAAAATTCATAATTGATATTGGCGTTATAGATCATCCAACTATTGGATGCTTCTTCACATGGTCCAACAGGGGTCTCGAACATTTGCACAAAAGCTAGACAGGATACTGGTGAATAAGCACTAGGTCAATATGAGTAGTTTCTCAAGTGCTCAATCATTGAGCCAATAATGTTAGTCATTTTTCATCGACTCTTCAATCATTGAGCTCAATCATTTAGAATGCCAGCCAAAAACATTTAAGTATTCCAGTCATGCCAGTTCCTATAACAACTTCCTACCACTATTAAAAAGTTATAGAGTCCAAGATCCCAGGGCCTCCTATGGCTTCTCTATTTCATAGGCTTAAGCTCTTGAAACAAGAGCTTTGTGTATTTGGTCAGCAGGATAGGCAATTGCATAGATAGATGAAACACAATTGAGGGCTCGAGAGATCTAGAAGACTATTATGTTTGGTTTAGCTCATGCCTCCATATTAAAGGATGAAAACGATATAAGACAAGAGATGTACCTTTCGTCAAACTTGCAAAAGACTATTTTAAGATAGAAATCGAGGATTCAATAGCTAAAAGGATGAATCGGAACGCAAGCTTCTTCCATAGGGTAGTTAAGACAAGACAATCAAGAAACCTAATATGTATTGTAATAACTAGAAATGGCACTTTTCTGCATTTCATCAAGGATAATAAAGAGGATATTGTGTCCTATTTCCATAGTTTATTGAGAATGGCAAATTATCATGTTTCCTCATCCCCTACTTCAATTACTGTAATTTTGAAGAAGACCTTCTCCCCACAAGCATTGTTCTCTCTACAAGTAGATGCAGCAAAAGAAGAAATTAAGCAAATAATTTTCTCTCTTCATTGCAACCTCGACCTGATGAGTTCAACATTTCTTTATAGAATGCCCAGTCCATTGTTGGTGACTTAGCATTGAAGCCATCTAGAACTGCTTTCAAATATGAATATTGACAAGGCAATCTAGGACAAATAATTCTTCATCAATATGTGATTTTAGGTTGACCTCATGCTACACAACTATATATAAATGCATAGCTAAACACTTAAAAATTGTAGAAGGCTGAATTGCCTTACATTATTAATGCAAACGAGGCTACTTTTGTGGAAGGATGTTCGACATCTAACAATGTTTTGCTAGCTCATGAACTAATCCACAACTACCACAGAACACTTTTCCCCATAGTGTAACTAAGATTGACCTCTTAAGGCATTCGGCTCCCTCAACTATGAATTTATAATTAACTTTTTGATAGCTGCTGGACCTCGTCCCCAAATTCTATTAGATGGTTACAAGGATGTATAATTACTCCTTGATTTTCTTTCTGTACATGGCTCACCTGCATGCCTCTTTAAAAGTGGAAATGCATTCAGCAAAGGAATCCACTGTCGTTTTACATATTTGTCTTGTTCATAGAAGTCTTCATGCGGCTCTTTAATGCTAAAGTTGCTAATGAATACTTGCTTTACCTCCCTAAGCACAAACCACCGGAAGCACAAAGGCTTGGACCTACCTCATCTCATCTTCATAATTGATCTTCTAATCTTTGTTATTACTTTGAAAGCTCTTATACAGCAATTTGTATGGTCTTTGATGTATACTATATATTTTCTAACTTAAAATTGAACTAGTGATATCTGAGTTATTTGCTTTGGTATCTCTAGGACTTAGTCTAAACTATCGGTGAATACATATGACTTCAAAAAGGGGATATTACCTGTGGATACCAGTAGTCCCTTTAGTCATTTCAAGACTCAAAGCATAGGATCACCATACCCTAGTAGAATGCATAATAGCCAAAACAAGAAGTTGTATCTCCCATTCTTTGTCCTATGAAGGTCGTTTGCAACTAGTTGCTTCAATCAGTCCTACATAATATGTCCTACTTCTAATGTATGCATTCTACCCCACCTAAGAAAATCTTCTGTGACATATAAATATGTACTACATTTTTGTGGAAAGGCCCATCTAACTCAGCAGGGGGCTTGCAGGGATCATGGTTGCTCTGATTCCATCTATCAGGTCTCGAGATTTCCCAAACAAGAAATTTTAGAAACTTGATACCAAATGTATGTGGAACAACTCTCAACCCAGAGGGAAACAATTATAGACAAAGCAAGAGATTCCCCTAGAACAAATCAAAAGATTAAAGTTTTCAGAGGTACCGCCGATCCTAAGCCTCATTTCAAGCCCCACTTAGAAAAAAGTCACAACCCGATCTCTCAAATTCTCACTCCTCATGTTATAGAGAAGTTTATTAGAAAGATCTATCACCATACTCTCTCATCCAGGGGCCTTGAGGTTTCACGGCACCGAGGTATACCTACACAACTCATATAAGACCCTATTTATATACACAAGACATCTCCTATTTGAACTCTTAGAAAATATTCTCTATATATATTTTATAAATCAAATAGATAACGAGATCTACGAAATCCTATTCAAACGAGGAAACAATATCCACAAAATCTTCAAATATCCTAAAAAATTTTGTCTAGGATATTATATGCTTCCAACAGCAATCTAGATCATTGATCTTTGTTAGCACCTATCGTGTATCTTGAATATGATATCTAACTCGCTCTTCAGGTGTTACAGTCTTTGAGTTACAACTTATGGCTAATCATATCCCAACAGGGCACAATAGTTAAATGGGCTAATGTGCGCCTCCTCCCTTGGAATGTTAGTAGACTTGTTTTCTTGGAATAAGAATTGTATTCTTACGAAACTTTGACTGTTACTAATTAGTATTGGATCCTTACGATCACTTGGGCCAAAACGTTCCTATTGAATTACAAGTGTTTATGGTCCCTCACTGTCCATTCCTCCTTTTCATAGAGTTGGAGAAAATTTTAAGTCTAAATCCTTCCAGACCTTAATTTCTTCTGTAAAGTGAGGAATGGGTGATCTATCTTCTTCAGGCATGAACCATGGACTTCAATAGGTCCTTTACACTCTTTTTTTTTTTTCAAAATGATTGCAACACATTTCTATCTATTAGCCAACAAGCGAAGTATCATGTGCCTATAACTCTTCTTCCTATATTTGACCTATGCGTACGAACTTGAATTCCGATTCATTGGTCCAAGCCTTAGTTAACTTAGTTGTTGTTGCTATCATTGATACTTTCAACTAGTGTGCAAACCCTAGGTTCACTATTTTTGTGGGTTGAAGTGAATTGTGTAGTAAAGGTTCAAGTTTTGAACATTATGGTACCCAGGCTCCATCCTTTGAATGTCATTCATCTGGTTCTCTCTAAACACAATGCAGTATAAATTATGCTTAGAAGATGAATCGCACGACCACCTCTTTCTCTCTTTTGATTCTAGAATGAAATTGGTGAATTTTTTTAAAGCTTTCTACTAGATTTAATCATTGATTCAATCCTCAATGTGTTGTGGTTATTCTATCTTCACTCCTTCATCTCAAGGCCAAAATTGAAAACTCAACATGCAGAGATCTCCTGCATTAAAAAGTTAAAGAACTACTTGACATGTATACATATTGAGCATAACTATTGTACATTTTGTATATAACTTTCTTTGTGATATTAATGAATTAAAATTATAAAAGAAAAGAAGACTTTGCCCTTGTAACTTTTGTTTTGATGTTGTTGCTATATGTTGTCACAGCTCTGATTTAGTTCTTCTTTGGTGGTAGGTATTAATTGAGGATAACAAGTGACTAGTGATGAGGAATAAAATAATAATCGAGTGAAACATATCTTTTAAATAATCAATACGACATATCTTAACCTCTACATTAGATTTCACTTTTTATCTTAAGTTATATATAATTGTTACCGTCATTGAGCCAAAAAAAATTATAGTTGTTACCATCTGTCATGAGAGAAGATACCATATTTTTAGTAGCTGTCCTCTTTTTAGTTAGCTCCCTTTCTATGTTAATAGGTTTTGACTACATATTAGTATGTCAAATCAGGTCATCACCCACATCTTGACATCTCCTATTATTTCAAGCACAAGACTGCTACTCCCAAATTCTCAAAGATACCAATTAGAGTTGGTCCACTCCCAGCCTTCGAAGTGTCGATTGATCCAATAAAAAATTCTTACCCTGCTATATTATTATACGCATGAGGTAATGTAACATATCCACTTAGGTCTCTTGTACAAGCCCATATCTACCTAAACGCTTAAACCATTAGATGGTAATACAAAATTCTCTTATAAAGCAAATTTTTGTTTCTTAACTATTCAATATATGATTATTTCTCAACAATCTACCTTTACATGGCAACATCTCTTACACTTGCCAGGTACCCTTAATCACCCGCCTATAACAAATCTTGACATTTTTCTTCCAACCTCAATGAGCGATTAAACTACCACAAGGCATACAGTTTTCTTCCGATCTCAGACATATGAGTTGGACTTTTCCTCTTCCGTACTCAATAAACTTTGGCCGCAAGCCATACATTTTTCTTCTAGTCTCGGGTTTAATTGACCATGAGTTCCACAGTTGGGTGTGGCATGGTGTGATCTCATGTGAAAGCTGATTTGATACCATATAAAATATTTACTTTGGCCCACATGACGGGCGATACCTATTATCTTGTAAATAATATTTCAATTTCTTAACTATCCGATGTGAAATTATTTCTCAACAGTGGAAATGCATAGTAATCGTAGTTTCGCCAGCATATGTACACAATTTTGGCGAATGAGAAATATCGCAATCCGTGATGGTGTAAGATATACTTACTACTCATCAGAATGATTCTGTACGGAAGCGGAGCGTACGTGCAGGGGTCGGAGGTAAGCCCTAATTGGAGGCGAGGTGTCGTATGCATGCGATTGTCGGGGAGTGCTGCGTATGGAAAGGAATTGCAGCACTGAAGCCATCTTTGAAGGAAGGCTCTGAGCTCACCGAAACAATCCCATCCCGTTTTAGGAAAATGCCATCATCACATTTGACCCCATCACCTCCCACACCCCTACTGAATCTGATCAATTCATTTCAATTGTTGGAAACATGCAAAACAAGGACCCCAACCCCTCTTCAGAACTTTGGGAAGAGCATCCGGAAAGAAAGGAAAAACCCTGAACTCACTAAAAATAACCACTCAAAATTATTGATGACATCACTGGAGACAAGGAGGATTTATGCACTGTGGAAGAGTAGTTTAGAATGAAATAGAGGTGCCGCTTAAGGAGGTCTCAGGTTCGAGACCTCACGTACGCAGACACCCCTCTTGGGAGCCTCACCCGCCATTGCCAGGCGTGCGACCCGGGGCGACCAACGGATTAGTCAAGTATGTTTGGCTGAAAGATGCCATCTCACCGCTGGTGGGGCCTGCTTGGATACCGTGGCTGGCGACCAAAAAAAAAAAAAGAAATAGAACGGAGTGAAAAATAAAGGGGTACATGAGTTCATCCCTAAACATGAGACTTGTCCAATTTTTTCGGTCTATAAAGAACGAAGAGGCATATATGCTAAGAAGTGGTAAAAAGAAGATGGGATAAAATAAGTACGAAAAATCTCACTAGTGAGATTAAACTGATGATTTCTAAGTCACATGATAAGAGTGGTACTAACCATATCAATGTAGAACTTACTTTATATCATTACATCCCCGATCACACGAGAACTCTGACTGCCAAGGAGAATCAAGTGATGGTTTTCCAACTTATGATGGTAAGCCTGAATTCCCCGGCATACAAAGACTACGATATGGAAAAGGAAGTCTCCTTCTCGGAGTGTAATTTCTGAAAAGGCGGGTTAACCTTGGGTCTGGCAATCTTTCAGCGACCCAGTTCCGATCCAATTTAAGAATCCTTGTAATGATTAACTGATTTTAAATCAGAGCACCAACATCCGAAGAATTCCCTGTTGTTAAGTTGTTGCGTTGATATATAACGAGGACATACCCATGCATGCATGGGGAATAATGGCGGTTTGCATTGCTCAGTCTCAAGTGTCAGGATTCGCTTTTACCATATTCACTTTCCTGGTTATAACACCTTCAATGGAGCTCCTCTCCCAAGAAAATTCAGGTTGTATTAGGGATATTTGTTCGGCATCCATTAGGAAATTCATCGAAAAAGTACTTACGATTAACCGTTGTAAAATTTTCACCCAGATATACAGGAGTTTGGATTCAAATCTAACCAAAAAATTTATACTGTCACGTGACGGTATCAAATTATCTTATAAATCAAGTGATGCAGCTCAGATGGCGTTCGATTTTATGAGCAAATTGGACCGCCTAAAAGCTCAGAAGACACTCAAGAAATCGGTTTGATTGGCTTGACTGGACAGTCAACAATGTCTGCTTTTCATCAGTGAGTATACCTTTTTGGGTGGAAATGACCTTCCGAGAAAGTCGAACCGTTTTACGATGTGCCACAACAATTTCCAATCAAATTCCACTATTTAGACCCTCAATTTCACATTTTCATGTTTTTAATGGCATCTCTATACTTTTGATTTAGTTTGGTCCTTTCTTAATTTGCCGTTCTTGCGCATCTAGATTTCCATTATAAATAATATATTCGACCCTTGAGCCATCAGACTTAATGATTTCTAAATAAAGTTGTGATTTTTCCTCTTCGATTGTTCCCTTGGTATTTTTTTTGAATCAATCAGGTTTGATTCTCTATACGCATTCTTCAATTCCACCACCTGTTTGTACCATCAAGTTTCAATCTTTTAATTGTTCAGAATGAGATTGTTTCCCAACAAACATATCAGTAGATTGAATTGTCGTAACGATCTTTCAGACTTCTAGAACAGATATCAGATGAACAACTTGCATGGTTGTTAATGTCTAATGCATGACAAGACCAAGGAGACTCATTGATGTGCGGTTTGTTTTTCAAAGACGGTGGGCATCATAATGGCATTTGCTTTGTCGAATGCTATGCATGCAAGGACGATATGGTAAGTACGTAAAGGTAGCTAGACTACATGGGTGAAAAATGCTTAGGTGGATCTTATTCATGGACATCAATAGACATAGTGAATTCGGCCAATAAATATTTAAATATTAGTAAAAAGTGCTAGCTATATCTTCTTAGAAATGCGATTACAATTAAAAGATAGAAAAAGATAATTTGAACCTTTTCCGATTAACATGTCTCATAACTATTGATCGGGTTCTCGGGTACCGGGGTGAGCTAGGGTTATGTGAGAATTTCCTCCACTTGTACTAGCAAATAATTAAATCCTCAAACCCTAAATCGTAGATCGGCTGAAAACCTAAGATGAAAAAGACTCTGTACAAAGAACCAGACTACGGGTACTATAACCAAACAATTCCTCAAATCCGTCAACAATTTACCGCTGATTTTTCTTGCGAAATTCCCCTAAAATACATAAGTATTTCTCGCAGATCAACTGGCTCGAATCTGAAAATTCACACTTGAATGATTTTTTGGCTGAGTAGATCATTCGATTCAAACCTCAAATAACCGAGTTTCAATTAATTTCCAGATATCGAACATTACGGGAAAAAGAAAGGAAAAGAAATACTCTAACAAATTGTTTCTGCGTTCGCTGTAATTAAATAATTGCGAACCATTTGAGGAAAATATTTTCATGATGGGATTCAACAGAGAGATCATATTCTGCAGGCAGGAGGGTCCTTTGACTCAATAAAGAACGAAGCTGTCCCTCGATCCCACGGAATAAGTAAAAGGCATCATAACTTTTTACTCCACTATATTGAATCATCATTCTCCTTGGAAATTGAGTTCTGCTAAATCATATATATCAACGGCTATACTGACACATCATCCTGAATATTAAATATCAGACACTTAATAAATTAAAATATGTAACATAAGATAATTGAGATATTATCAGCTTTCATTTTAAACTTTGAGGAGACGTGAAAATTTTATAGGGTATTAGAACAAGTTATCATCTAGGTTCAGACTTTACTAGATCCGAGTAGGAAACTCATGATATTATTTTAAAAAAATCCTAGATCGGAAGAAAAATACCCAGCTCATTACTAGTTGTCAATTTGAGAATGGAAGAGATAGCCCGCCTCGTGGTCAGTTCCCCTCATCCGAGCATTGAAGAAACTCATCCGAATTGAGATAAGTTGGTAAGAGTGTCTGATGCTTAGGGATACACGATAAGGGCAGGTGTTCATGAATAAATTCAACGTTGGACATTTAATAGGGCAAAATATAAGAGAATTAATATACAATTTATAAGTTTAGGTTTTTATATGGACACAGCCCAATCTTTGATCTAGTCATTTTCCTTTTTTTTTAAATCCTTTTCAGCCTTATAAATCCCTTGTTTAATAGGAAAGATACATTACCTAAGAGTATCATTAAGAACTTAGAGATAGATATGAAAAAAAGAATTCATAGATATTTGGTGAATAACCACAATTTTGAAAAGGAAAAAAACTTACACTGGAAAAAAAAAAACAAAAGAAAAGTGAAAGACAAGGAGGTTGCGAGAAGTATTGTCGATTTTTTCCAACAGTTTGCAGTATGAATGCGGTGAAACAATTGGACACTGATGTCGCTTGCTCAATACTGGCAGAAATATTTTCAAGAGAATTATCCAAATGCAGTTTGCTCCTTTTCTTAAAAAAATTAAATGTTTCAAATTTAAAAAATTATATGCAAACTCGTACTATACACAGAATTATTAAATATATAATCTATTATGAAATTATATTTTTTATTTTATATATTTTTTATATATTTTACAAGGGTGTATTAACTTTTATGTATTTTATTATGAATAAAAAATAAAGTGTATAATTACAAAGAAAATAGTTAGTGAAAGTTACAGTCTCAAATTAGTGATTTTATAATTTCACCGCATTTATCATTTTTATTAGTTTACTTATCAAAGGTACGTTTGTAGAAACTAAAATGAGACAAACGATTATTGTCCCCCATATAATAATAGATAAAATCATGTGATTTCATTTTATTTCTAAATTAAGTCAAAATAAATCATGTAAATATTTGAATCTCAAAATAAGTGAAACTCTTCAAATTTATAAAATTAAAATTATTTTATTTTATTTACTAATAAGTTAGATTAATATATATCAAAATAAAAGTTATATGCCTGCCCAACATATTAAAATATAATGTCTGAAAATCATCAGGTTCTAAGTAATTCATGTTTGCGTCGATTGGTTTATTAAAGGGTAAACTTTTTTCAACCGTATATTTTACATTTGCAAAATTCAAATATCAAATCTTATTAAAAGGAAGAGTAACTATATTATCCAAACCAATTCATATTGAGTTGAGAAAGCAGTATTTCACATCTTACTAGCTGCTCCCATAACGTCATCACCTGTTAAATTATGTAGAAGTATACACATTCACCCACATCATTTACTAATGAAAGGAAAATTGGAAGAATAACAGTGCCTTCTTCTTAATAAAATATTAGGTCCAATTATTATTTAATTTGTGAAATACTTGTGTTCATAATAAAACAAACCATATTATGTTTGTGATGTTGGTGACTGCTCCCTAAATATTATGCAAAGTGAGCAACTATCAATGGTCGAAATAGTAAGACATCACTTCTCATTAAGTAAGATTTCAAGTTTGAGTCTTGTGTAAATGGAAAAAATTTATATCAAGAGAGTTTTATAGCTTCAGTGAGTGGATCTGGTCCGGAACTGAATTAGTTGGGATTATTGAATTTCTGAATATCAAGTGGTACGCACTAAAAGAAAAGAAAAGAAGTGCCCAGTATCCTTTTCTTCTTCTTTTGTTACTGTAAGGGGATTTGGCATTATAGTTAGAGTAAACACGAACACCATGGTCCATCTTTTATTTTTATTTATGACAGTTATCTAGGTCTTGTCCGACTACTGTAAGTCCATGTGGCAGGCCAGCTTGGACATATAATCCGTAGTCGTCATTCCAAACAGTGTAATATGTAAATCTTTGTCTATCTTTAAGAAAAAGCTTTCCATTTAGGGGTGTTTGGTTCCAGTATTATTAAATTATAATGTAAAATTAAATTGTATGAAAAATTGTTATTTACATGAAAAATATTTGGTAATATGATATTGTTGTATTTGGTAAGTATTAAAAACGGTTAGGAAAGTAAATAAAATAATAATATTATAATCTTTCATTTACTACACTACCACCATTTCCCATTTTCTTCTTCAGCGGTCCTTCCTCGAGGCGGCAATTTTGTAATTTGGCTGCGAGTCGCGCTGCACTGTAGGAATGCAGAGGTTTTGGGATGGAAAAGCTTTACCGGGAAAGCAGCGTAGCCCGATGAAAAGGTAATAGTCCGGTAAAACTAAATTGAGCTAACTTTTGCAGCCAAACAAGTGAAAGTGGGTTGTAATTTTAAAACTTTCCATGGAAAGTTCATGAATTACACCCAACCAAACATAACCTTAGTGAGACATATCAAATTACACAGAATCCCACTTTGTCGATATGACTAACATTAGTTAAGGATCATTAAAACCTTCAAGCACGGCATGAGCGGCTAGCCATCCATACTAGAACAACTGGCCAGGAAAAACTCGAAACAATCCTTTCGACTCATTTTACCCAAAATCGACCTACAGTAATGACAAAGTTCAGCGACAAGATCGACGAAACCCCAGTACTGTTTGCCGATCAAATCGATATATATTAAAAGTACCAATCAAAAAGTAATTTATAATTCTATTACATATAAGTCATGTGGCACGACGAATCATTACGATAGTACCTAATAATCAACAATCATTATCATTATTCACATAGCAATCTTTGATTTCATTATGGGTCTACTACCACCATAATGTTGCAGAACGAATGGTGGGGCAACCTCTCGTGCTTCGAGTTACTAAGTCTCAAGAGTGGTCTCCTATGTGAGATTGGAAATATTTAATGTAGCTATGTACTGCTAATCTTCAGTTCCCACAATAAAATACGAAATGAAAATAATGTTGGTGATGGTGGTGGCTGCCCTCCCACATAATAGAGAGAGAATTTTGTATAACTGTAAACCACATAACAGTACTGATGCGATATCATAAATTCATAATATTAAGTTATTTTAATTTTTTTTTAAATAAAACCCTAAAAAAATCCTTTAAACAAGTGAATTATATTGATTTGTGACACGGAGTTAATATTGTCACAGGATATATCTGATACGTATAATACTTTCTCCACGTAACAATGAATGGACCCACCTTATTGTGTTTTTCCTCTATTGTAAACTACGTAATATGTAGCAAGTTACATGACACAATCATGAAACTAATTTTTACCTTAATATATTAAACCAACTGTATATATGTTATGTTACTGTTAACCTAACAATAACAATCACATGTAGGTATACCATATAAATATTTTATGTACACAAGACCAATATTAAATTCAAGTTAATTACATCATCGGAGGAAGTAAAAGCAAGATTAGACACTGAGTCATCACTCTGTGGTTTTGAGAGATGATTTAGGATCCTTTTTTTCTTGACTAAAATCTGATATTTGATTTCTATAAACCTGGAAATTTTATAATTAGGATAACTTTTTTCAATATAAAAGAGTCCAATGAGTCTAATAGAAAGATGAGAAATAAAAAGAAATAAAGTGTCACATACCCTTTCAAGGTAAAGATCAAACTTAGAACTTTTTAGTTATGAGTCAGAATCGTGTATCACTGTACTAAGACCAGATCATCTAATTAGGATAACTTTATCTCTTGCAAAGCTAACCGGCCTCTAACCTTGATTAATCAATTTCATTAATTTTTTTTAATTATCAGATAGTGTGTATCAAGAAAAAGAAGAAAAGATTAGTATGACTGGGCTTCGACTCTAATTTTATTGGTAAAAAACAGCTAGATTAAAATGGTTATGATCCCCACCTCCAGCATTATTTCCCTCTCACTTCCACAGCCATGGAATCTAGAAGAAGACAATCATCGTACAGCATATTTCCACAAGATATGATCGGTTCACATAACCCTACTACCGTTCAAATGTTCTTCATTTATAGCTGTACAACAAAGAAGTAGCACAGAAAAACATTTTCCCAAATTTGACAGAAGGGTTTGTCATATTAACGTGGACATCTACGATCTGTAAAGGATGACCAATAAATCTACTGGCATAGTCGAATAAGCAAGCATATACCAAATCCACAACAACCCATTTCCAGCCTCATTACATCCAACATCCATTTCTCACAAGGAAAGGCTTGGCATTTCCCTTTTGACCCCAAAATGCCAAAACTCAATCAAAAGCTGAATAGATAGAGAGAAAGAGAGTGCTTAATGATTGATGAATATATATATTATATATGCTGCTGTACATTCATAATCTGAATAATGCAGCACAAACCTGGAATAATATTAGCTTAATTTATGGGCATCCTAAGCGAAGTTCCAAATCTATATAATCATCATTGGAGCCACCAAGGAGATCCATCTCCATGTCAGTATAAAAGTACTTAGACCTTCCACCCATTTCTTGAACCCTAATTGGAGCCTCACTCATAGCCTTCGGTTTTGACTCTGTAGCACTCGATCCCATGGTCCCGAGCAGGTTTTGGTCCACAGCCTTCATTTCCTCCAGAGAACTCGAAGCTGATGGGAGAAGGGCGGGAAATAAAGGAGGAGAAGCCGGGGAACAGGATATCGAGGAGCAGTTAGCAGTGAAAAGTGATGGAGAGGCTGAGGAAGTGTCACTAGGGTTAGGGTTAGGGTTACAGTTAGGATTAAGACTGGGGCAGGGGTTATTGCTTAGGGTGAGATATGGGTAATGCTGGAAATCCTCCACAGGAGATGACTGCCGCAGGCGAGCTCGGTCTCTTCGGTGAACATTCATGTGGCCTCCGAGGGCTTGAGCGGATCGGAACTCTCGCTTGCAGAAGCTACACGAATACGATCTCGGGGGCCAAGAGATTCCGCATAGGTAGTTTTCTTCCGATCTTCCGTATGTTTGGCTGCTGCCGTAGTGATCCAATGGATTTCTGGGGGAGCACAGCCGGGGATGGTGGAGGTGGCTGTGGGCGGTGCTGTTGCCGATGCAGTGGTCCTTCAAGGTCTTGCTCAAACTATTATTCTTCTCCATACGTTCAAGCCTCTTTCAGGGCCAATCTCAACTGGGAAAAGATGAACCGCGCAAGAGAAAGGACGGAGCTCAGGTACAGAGGAACAACAATGAAAAGCTATGCAATGATGTCGAGTCGTGTCTTATAGAGAGAGATAAAGAGAGGGTGAGAGAATTATTGCAGTGGAATACGTAAATTCCTTTTTATTTTTATAATTAAATACAGAAATTCTTAGTTACCAATAACACTATGAAGTCTGTCGATAATTATTTGACACCATAGTATAAAGTATTATATATTCTTTTTAAAAAAAAGTGAATATTATTCACAGATAAAAAATCATGTTGAATAGCTGTTGATCAAGTTTATAAAAAATGAGACGGTGTTAACTCATGGAAGAATATCATGAGCGGAAGAAGAATTAGTTGTGGTATGACCGAAATAAAATAACGACAGAGAGATGGATTTGATGCAGTTATATTATTTTTACCTTAGTATAAAGAACTCATGAATTCAATTCTTATTATAAAATTTCTAATATCACTTTTGTCCCTCATTCCTCTCCTTTCTTTCTAAATTCATGGATATCCATTATAATAATTAAAAAATATAACAATGGTCCACCAGTTTCCAAGATCAACGCATTGTTGATTATGTTTTAACTTCATTCAATATCAGGAAATATATGGGCTTCGCGTTATTTCAATTCGGAGTTGGATCAATGACATAAATGTAAACCTCGATTTTCTTCCCTGACAAAATTAGACTATATATTCTTTTTTTGATAGGTTTTGACTATATATTCTTATTTGAAGGGGTAGAGTCATCAAACTCACATGCTCCAAGAGAGTGACAGCAACCTAAGGCAGCACTCAATTACATCACAACAACAGAGGCCTAACACCTGTTACAGGAAAAGAAAAATGAAATAAACTTAAGACGTCACTTAATCACAATTTATGTTTATTTTTAATTTAAGATTACTAGGTGAACATACTGTATAAAGAAACCGAGCAAAAATAATAAAAAAAACTGCATAAAGATTAAACAAGAGAATATCTATATATTGTGTAAACCTAATTCTCTGCATATTCTATTGGAAAAAGAAGATTAGAATACTCATGTCTTGATTGAATTAATTTAACGTATCTTTCCCTTGAATAACATATCTAATTCGAGAGTTTTGTATTAAAAAATGCATGATTAAACTTTTAGTGGAACGACCCAGTTTAACCTATGATTAATTAGAGCATAATATATTTATGAATATCATGTAAGAATCTCCTGAATTAATTATCAATATATATATTTCTTAATATCATGTATAGATAAAAGTAAGATGATCAGATTGATAAAGATTTATACCTAATTTATTGTTCAAGAGTTCAGCTCTACTTAGCTAAGACCCATACTTGGTGGCCCCTCGTCTACCACGATGAGGGTTTAATTGGGTCGAAAAGAACCGATGACATCAAGGTTATGTACTTTTGTAATAAACATGGAGATAAAAACAATTAAGGCTGTCTTTTTTTTTTTTTTTTCATTTGATTAATAGAACAAGAAACCAGATGTGTGCATATGTGTGTATGTATATATAATGCAGCCACCATGGAAAAGATGCAATTCTTATACGTTTTTCATGCTTCTTTTGCCAAATAAGGAAGGGGATTTTATCATATAACAAATGGAAGGTTGCTTCTAGTCTTTTATACGACAGTATTATCCCGTAATAATATTTGTATAATGACACCATTTAATCAGATATGGTCATTTCAATGATTTTTTTATAAAGCCTAAAAAATAACCTTAAAAATTATTAATTCTAATTAATTGATATCACCATATAAGTACTGTCACTTGGGAATATAGTGGCATAAAAGATTTTCTCCCCATCTCTGCCATGTTTTTAATATATTGCACCCTCTTCAATATCTCTTTGCCCTTAAGAAATATACTGAGTTCAAATTTTGTGAGTGGAGAAAATTCAAATTGAGAAAGTTTTAACCATTTAATAGATCAACTCGGCTCAAACTAGAGTCAGCGAAAATTCATTAGTCTTCTAGATACACAAAAAAAAAAAAAAAGTACACTGTACCCTCCAGAGCAGTGATGTTTTCTCCAGAACAACCTTACAATCTTGTAAGCCACAAGATTGATCTGATGGGAACAAAATCCAATACCGATTCCAGGTATATAGGTATTTAACAGCACATCATGTCCGACTACATAAGACTTGGCCATGCTGATTTCTCTCTGACAAACTAAAAATGTCTTGGAGATACAGGAGGCCACCTCAACCAAAGGTAAAAGTTTGAACATGGAATGGCAAGATCCAGTCAATCACTGCTGAATCCGAATCAGTTAACTGATATAATCACTTCCAATTACTTAGAATGATTCTCTCCTATTTCTTTCTGTCTTAGTACTTTTGGACTTGGTCTATCCTTTGGATTTTTTTCTATGTCCCTTGTGGTGCTGCTTGAATTTCGTTCTCCAGTGTTCCTTGAATGAATATCATCTCTCGTTGCCCAAAATATATCACTATCTTGAATATTGGATTGTCAGGAACACTTGTGACAACGTGTCGGGTTCTTCAATGAGACTTCAGCTATTATTTCCCATCCTCGATAATTTGTACCATAATATCTGTTAACAAGAAGATGTTTATGAATAGAAGTTCGACTTTTTATGATAAATAAACAATGGCTGCTAAGTAGAAGTGTTCAATGTAGCGTGACACTCACTCTAACCTAAAATTGATCAACAAGTCCATGCTCGATTCCCGTCAAACTGTCTTCCCAAAGAAAATGTGTTTTATGTAACCAATATAACTCATGACAGTGCTTAAATGGTGTTGGAAAATAATAAAATTTAAATTTTTAGGGCTATCTTTTTATTTTTTAAGGTTTTACATAAAAAAATCTTAAAATAATTGAATTTATCACATGAGCACTATCACATAAGTGCTATCATATTATATATCAGTTATAAGAAAGAATCTCTCCCTCCCAAATCTAAATATATATTCCCCTTTTCTCTACATGTGTACCAGGCCAGAGGGTCTCCAATTTTCTCCGATGCAAGATTCATCGGAGAGTAATTGCAGCCATGTACTGAGTTCAGATTCTCTGTAAACAAACTGACCGAGCACCCAGCTGCCGCTGACAGTCTAACCAAACCATGTATTATTGCAATGCTGCTTGTCTAGTTGTAATGATTAAAATCATGGGGTGAAAAAAAGGATTTTGTATAGTTAGTACCGTTATCGCTCTGTGATCTAGAAGTCCTCAATTTGATCTTATCAATAAATCTCCCGTGTCCATTTTATCCCATCTTCCATCTACTCATTCTAGGCCCATGTATCTTATAAGACAATTGGAATATAAGAGAATTGGAAGTCATCATAACTGTTTACTCTAAATGGTTAACATATTAGATAACGATATGACTGATTATTTATTACTTAATATTTTCCTCATGCGTGAGCTTCATTAGTTTGAATTTGAAGGCCACTATGTAGGAGTTAGTACGGGCATTGTGACTCGAACATGAGCTCTAATACCATAAGAGAATTAGAAGTCAACATAACTATTTATTTTAAAAGGTTAATATGTTAGATAATGGTATGATGTATTATTTATTACTTAATATCTTATTTGTACATGAACAAATTAAATAGGATGGTAGAAATTAGAGGAGGGAATTTTAGGCATTTTATTCATGAAAAAATAGCGTAAGATATGGAAATGAAAAACTAATTCTAATTTGATCATTTTTTATTTGTACACTGATATCAAAAAATCTAACAATCCTTACTGATCCAGATAATTTTTAATTCACGTGTAAAGGTAGTAAAATAAATTCTATTTAATGGTCAAAATGTAATTATCTGACAGTACGGATGACATTATGAGAAGACATACAAGCTTATCTTATCACGCATAAACATAAAGTTACGTATATAGGTGTGAGCGAAAAACCTGAAAATCGAGTGGAAGAAAGAAGATACTGCAAATACAATCTGTATGGCTCGGGATATGGACGTTATTTGTTTATCCAAGGGGCGGATCCGCTGGTAAACTGATAACACGCAGGAGGTCAGGTTATAGGTTCGATTCCCCACATGACCGGTATCTGGAGATTAATAGCCATCCCAGACCATATAATATACCGTCTAGTGGATTAGTTGATTGTTATGGTATCAACACCATCGATATAAAAAAAAACCTAAAAGGGAATCCAAAATCCCTAACTAAACATATCTCATACAAAATACTTTACCCATTTGGTGCATATAATTTCATTTCACAGATAGAATATCGCTTTCTAAAATATACTAGCTAGGGCATATCCTATAGGGAAAAAGTTTCTAGGATACAGTATTCTTGATATAAATTTTTTTCAAAATATGGATTTAAATCTTGAAAAATAAGGAAATAAAATGGAACTCATTTTAGATCATTTCTATCACATGGCAGTATCAAATCCAAATTCAACACGTGACAAACAAATTTTCATACTGTCTTGAATTTTGCAAAATTCCGAATAGCAACATGAAAGATTTCCTTTATCGATCAATAACTTAGCCGGCCTAGCTCAATCTATAGGATAACGAGCAATTCCATGCATTAATTCAACTTAACAGCACGGGAACAATCATTACGGCTTCCGTAATCGCCACCTCCGTGAGAACCTTTTTTTTTAAGCAAACTCGCCAAATATCAGAATCATGTTCCTAGCTCCTTTCAACTTCTCAATGTCGAATTTTGTTATCGCATTTACTAGGTTTGATTTCTCTAGATGAATCTTAACTCTAACACCAATTTGTGGGATCAATTGTAGGAACAATGAAGATTAAGCGAAAGAAAGAAGAAACTATAAACATGATCTATGTGGTTTGGGACATGATGATCCTTAGTCCTCAAGCAAAACAGGTTCAACATAATCTTCATTATTGTGCAATAATGTAACAGGGAGAGTACAAAATTAGGCAGAGCCCTCAAGGCATAAAGTCAAATTCAAATGAGAAATTCCAATCCACTGAGTTGACACACTCAACACACACATACATTAAACCTTTCAAAAATATATATAGTATTGATTCATTCAATCTAAAGCACCTACGTATCAAAAAATGGTTTACTATATTTGATACTATGCATGACTTGAGACCAAGAGGTCCTAAGTTTGATTCTCATAAGTGAAACTTTTTATATCCCTTTATTCTTTATTCTTGCTATCATCTTTTATGCTTATGTGCTTTCTTTATATACTGAAAAATATTTCGATTAAAAAAAAGTAAAATGCAGTATTCTTAAACTGTAGTATTCTTAATAGGTAATTTTCTCATAATTAATTACCTTACCAATTTAGAAAAATGGGGCAAAAAACCAGGCTCACTCTAACCACTTTTCAACATGGGACATGGCCAAACCCAAGTCTAAGACACACCCAATAATCTACATATTTGTCCAGCAGTTGTCCATGTTATCTCATAGTTGTTTCACTTGGTGTTCTTCTCTTGAATCCTCAGTTTTGCTTTGTTTTGTTGAAACACTCTATTCACTTCTTTAAATGCTTTTTGGGCCGCTATAAATGTATTGAGCCACGAGCCATCAATCACTAGAGATTACCCCATTCAACACATTGAAGTACACAGTAAGATTATTCTACAGTGTATCCCAGCATATTATTTAGAAAAACTTTGATTTGTGGTAAGCATTTTTTTAACCATGTTAGGTAAACTTAGCTATTGTGGAGAAAGTCTTGTAAGTAAAAGATATACCACGTGATAGTACGTACGTGATGTCACGAACTAATAAAATTTATTTCTTTTATTTTTTTTTTTGAAGTTCTACAAAAAAATATTAAAATAGTTTATCTTATAAATTTGTTATACCATGTAAGCATTTCACGTTACTTTTTATACAAGAGACTCTTTCCTAATTGTGACCTGCAAAAAAAAAAACGATATAATGGAGCTAATACCGTGGTTAAACAATTTTGGAGGGGAAAAGATGTAGATCTTTTTTTTTTTTTTGGTACAAAGGAGGCATATATGACCATAATAAGATAGAAGGAAGTGGTAGAAAGTTCCACAAGTGAGAGTTGAACTCAGGACTTCTTCAGTTCAGAATGAGAATAGCACTATTGCACCAAACTCTCTATCTAAACCAACATGTGTTGTATTCAGTTCATATTAATGGAATTTTCCATGCCTCGTTGTTTATCTTGTACTACTTCTTTAAATTCATTGACCTTCTTTTTAACCGAAAAATGTATTGATAGGATGTACAATGGCGTGTGAATAATTTTCTGGTTAAACCGAAACTCAATGAATTATGCACTTAAGAGTCTGCTACTTAGCCATGGAAGACAGGAGCACTATGTGTACATTTTAAGTACTTATTGTACATTTTTTGGGTACGACCCCATGCTACATGCTTAATGAATTATATACTTATCAAAAAAAAAAAAGGAAGAAACTCAAATCTTCTTTTACACGCCCTTGTTCCACAAAGTAACTCCGCAAAATCCTGAAATACTCCCGCAGAGTGTAGCTTGTAATATTTACCGCATTCGTTTTGGCATTTTTGTGAATGATTGGTAGTATGTATATATTTTTTTTTATCCGTAGGTAGTATGTATGTGTGTGTGTAGTAATATAAATATGAAAGGACTGACAAAGTCCATGCAGATTTTAAGAACGGAAAGGGGAATATTCCAAGGACGTTAATAGGTCAATATATATCAATTATCTTGAAAAGTTAGACTAGCTGAATACTCATTGGAAGGAAGGAGAGAGTGTTCTCTATAACAGATATATTATGTGGCATTGTTTACACAGTATTATAAATCAATAAAATTCAACTGTTTTAAGAGTTTTTTTAAAATCCTAAAAATAAAAAAAATTATTATATAAATAATTGAATCTTATTAACTTGTGATGTTATATAAGTATCTCGAAAGGAATACTCAAAGCCGACTATGAAATTCTCAATCAAAACATAATGTTTCTAGTAAACTATTAACTTTAATTAGTCCCCACCACACCCCCCATTTGCTTTACAAGAAAACTAATACAAATATAAATATATATTTATATAATAACATCAAGGACCACCGTAAAACCAAGATTCGTCTTACAGAAAGGTGCATTGTCGTGAAATCCTAAATAAGACTCTTTTTCCAGGAAAATTAACTTTGTGAACCACATCAACTTTAATCTTAAAATAAGAAATTTTAAATTCAATTCTCATTAGTAAAAATCTCTAGTATCTGCTTCTTGTTCTCTTCTTTCGTCATATCCTTTTTAGATATATGAAACTTATTTATAATAAAAAATATTTTCCAATATATATTGGCTAACATTTAAAAATCTAATAAACTTTATTTTTAGAGGAAGAGTCATGTCGGCCTACATTGATAATTTCGAAAAATTTTATTAAACCTTAACTACTATACCTAATTTCGGTGCTACGGAGCCCATATTTGTTGTGCCAAGACAGCATAACCGAATTACCATCGGTATACAGTACAGTCAATGTAATATAAAGGCTCCCAACAATTCCACACAGGTAAATAAGATTGTTTTAGTCAATTCACAGTAATACATCAATTAGTCTCTCTGCAGTCAGAAAGGGTTCTCAATTTCCAAGCGTGTCCAGCTTCATTCCTCCCGGTTCATTAAAAACCCCGACTGATTGACTGATTTTACGTTCAAGCTTATCTTCTGCCGCAGGTTGAAAGGGGTCTATGCATACATATATATATATATATATATACACTTATGTACACATATCTGTGTGCGACTGGCAGCACATATATAGTTAGGGTTTATGTCGTACAAACAAACAAACGTAAAAGCACCTCAAATGGAAAAATCTCACTTCAGAAGGCCTTTTGCCCTAAATCTGCAAGAGGATGACAATCTTCTCAGGTCCATGTGGGCTTAGACAAAAGATACTGCCGCATTTAGCAGAGATTTCAGTGAGAGACTGTTGGCCAATGGGTTGAGCCCACTGAGCAAAAACAAATCATTTCTTGTTCATGCAGCTTTCTCTCTCTCTTTCAGATGCTACCACCACTAGATAGCTGGATCATGTTCTGCTGGTTTGTCCGCAGAGTTAAGCGGTGCCGTATGCTCCACTCATGATAAGAACTGTAAATTAATTTACTGTTATTTTTCGGATGGAAGTGACGAGCATTATTGTGGAAGTGGAAACATGCTGAGACAACTTTATGGGAATCTCAGAAAATCTAGGGATGAATGATGCCGTTTCTAAGTTTTTCTTTTTTGGTGAATATTTTTGTGGTTGTTTTTGAGAGATCATAAAATACCGAATTCATTTGTCATGGAGATTTTATTCTATGGAACTAATTTCTATCATACCTTTAACCAACAACTCCAGATGTGTGTTGAGAATTGAATATCACATCATTAGTTTAAAAAATAAATTTTGTTTATAAAAGAAGTGTATACCACCATCTAATAGTTTAAACTTTTGATGAGCCAAACTTCTTGCAAACTCATGTGGATATTTTACATTATATTATAGCAAATTTTCTGTAAGCATACACCACGCTAGGTTTGAGAGGGGATCTCATGGTCAATTGAACTCGAGACCAAAAGTAAAATGTCCGCCATGTACTAATGTAATCAGTTTATTTAATATAGAAAAAAGGCCACTCATGGTCGAAATCGAAAGCAAAATACCTAGTTCAATGTGAGTTATTGGGACTGGTGTTGAGGATTGAATCTCACATTAACCAAGTTAAGAATTAAATTCGAGTTTTTATGAAAAATGTATATCGTCACCTAATAGTTTAGATTTAGATAAAAACGGGCTTATTTTTCCTTTTCCTTTTAAGTGTTGGTGAATATTTTAGAGAATCATACTTCTTTCCACGGATGGCTGATGTACGTAATAGAAGATCCACTTCCCTCCATTCAAACAAATGAGGGGTCATCGGAAAATGTCGCTTTACTTCGTAAAGTTCAATTATTTGGCTAATGATTTGATTGAAAGTGTTTGTTTGTCAGCCAACTGCAAGGAAAAGAGTCAACCCTTCGCCATTTGCTTGCAGTCTCATGAAGCTCACTAAGAAACTGATCAAATCTTGCTTAGAAATATGTGCATTAGGACAGATCAGTTCATTCCCTTTTTCACCTTGGCCTCCAATATCTAATATGTGGAAAGTTTATTGGGCTTCAATCCAATTACAACTCCTGTTAGGATTTAATAAAGAATAAAAGTTCTTCGAAATGTAAAGTTTTTCATTCATAATAGTCCAGTTTGGGACTTTAATTATGATAAAATAGTTTCGAACAATTTCAACAACTCACAATCATCGTTGATATCTTTCACATATGAAGACATGAACAAAACACTATCCGCCGGTGCTAGGAGAACACCGAATGGACTAGAAATCAACCGAATATACATTTAGTTCATGGGTCCAAATGAGAGTTTAGTAGGTCAGGTCACATGTTTAGATAAAAATAATAAGATATCAATATTTTTAAGAAATTAACATGATAAACTAATGTGCTATCCCGTATACCGCAAAGGTTTAATATATATATATACACATATATATAATGATTTCTATGATAATTATTTGTGTGTTTTAGCAGAAAATTTTCTTCTTAATTTGAAATTTCATTAACCTTTATTAAAACAATTACTAATTCACAATGGTCCTAATAAGCCTTTCGAGTGGCCTATGAGTAGCGGACCTTCAAATGGTTGAGGGTTCAACTTCGGATTGGTAGTAGCTGAAGAGTGGCTTGGGCGGATGTCCTTGGAGACATGTAAAGAAACTAAAATCAAATTCCTTATACACCCATTTCACATGTTAGCCGTGGCTGACATATTTGGCAGCCCTGTTCACTCGGAATGACCCTCCAATATTTAAATTAGTGCCATATCTAAGGAGGGAGGCTAGATCAAGAGGAAGAGCAAGGAAAACATCTAGAAAAGTATTGAGATGATGAGAGAATTGTGCAAGTGTATTAGTGGGGTTGAGTGTATTTATAGGTTTTGTCTATACAAAGGGCAAATGTCGTAGGGTTTCTCATGTGCTCGAGGCATGAGCAGGAGTCAGCTATTATCGAAGCGTCTGACTTGAGAAGCTCTTGTATGACTTGGCTAGAAGGTCAAGAGAACTCAACTCAGGGATTCGATCGTTCTGGGAGTTGGGAGACAGTCTTGACTTTGTAAGTCGGTCTTGTGAGGAGTTGAGTTTGGTCAATATTATGTGCTGGTCTATATCAATTACCCACACTTTCTGGTATGTGATGCTGGAAGGAGATTGTTTTGTTTAGTTGTTATTTTCTTGGTCATTATAATGGATCCATTTATAAATATACATTTTACCAAGTGTTAATAGCCAAACATAACACCTCTCCTCTCTTATCTTTCATGCTTAGTACCACTTTGTATTGAATTTCAAAAATGGCACTAATTTATATAAAATGTCATGCATGCTCTTACCTATAATATAAGTCCATTCTCCCTCAATCCCATTCAAAATAATTCATATGTCGCTCCTCTCCTCCTCTCCCTTCTCTCAGCTACTATTTCTGTTGCTACTCTGACGACTTTCTCTGGTAAGTTCCCTTCTCTCTTTCTTAGAAAACATTTTTTGCAGTGACAGATGCTCTCTTCCCTTCTCCGTTGATTTCTCCTCTCCATTTCTCCAGTAGCTTCCCCTCTCCCTTTCTCCTGTGGCTTCCCCTCTCCCTTTCTCCGACCACTCTTTGTATCGATTCTTCATTTTTCTCTCACGCTCTATAATTTTCTCGAATATGGAGGAGTTAGCATTATATAATTTGGTTGAGTTTTTCCGGAATCGGTTCTACAAGTTCGAATATTAAGTTAAGGGTTCAAAAATTTGGACAATTATTGAGACCTATTTGTAACATACCGGGACACATATATAGCATGTCGTGACCTACTTTAAGTTAAGGATACGTATTTAAGTTTGAACAATTATTAAGACCTATTTATAGAGTATCAAGACCTATCTATAATATAATTGGGACCTATTTATAACAAACTGAGACCTATTTAAGTTTACGAAGTACTTAAAAATCTAAACAATTATCGAGACCTATTTATATTGTATTATGGCCTATTTATAAATGTATAAGAACCTATTTATAACTATACCGGGACCTATGTCTATATTGAGAGGACAACCTCAAAATTGGGACTACTTTTCAACAGAGAAGGGAGGAAGAAAGATATTGAGGCAGAGGGAGAGAAGAGAGGAGGAGTAACAATGACGATGATGGTCATGGCAACTGTGAAGTGACAAACATCACAAGTGAGAAGAGAGCAACAGAGACGATGATGACGATGACAAGAGCGGTAGCAACAATGACAATAGTGATGACAATGGCAGCGATCGCGATGACAGCGGATAGATCACAAGCAAGGACTGAATAAAAAGAAGGGGCAGAGGAGAAGGATGGGCTAGGCGAGAACGATGGGAAGAACAACATATGAGAGGGAGGAGATGATATAAAGGAATTAGGGGCAAAATTATAAGAGGGATATGAGTGGAATCAAAATTACATTTTAAACTATAAAAATCACTTAAAAATGATATCCAATTTCTCTCTAATTGCTTTCTTATCTTTTTTTAAGATTACATTTTATTTTTTGTTTATTCATCTTACTCTTTTATAAAATTAATAATACTATAAAAAAATTAATACTTAATTAGAAACTCATATATGATGTTATTTTTCAACTTATTCATCCTTCAACACTCCATTGTTAGCCCACCGAGCTTAATTTGTTGCTTTAAAGAATCATTCCAAGTTCTAAACTCTTTCTTGAGCATTAGAGAGGGGACACTGCTACCAAGGAGAGGAAGAAGGTCAACAAATGTGATGGTATCTTTGGTCCTGGTGTGGGGTAGGGCGGGAGTGGACATATGATGGAACGGAGAGTGGGATGAGAGGGGGAGAGTGTGTGTGAGTAAAATGATATGAGAAATATATGAATGATTAATGACTAATTTGAAAGAGGTCTATTAACTATTACTATTACGGACCTATTTGATAGATTCAATTTAAAATAGTAGCATCGTTGACACTTCATTAATGCAAGGACAAAATTGATTTTTAGAAAAACGAAATTAATGTTAAGAAGGACTAAATTGATTTTTTAGGACCTTGTTGATGTTCATCAGAGTCTAGCTTATATTTAAAACAACAAAATTGAGGTTCAGAGGACCTAATTGATGTTCAGAATGACCTAATTGATGTTCAGAAGGATTTAACTGATACTCATATGGACAAATTTCATGTTCAGGAGGATCCAACTGATGTTTAGAAAAATGATACTGACGTACAAAATTAGAAAAGGAAGAACTTGGTGTACAACACATCTCTCAAGGACGGATTAGTCAATTTACTCTCTTATATATTGAAACATCTCTCCACTCCACTTTGGTATCTTTTTTACTATCCTAAAATACTCATTGACATATTAAATTCAACTTTTAACAACTAGATTAACAAAATTTTAGGATATAATGGTAAATTCATTAACTATAATTACCTACTGTATCTCACTTTCTCTCTCCTCTCTATTTCTGCTTACATTTTTCTCCTATTTTATTACTCCATGTTCATATTTAATTTATCAAAAAATCTTACACTTGAAATATTAACAATAATTAAGACTCCATTGATTTACATATTCACTTTTTCACCAATTTCATTTAATAACAAAATCTCTGTGTGGTATGGGTAGGCCTCTACTATTATATATGCAAACGATTAGGGTTTTTAGTGTCTCTTTCAATTTTTAAATTGTCCTTGACGTATAAATTTAATTTTTAATATCCTTTAAATTAAAAAATAGTGGTGTGAAGGTAAATTCACTAGTATTCAACTATCAAATTCCTCTTTATTATCACTTTCTCTCTCACATTTCACATAGACTTTTCTCCAATTATCTCTTTACCAGATTTGTTATATATAAAATCATTCTATTTTTCTAAATTTATTACTTAACTTCATATTTAGTTTATTCAAAAATTAAATGCTCTAAACGTTAATTGTAATAAAAAAATTTTATTTAATCATTTCCACTTTATTTATCAATTTTATTAAATAATGAAATTCATAGAAATTATGAGTTGACATCTAGTAGTATTATGTTAATAAGTGTTAGTACATGGAAAGAAAAAAAAAAGAGGGAGAAAAAGAGACAATTGCGAATAGGTGATGAAACTGTCTTCGGCATGGACCTATGGTATGTAGTAAGATAGATTCAGGGTTCGACTCCTCATAGAAGCCAGTAACTGGGGATTAATGGCAGCCTCAATTCTTATAATGCACCATTCGATGAATTAGTCAGTTGTTACAGTGTTAAACATATTCGATATAAAAAAAAAAAGAATAGTTGATGCAACCAATTGGGCTTAATTATGCAGTTTGGGCTTCTTCATATATCTTCTACCGTCAAGCATGTTCCCACTCTTCCCTTTGTGTGTGGCTTCTTCATTTACCAACGAAAAATGACCTGTCCTACGATAAATATCATCAAATGCAAATAAAATGATCAAAAAATAATGTTACGCGTGAATTGAACAAATCGACCGAGCTGTCCCTTTCCACATGTCAAAGCTCTTCAAATGAGAAATTACTCAAATTTATAAATTCTCATCGCATCATATAAATATAAAAGAGTTCAGCACGAAATTATTTAAAAAAAAAAAAAACACCTAATGGTGTGAACGCTGATGATGGGAATGGATACAATAGTAGTGGGACCAGGGGTGGCAATTTGGATTGGCCTGGTCTTATCGAGTCGAACCGGCTTGACCAATTAAGCATTTCAGATCGAGTCGGTATGACTTGATAAGAGGGGAGGCCAATAAAGCTCAGTCCAAGTACAGCAATGTAACCTTATCGGATTAGGTTGAGCCAGCACGACAGCACAGTAATTAAGTTTTTTATTTAATTTAAATTCATTTCAACATTTTTCATCTAAGAAAAAATTACTTTTACATTTTTTTTATCAATTTAGTTTATTTCTTTATTATCAGCACGTTACGATTTTGTGTTGGCCCGGCCCGATAAGAAAGTGGCCTGATAACCCCCAGGTACGGCAACTGCTACCCCTAAGTGGGAGGAGTAATATGAGTGATTAAGGGTAACAAAGATAGAGCATGCCAGCAGTCAAAGGAAACAGAAGTGGAGTGGAAAGTTATCATCTTTTTAATAAGTGAAAGGACAATATCCTCCTCTAATGACATAGTACAAAGTTAATAAATTAAGGTTATTTCGATTTTTTAAATGTGAAAATAGTCTATTCACTTAAAACAGAGATAGATACTGTGAATGCATGGATAATGTCAGTGAAGAAAAGGCTAATAGCCCTGTTGGGCTTAGTGGGCTTTAAGTCCAATGGATTCTTTATCCAGTATATAAATATATATATATATATATATGAGAAAAGTGAGGTTAATTTATTTTATTTTTGAACTTTCCAAAATACCTTTATCATTATCAATTATATAACCGATGCGGAAAATAAAAGAGGATGAATAAGGAAAACTACTCGTATGACTATAACTACCAGTTAAATTTATAACTACTCTCTAGTTTTTCTTTTTTAATCAATACTCTATATTATTATAACTACTCTATAAAGATTAACTATCTATAAAAAAAAATTAATACCCAATTATTAAAAGCATGAATTTTTAATTGATTATATGATGGACGTGCATAGTACAGGTTAATGTACAGTACATATATAAAAGATCTAAGGAGGAAGGAAATTTCTATTCAATTATGACACTCATTTTCTGCATGGGAAGGAGTTGGTAATATTAAGTGAGCTTCGATAAGTACATAATGGAGGACCCGATCATAGCTGGATCCTAGTTTAAGTTAGGATCGTCCGAATTACAGATAAGTAAACATTAGGTCGCTGTTATCGAGTTGCTTCGAGCTATAGACACAGCCGAGGTGGAACTGCTCGATCATGGGTTCTGCTGCGACCTATGAGTTTTAATCCTCCGGGATCACATATGGACTCGTAGTAGGTAGCACATCAGGATTCAGATAAGATAAGCCTAACCTAATTAGTTAATAATCTCTTGAAATTTGGCGCCTGAGAGACTCCACTTGAAGCTCCAAGTCCAAGTTCCTCTTCCTCTCCGTCTCCAACTCCGCCCTCAGCCTCTCGATTGCCACCGCCAGCTGCTCCTCTCGGCTACTGGCTCCCTCCGTGCTCCTCCCATCTCCCCCAAACCCTAACCCTAACCCTAACAGCCCGATCAGATAGTTGACCTTCTGGATCTCATCCTCCAAGCTTCTCCTCAACACCACCAACGTCCCCACCATGGCTTCCCTATTGAGCCCCCAAGCTCCGTCTTCTGGGCTCAGGCTGTCCACCACTTGGGCAGCCGGTGAGCTTAGGTTTGACTCATCTGTTCCTCCACCAGATGACTCGCCCGACTCAGCAACCAGCCCGGCCATCTTCTCCCTGATTACCAATTCCCCGCCGAACCGCACCTGGTTCACAGTCGAGTAGTCTTGGAGACACTCGCTTGGGAAAACCGGATCGAACTCAAGCATGTCCTCATTGAAATTCCACCCACTGATCCTTCTCTCCCTCGTCCCTTCCCCTTCATCTTCGAGCTCCTCACCTCCCTTGTTGATTGACAAGGAGCGGACAAGCTTGGTCCGCCGAAACCGTTCCTCGACACTAGGCAATCCAAGCAGTATGCTCTTGACAAGGAACTCGGAGCCCTTGCAGTTCCTGAAGAAGGAATGCTTCAAGAGCCTATCCGCCGTGGGCCTCCTTGACGGTTCTTGGTCAAGACAAGAAGCAACCATCTCCTTGAAAGCCTTGGAGAACTTTTTGTTACCCTCCTTCCTGTGCTTCTCATAGTCCGAAAATCGGAACCTTCTCGTGATCTTCATCAGCAAGGACTTGGAGGGGGGAAGGTGAGAGAGTGGCGGCCGGCCGTGGGCCAGCTCCAAAGCTGTGATCCCGAATGACCATATATCGGCCTTGAAGCTGTACCCAGTGTGAGAGTGGATCACCTCAGGGGCCATCCAATACACTGTGCCAGCAAAATCAGTCAACATATGCGATGAAGATGAAGAGCGAGAGAACCCTTGGCTCGTACTTGATTCGTAGATGGAAGCCGAGACCCCGAAATCTGCCAACTTCACTGCCCCATTCGAGTCCATAAGGATGTTCCCGGCCTTGACGTCTCGGTGCAGATGGCCTTGGTTATGAAGGTAAGATAGAGCTAAGAGCGTATCCCTTAGAATCACAGCAATGGACGGTTCAGATATGCCCGTCGGGAACGAAGATGCTACGATCAACTGTAAGGATCCTGCGGACATGAAGGGCATGACAACCCAAAGGCGGCGCCCGACCGTGAACGAGCAGTGGGCATTGAGGATGTTGGGGTGGGATAAGAGGGACATGGTCTTGGCCTCGCGACGGACACTATCAAAGTCTGCTCGAGACTGGTCGAGATCGATCGACTTGATCGCAACCACCACTGAGTCCTTGGGCAAGCACACTGCCTTGTACACAACCGCACTAACACCAACCCCGATCTCATCGAGGATCTTGTAGGAGGCTGGGCAGAGCGGGAACTGGGTCCTCTCGAATTTCTTTGATTCCTCATCGGGGGCCATGGAAGGAAACTGCTCCGAGAATTGTCTAGAATTGGGTCAGTACATGGGGCTTTATGTAGAAATGAAGAAACCAAGATAAGGCAAGGTGTTTATAGGCAGTTTTCCTGTGTGCACTGACAGTAAGCAGCGGAGGAAGCTTTTTGAGGGTGAGATGATGCATGTGATAACAGTTGCGTTCCAGAGGAAAGGCAGAGCCTTCAGGTTCTTTGCATTGAATGAGCAATGGAAAATTGATTGCAACTTCTAATAAAGTCCTCTCCTTTACTCATGACATCTGTCGAAGAGTCATTTGGTTTGGGTATCATTAGATTATAGGAAATGTTAATATTGTGCAATAAGCTTCATATACCAGTAAATTTTTCTTGGAATTATAGATCGGAACGTAATATTGTATTTGGAAAAATATAAAAGTGAGTGTAAACTTACGCGATATAGGCACCGATTTTCATGTGTTATGAACGTGAAAACTTCGTCAACTATGTAAGTAAAGTTTTAAACTGTAGTTTCATATTCTGACTCATGGTGCAAAGTCCAATCTTATATTAGATTATAATCATGCACTTTAAATTCAAACAAATGGGTTGCTAAATTATAACCGGGCCTTACATTTCACTGTTATTACATCATTGAGTGCTCTGACTGATCATTCATTTAGTCATGAGATCGATAAAGGGACAGTTTATCACAGAGAGGCTCTATAAGTGACAGATCTCATCAGCCATAAGTACAGAAACTTTTGGCTAGAGAACAGGGTAGGTGGGACTTCTCTATTCAGTGGTAAGTGTCAATACAGTCATCGGCATCTTCAAACCGGGTGGGAAAAACAAATCAGAATGCTATGGCACAGTTTCAGCTCATACCTGTAGAAGCTTTTGATGAGGGAGCCCCCAGCGCCTAATTGGAGCAGGACCACATTGTTTGCTTAAACCGTCCTCCATTTCTGCCGTTGAAGCGGAGGTAGTTGATTCAGCTTTCGCACATACATATGAACACCTGCTGCAACGAACTGTCAAGAGTAACTAGAGCCTGCATAACCAAAAAGCAAAAGCATGTACTCCAGTTAATGTTGTAGCTGTCTCATCTGGCCTCTAAGAGACAACGCATGGATACAAAATCACAGGAACCACAAAAGAAGTTTGTCAGTGGAAACCCAAAAGCCCCCCCATGATCATGTTAATGTTAAACTTTTAGATCAGAGGTTGCTTTATTGCATGTTTCACTAAAATCACGCTAACCACAAGAAAACGTCAGACAAAGTCCTCATGGAAAGTGCCTCGCGGTCATATGAAAAAAGAAAATCAGGGAAAGATGCTGGATCCATCATGACAACTTATCCAATTTTAATTGAATAAATTCACCAACTTATAGAAGAATTATATGTAAGTCGAGAAAAGTCCTAGGTGAAATTGAGACTGGAAACTGGGAGATTTTCAATATCATCCCGGCAAAGAAAAGACGCTTCTCTGCATCCCAATTCATACATATATACCCTGCCTAAAAGTGCTGCTGCTAATCTACCTTGAATGAGAATGTACAAGAGATCAAAATTGGACATGACTCTTCACCAAGTTATTTGACATGCACACTTTCGGTGAAGGAGGGAAAGAGATTATGGAAGAGTTATTTACCAAATAAAAACTTCAGAGGTCCAATCCGAGACTACTGTCCACGTTCTTTGCACTTGTTATTCTTCTGCTCTGCAACATACTCCCTGACCCGCACAGCTTTGGCTCTCATCTCAGCAATCATCTTCTCAGTCTCGTCAATTATCTGCCATGGCAAATGGACCTCCATTAAATCAAACCATTCTCTAAGAGTCATCTTTGTCAGATCAGGCAGTGAACTGTCTTCCCGGAAATTCCCATTCATCCTACAGAAATTCACACTCCCTGCCTCAGCATGACTTCCCTTGTTAGCAAAGACATCAGGGCGGCCTTCTCCCAAATTTGGCTGTACCCTAGTAACATTCTCAGCCACATCCCAAGCATCCAGCTTCACATTTCCCTCTTTTTCTCGTAAATTCAACAGCACTTCATCTTCTTTATCTTCCCCTCCTTCATCTAGTGCCTCTTCTACCGTATGCAACATTTCCGCATCCACCGGAATACCCGTTTGCTTCTCCTCATCAAATTTCTTTCTTCTCCTCAATCCTGTGTGCTTCTTTTTACTTGCATTTTTCTTAACCTGGCCTTCCAATCCATTTTTCTCCAACCCTTTTGGCAATAAGTTCTCCTTATCCTCATTCTCCTCTCCTGAATCCACCACTTTCACTCCCTGGATGCCTTTCCTAGAAACATCAAATGCATCTTTCACCATGTCTGAGACACCCACTTCCTTCTGGTCATTTAAATCCTTTATGCTCCTCGTGGCAGCACGAGTCCCACCTTGAAGAGCCTTCTTCTCTCCACATTTCGAACCACAATGATTCTCAGAAGTCCTTCCACTAACAGGACCAATAGCTAGATTATTTTCCCCTACATTTTTCCTACTTCGAGTCCTCCTTGGACTGGCTTGAACGGCGACCACCTCCTCCTTCAAGTATCCTTTCACCAACCCTTCTTCGCAGTCTAAATCAGCAACCTCGCACTTCAAAACTTTACCTTTTGCCTTCGGCTTATCTATCCTACTCATCAAACCAGTGTCCGCACCATCCCCCACCGAGTCCGTCCTACTAGAAGCTCTCTGCCCAGGGTTTCTCCGGGATTTTGGCACGACAGCAACGGAATTGAGCTCAACCGAGAAGGAAGTGCACTCACCGATCTTGACGACATCCCCGTCACTAAGGAAGTAAGGTTTGTTAGGGGAGACGGAATCTTCGTTTAGGAAGGTGCCATTGGAGGACTCGAGGTCCCGCAGCATCCATTTCCCAGATTCGAGGTCAAAGTCGACAGAGAGGTGTTTGGAAGAGATCCCCGCGTCCTTGATGGCGATGTTGTTGCCGCGGACGACCCGGCCGATCCGGATCCTGCACCCGGGCCTGTACTCTAGGGTTTCGCCCGCTCTGGGGCCTTTCGTGATGTGGAGCCTGAGAGGTTGAGCCTCCATTGATTTCCAGAACAGAGCGAGAGGGAAGTGTGGATTTGAATTTTACTAGAAGAGAAGGGAATCAATGGAAATTTTGAGGAAAAATAACGAATGCTCTTTTGCAATTTTCTTTTTTTTTTTTTAAGATTTATCTGCTTTTGTAAAAATATTCAAATTTATAGTCCATATTGGAATAAAATCTTTAATAATGCAATCATATATATATAAGTAGACATAATATATTTGTACAATCAAAATCTATTATTTATATATTTGTTCAATTATGTTACTATTTATTAGAATTACTATATTTTTTAGAAAAATTTTAGAATTTCTTAACTATATCTGTATAATTATTGATTACATATTAATTTTTATTTGAATAGATATAACACGTTATCATTAACACGTAGTATAGGAGCTTCACAAAATACTTTCTCCATACTCGACCTCTCTATGAAAGAAGTGGAAGTAGTATAATTTAATAAATTTATTTTATTTGGACTTCTTATATTTTATTGAGGTTAAAATTTAAATACTACTAACATATAATGTTGTAGAAAATTACAGTGAAAGTCTTATAAGTTTGTCCATTTTAATAATTGAATCCTATAAATTTGAAAATAACTAAATAGGTCCTATAACGCTAGTTCCGTCATATAGTCGAGTCAATGGCCGTTATAGAGATGTTGACGTGGCAGTTAACGGTGTCATTCTTGCTCACTTAATATTTTTATTCTGACATGACACTTGCTTACATGGCAAAAAAATACAATTATAATTTTACCCCTTACTATTCACCAAATTTTCAAATTGTGCCATTTACTTTGAAAACATACTGTCCCTTTCTCTTTCCTTCTCCCTGACTTAGTCTCTGCTACCGTCATGCATTTTCACATTACCGACCCGATCTCCCTGCTCCAGTGTGCACCAGTCCTCCAAGCTGCGAAATCGATGCAAATTGCAAGAAATAAAAGCAGGAACATTTTAAGATTCGAAGGCTGCAAGCACAGTAGCCTTACTTGAATACTCAAATTTATCGTGAATGTCAGAAAAAATGATTCCATGTTCTAAGCTCATTCAAAAAATTTCCAAAGTCGATTGTAAGCCATCTTAAAAGGTAGCATAGATACTTATAATACGTGCATGAGGACTTCATTGTCGTTGTATGGGAAAAACTGTTTGACCATTACCCAGCTTCCCCTCGTTCTCTTCTCATCCGTTTTCCTCCCCTTAATCGTGCAGCTATCGCCCCCTCAATCTGTCCTGCTGTTTGCAGTGGTAAGGACTGAAAGCTTCAATCGGGAGTTTCGACGGCCGACCTTTCCCACTCGACGCACCACGTCGACACTCTAGCAATGTGCCGCCCCTGGAGCGTTCGTCTACGTTGCCTCCTTCTCCCTTCCTTGCCGGCCACCGTCCTCTTCCTCAGCTTCCTCTGGCAACCCTCTCCCCGATTGTCTTCATCATCATTTTCATGGTTTGGTTCTTACTCTATATCTCGCAACTCTGTAAGAATTTGTGAATCGAAGTCAACATTTCATTGCTGCTTTGTCTATCAATTTTTTAATGTTTATCATGTATCTCATTCACGGATCAATGCACTGAATCTTTTCATTGAAACATGTCCATCTTCTCCCGCCTGTTGGAGTACCTCTTCTGTAATGTCCTCTTTTTCTTTTGTTCTTTTCCGTTTGAATCCGTTGTAGCGATGGATGTCTGATATTTCTGTTGTATTTGTTGAGGAAATGTCTTGGTTCGATGAATTATATCTTTGCCCAAGCCTTTATTTTTTGTTCTCTCCTTTACAGGTAAGGACAACGGAGTAGAAGCGAATTTCTATTTCCAATATTGCTATATGCCCTGATAATCAATGGACTGAACAACAGCAAGAGTTCCAAGGCACATCGAAGAGGCTAAATTAGAATTCGTTCTCGTGCAGATTAGGGCATAATGGACTGAACAACAGCTTGAATCTTGAGGAGTAGGGAGCGGCAGTCGCAATACAGTCTGAGTTCAATCAGAGGGCTTCGAAGATGGGGTCAGTTTGGTTCCAATGTCTGCAATTTGGCTTTAAGCTGATAGCGTTTCAAGTTTTTTCCAACAATTTCGTGTTACTGTGTATGTTTGTTTCCATTATTCACTGATTATGTCCATGAAATCATCTGAGTAATGGGAAATTCTATAGAATTCTTCATCAAGAAAGTTTTTACGCATTTCATAATTGAGTTAATTAATTATGTTGTATGCTTCTTGATTAAGGTTCACCACCAAGGCTGCGTCTAACAATCTTACACTAGCATTGAAGGTGAGTTATCCTTCCAATTTATTTGCATAGTTGTGTTCTGACTTGAGTATATTGTATGCTCCCTAAATTAAGGTTCACCATCAAAGGCTGGGTCTAACGATCCTACAGTAGCATTGAAGGTGAATTATCCTTCTCTCGCATAATCTACCATTTCATTATTTACTCAATTTGTTTTTATTCAAATGCAGGCTAACACTTATTACAGTTGATTTTAAGGTTGAAAGTTCTCATGTTAAATTTTTCAGTGTCAACCCAGAAGAAAGCTATGGATGTTGCATCTGACTTGAAGTGAACTTTCGTATTTCTTCTAGGTAATATTAACTTAAAAAACTGTTCGCAATTATTTTGGGCTTTGTCAACTAGAAAATTGGACTCTTGTTTGCTTATCCAGCCGTTTTACATTTGTCCTCATCTATCTGATAGTCTTTCTGTTGCTATTGAAGAATAATTGACAATTTCATGTGTCTAAACTCACGAACTTCAAGCTTCTACTTTGATTTACGGACGAACTAACCCTCGCATTGTGGTCTGCATTTGTTGAATCATCAGTAGCCACATCATACATGGCAGTTTGCTCCCCTGCTATATTGATGACTCTTTATTTTAGCTTGCTCTACTCTAATCATATCAATTATGTGTGGTTTGTTTTCTGTTTCTCTCATTTTTGCCTTGACTGTAAAGTCCCTCCAAGTTAGGGCTTAACCACAGGAGAGTAAGAGGAGAGGATATGATGGGACCAGTGTAAGAAGAATACTAAGGCTTATTTTAATTTTTATATTTACAATTCTCGTATGTGTTCGTTTAGGTACAGATGTTGCATGGTTTTCTAGAATCTTCGATGGGGACTAATTGGTACTAGAAGGCATTCCAAACTTAAGTATTCCCTGGAGCATTCTAACGTGGGAAATGAGGGTCTCCAAGTCCAGGACTGCATCTTGTAGGGTATCAGAGAATGTCGAATTTAGCATATTGAGCCCTCACATTTCAGCTTCTCCAATGATGTTGCAGCAGCTTTCTCCTTATTAGAACAACTGGTCTGTTGAGCCTCCGAATCAGAAGGTTCAAGGGGTCCTTTTAGAGTTGGTGGTCGTCAAAGGACCTTCTGCTGCCACTGCTAGCTCAGGTATTAATTCCATTTGTAACAATGAGCACCTCAATGGAGTCTGAGAAGAAAATGACGCGTATGCAGATCCACCTTCTCTAATGTTCGTACGAGTTTCACATGCAACACTAGAATCAACAGGTCGACTTGCACATGTGAATGACTTTTCGGTCAGAAATTCACCTCAAAAGTGAAGCTACTGCAATAGCTGCCACCTAATCTCTGTTCTACACTATCGTTATCGTTATCATTAACCATAGCTCAGGAGATTTTCAACGAATTTATTCTCCATGAAAAGTCATTTCCAATCTTTCTGTTGTTTGGTATGCTAAAACCCCCTTTTAATGAAAATCATTATATGTCAACAAGGAAAATTAGTTTAAACAGAGAAAATGGCTAACCAATCACAGGTACAATTGAAAGTGATATAGTGCCACAAAAGGCATTCCAAGGCCCTGGCAGTAGCAGCATCGGCAGTAGCAGCATCAGCAGCAGCAGCCTCCTCCAAGTTTTCAAACAGCAGGTAACCAATCATAAGTACCACTTTGGAATAACCAGAACACACCAGTCCAGGTCAATTCCAGCATGGCTACAAACAGATGCAGGCGGCAGAAAAGAACCTGTATGGCCGATGCAGTAAAATTGATGCAAGCAAAGAGTATTGTGTCTGTGGCAGGAAATGAAATTCTCAAATTTGTGGGACATGGTACATTGCATTTGGCTTTAAAAAAAAAATTGTGAAGATTACCTTCATTAACAGGTTTGATTAACTTAGCACATTGACGATTATGGTCACTAGCCTGCAAACATCAAATATCAGCAGTTTAATTTGTGACAATATTAGGAGAGACAACCCTTAAAAGCAACATGAAGAGCCATCGGAATGTGGTGAAATAAAACATTATAAGCATTTACATCCATCTCCTTTTTTCTTGTGAGCAAAATACCTGACCAATCATAGAACTTTCAGAATAGGGAAAAAGAAAAATATTGAAGTAACAGTACAGTGTCCATCTAGGTAGAAAAACAAACTTACAGCAATCTGGCTTTTATGGCATCTCTCGAATCCCTTTCATCCAAATAGACTAGCACGTGATCACGACATTAGTGGAGAGGTGGAGACTAGAGACGCACACGTTCCATATGCCACATGGAGAGGTTGCCCTGATACTGTAGGATGTGGCAATTCAATCGGGCTTACCTACTGACGGAGATGCTGTGACAGGCGTCACCCACTTGGCATGGCCAGATGAATGCGAGTGTCTGCTAGATGTTAGGCTCGATCCTCGCAGTATCACAAGCGGTTGTTTTCGGATGTCATGGTTGCAAAGGCATTTCCATCTACCTGCCGATGCTGACGAGTTTAAGGTGATGAGATTTACTCGGGCCTATATACTACAGTTGATGGGTGACATGCTGTTTGCGGACAAGACTTACAATTTCGTTCATCTTATGTTTCTACCGTTGTTGGAAGATTTTGAAGCTGCCAGTAGATATAGTTGGGGAGCTGCATGATTGGCTTGGTTATATAGACAGTTTTATCTTGCTGCAGACAGTTCGGTAAATGAGATCAGGGGCACATTGATTTTCTCCAGGTTTGTGCATGGGATCGATTTCCACATATTGCGCCTACTCGCCTTCAGATTACCTGGACAGGTGGCCGATATCTAGTGTCTCGATGGCATGCTTCCTTTAATATGACGCAGCTCTCTACACACGTCTTTGGACAACACAGAGATGGCTTCGATAGACAGGCAGCACGCCGGATACTATCTTTTAACTGTGTAATTTTTGTAACATGCATAAATGTTTATAGTTACTAAATAATATAATCCAAATTTTTGTACACATCATCTGTATGCCTTACACAGAGGAGATTCTCAGTTTACTGCCAGCCTATTGCCTATTATACAGAGGAGATTCTCAGTTTATTGTTGTCCTACTGCCTAGCTAGAAGTGATGTTTGGCGAGTCTGAGTGCCTCTCGTATGCTTCTTTATTGTCGAGTGACACCATCCAGATCGGGCGTGCGTCAGTTCGAGGGATTCATCGAATCCTATCTGCTTGTGATACTTCTTTTGTACTTCATTAGATCGACTTTCGAGGGAGGACAGACGAGGACTAGATTAGGAGGTATTGGCCTCTAATCCATATATGGATGCAATGAAGAGATATCGTCGAGTTTCATTATGACGATACCTTATCGATGGACGTCAATTAGAACTATTACAACTGGTACCGTGGAGTTACCAAACGGTATATCGGATATACAAGAGCAATGATTGGCACTCTGGTACGATCCACTTCTTTTATGTTAATATTACGCTACTTTTTTTTTATATTTAACTTCTTAAGTAATGACCTAATGTTTTCTTTTCCAAATTGATTCTCTCTGATGCATCTGGTTCGAGTCATTCACGTTATAGGATGCTTAGAATTTTGCCGACATTGGATTGCTTGTTGCTAGAGATCATGGAGGTGTCCAAATGTTTCCTTTAGGATAGCAACAACAGCCAAACATACCTCCAGCAGCTCGAGGTAGAAGATGTACAGTTCGAGGTAGGGGATGACGCCAAGCTGTAGAGCCAACTCGCTCCCCTGCTCCCATTCCCGAGCTGTCACGCTCCCCTTCTCCTGTTCCCGAGCTAGCACGCTCCCCTCTGCCTATCCTGAGCTAGCAAGCTCCCCTTCGCCTATTCCTAAGCCAGCATGCTCCCCTTCTCCTGTTCCCGAGCTAGCACGCTCCCCTCTGCCTATCCTGAGCTAGCAAGCTCCCCTTCGCCTATTCCTGAGCCAGCATGCTCCCCCTCTGTATCAGCAAGACCTGCTGATATCATGTCATTCTACACACCTGATGCAATGGGTGCAATGTCAACACAATCGACAATGCCGACTCCACCTGCTCCTCATAAATCTCGGGAGCCATTGCAACTCACCGTACGAGCCATCGCAGTATCCACACCTCAGGCAGCAGGTCCGAGTGGGACATAGCGACCACCAGCACAGGAGCCCAAACTGCATTTCCAGAGGAGGAGACTTCGAAGAAGGAGAAGTCCGTCATGCACTATTTTTTAAGTATGTAGTGCCTAGAACAATATATTAAAAACTTCAAATTGACTATTTATGAATAATTTAACACTTCTCTTCATGTGGATATTACTATTTTTCAATATTTAATAAATGTTTACTAGCTTGGTTAAGATATTTGTCAAAGAGAGATCGCATGGGATCAACATGGGATCTCATTTATGTTGAACAAAGATCACATTTTCAATATGCGATCTCTCTTCAACATAGATCAGATTGCATGTTCAACATGTAATTTCTTAATAGTAAAAATGTAAATGTTTTACTAAATACTATCTTTTAATTGTGTAATTTTTGTAACATGCATAAATGTTTATAGTTACTAAATAATATAATCCAAATTTTTGTACACATCATCTGTATGCCTTACACAGAGGAGATTCTCAGTTTACTGCCGGCCTACTGCCTATTATACAGAGGAGATTCTCAGTTTATTGTTGTCCTACTGCCTAGCTAGAAGTGATGTTTGGCGAGTCTGAGTGCCTCTCGTATGCTTCTTTATTGTCGAGTGACACCATCCAGATCGGGCGTGCGTCAGTTCGAGGGATTCATCGAATCCTATCTGCTTGTGATACTTCTTTTGTACTTCATTAGATCGACTTTCGAGGGAGGACGGACGAGGACTAGATTAGGAGGTATTGGCCTCTAATCCATATATGGATGCAATGAAGAGATATCGTCGAGTTTCATTATGACGATACCTTATCGATGGGCGTCAATTAGAACTATTACAACTGGTACCGTGGAGTTACCAAACGGTATATCGGATATACAAGAGCAATGATTGGCACTCTGGTACGATCCACTTCTTTTATGTTAATATTACGCTACTTTTTTTTTATATTTAACTTCTTAAGTAATGACCTAATGTTTTCTTTTCCAAATTGATTCTCTCTGATGCATCTGGTTCGAGTCATTCACGTTATAGGATGCTTAGAATTTTGCCGACATTGGATTGCTTGTTGCTAGAGATCATGGAGGTGTCCAAATGTTTCCTTCAGGACAGCAACAATAGCCAAACATACCTCCAACAGCTTGAGGTAGAAGACGTACAGTTCGAGGTAGGGGATGACGCCAAGCTGCAGAGCCACCTCGCTCCCCTGCTCCCATTCCCGAGCTGTCACGCTCCCCTTCTCCTGCTCCCGAGCTAGCACGCTCCCCTCTGCCTATTCCTGAGCTAGCAAGCTCCCCTTCGCCTATTCCTGAGCCAGCATGCTCCCCCTCTGTATCAGCAGGACCTGCCTGATATCATGTCATTCTACACACCTGATGCAATGGGTGCAATGTCAACACAATCGACAATGCCGACTCCACCTGCTCCTCATAAATCTCGGGAGCCATTGCAACTCACCGTACGAGCCATCGCATTATCCACACCTCAGGCAGCAGGTCCGAGTGGGACATAGCAACCACCAGCACAGGAGCCCAAACTGCATTTCCAGAGGAGGAGACTTCGAAGAAGGAGAAGTCCGTCATGCACTGTTTTTTAAGTATGTAGTGCCTAGAACAATATATTAAAAACTTCAAATTGACTATTTATGAATAATTTAACACTTCTCTTCATGTGGATATTACTATTTTTCAATATTTAATAACTGTTAATAAATGTTTACTAGCTTGGTTAAGATATTTGTCAAAGAGAGATCGCATGGGATCAACATGGGATCTCATTTATGTTGAACAAAGATCACATATTCAATATGCGATCTCTCTTCAACATAGATCAGATTGCATGTTCAACATGTAATTTCTTAATGGTAAAAATGTAAATAATTTGGCTGAAACAGTTTTAAAATAATTTTTTTTAAATGTACGATACTTTTGAACATTCCTCATTGTCACCCATTTCTCGGTAACAATTCCCATCGTAACCTAGGGAATTACATGGCACTTTCCACCATTTCCAACGGAGTTAATCGGAGGCAACGGCTGGAAATTTGTCAAAAAAGGCTCCTAGCAAATATTTTCAGACAGATATCCAAAAAAATAAAATAAAACAAAAGTATAAACCTAAAATCTAGGAGGTTTTGTCACCCACAAATAAGGCCCCCTAGTCCTCAGGCTGCTGAGATTCACCAAAAGTACCATGTGGAGCTTCAGGTGGATGGGTAAGTGACCGACGCTTGCGCTTCCGATGTCCCTTTATGAACCCCTTCATAAACTCCTGCATCAACTGTACCATCTGCGAGTGTTGCTGCTCTCGCTCTTTTCGCATGAGTTCAACTTGTTCTCTTACATTGGCTTCCAGCATTGTGATGTGCCTTCTCAGATCCAAAAGCTTTTGCTCCAATGTCGCAGATGGCCCTGCCACTTGACAGGGCCCCGTTACGCTCTCCACCGACAATTGGTTGCTCATCACCTGTACCTGGTCCCCGGCATTGGTTCCGACATCCATCTCCAGCATCTTCCCCACAACATCTGGAGTACGACTGTCCTCCCTAGGAGACTGTGTGTGCTGGATATGTAGCTCTTCATGCTCCGCCTACAATTCAATGCACAAACAGTATATTTCAAAACAGAGCTGATTGTCGATAGCAGGTAGATATTCAATATTCCATATAAATCAGGACTTACATGAGCGTCCTGTGTCTGGTCATCTTTACTGGACATACTTGTCTTCTTCAAATAGCAGTAATCGAAGATCTCCTTCGGTGTAGGCTGCCTCTTTAATTTCTTAGCCTGTGTGCCGTTAAAAATAGTTCAAGGTAGCATCAGTTACAGGAAAAAGAACACATTTCGATTAAATCAATTGCCAGCTTACCAGTTTCATAGCATGAGTACCCATGGAGACACACCCTCCCCTGTAGACGGCACCTTTTCTCTCAACAGCCCGGTTTTTCTTGTTCGCTGCAGATCTCTTCCTGAACCCTTCGGACTCCCAGTGATGACTCAATTCCATCCAGAATTGATCGTTCATCCAGTCAGGCCTTTGCCCGAGAATCCGTGCAGTCCTGTAGATCTCGCTCAGTCGTTTGCCCCCCTTCTTATTGAATGCCCTCCACATGAAGTGTTCGTCCCTTGAATCCCATGTGACAAAACACTGATAGAATACAAACAGTTTATAAACTGCAAACATCACGAAATACATGACTTGGAATACTCATAATAAACTGATTAAGATTGCAACTCGTTACTTATACCTTCCACTCTTCGAACCAATTGTGACGTTCCAACTCTGATATATACTTCCAGCTTTTGGCAAATCTTACCATCTTCTTCCTAATGATTTCGGTGATTTTCTCACCGCCTTCCTTGGATGGCTTGAACCTGCATCAAAGGTGATTAGAACATCATAATTGCTTCATGTCAGCTTCAACTTTTAATGTAGCTGACGTTATACAACTTACCCATGTTTACCCTCTCGCTGTAGCAAGACCTTGTGACTGTCTTCTCTTGGCATCATCAATCCGACCACTGATGATGGCATCGGAACATCATCATCGTCTGCCATCTCTCTGCATCAGAAGACACGTATATATATCAGAAATTTAATGGCAGAAAAATAATATATTAATTTTGAAATAACATATAAATCACAGCGCCAATCGCGAAGAGAATCTATTCAGCAGAATACTAAAGAAAAATAGACAAAAAACTTCAAATTTTACTACAGCAAATTTATACAGCTTATTAAAGGAGCCATGCAAATTTGTAATCCAGCTTGAGTTACCGCAGCTAGGGTTTCTTGCTTAACGGGAATAGAGCTAAAATCAGAAAATCCAGCCGATTAAATCTGAAAATCCATGCCAATTGTGGCTAACAGTACCTCAAGACTACATCAGAAGCAGGACGAAGGCAGTAGCAAGAAAATGGAAACAAAGGTGGGGAAAGGGGTCAGCTAATCCTGCTTGGTTTCGGGACCATCAGTATCGGAGGATCGTTTTTCTTTTTCTTTTTGGAAATTGATCAACCATTCGCTGACTAGTAGGGCAGGAAAATCTGTAAACTAATCTATGAAACCCGAAAACGAAATCTCTCACCTCTTTCACTTTCCGATCACAGTAATAGAGCCGATGCCGGGCCCAGAGTTTCAGTTTGCAGAGACCGGAAGCCGATGACAATGAGAGCGTCAGAGAGGGAGTGGAAATCACAGCGGGCAGGGTTTCAGTCCCCGAGCTTGCAGAGAACAGGGAGGCAGAATGGGATAAGTCGGGCTCTGGTTGCGAAGATTTCCGACAGAAGGTTGGCTGTAGAAACATTTTCCTTAACAGAAGGTCTGTTAATTGAAAGTATAATAGGAAAAAGGATAATAAAAAAGGCCGACCAAAAAGATAATAAAAATGTGGATTTATTTTTTTATTATAATTAAAGTGGAGAAAAATATAATTTAATATAGTTAATATCGATCTTAACATATGCATCTCTTTTATGTGTCGAAGAAAATGGAGAGCGACACCGACAACCAGTGACACATAGGAAATTTTGAGCAAACAATGATTCATATTGTCCCAATGAAGGTAATAATACTTTACTGTATTTTAAGAAGTTGACTTCCTCCAAATCAAAGTTAAAGAGAACACTTTTGGTAAATATTTTGACAAAAATACATAGAAGAATTTTAATACGAAATATTGAACTCATTAAATCGAATGAAAGTGAGCTTATAAACCATTATATCACCACCCACTTTAATCATTCAACTATTAGGGGAGAAAAATGAACTCAATTGAACTTGGAGACAATGAAATATTTATAAAGAAATTTACCACTGAACTTTGGTCGGGGATTGAGGAATAAATTTCTGTCATTATTTATGCGGATTTCCAGCGAAATATTTTGTCAGCACATCTATTGACGTGAAAGTTGCTACAAGATACTGGTAAGCAGTTTCCCTACTTTACCGAGATAGATCAGTTGAAATGATAATTTGTTTCTGTTTATTAAATAAAGTTTCGAATTCGAATCTTACCATGAAAAAAATTTATGTTGGAAGAGTTTTACGTATTAATGGACCATCGACTCGAATCTAAATTAATCATGATTGAATAAACTTTTGAATAGCCGGTGTATATACGGAAAAATTTCCCCCCTCCGTTCGATGAAATACTTCTTGGTGGTTAAAGCCGCCGAAATAATTAGTAATTTGTCGGAAAAAGGTTGGAAAAAGGAAAATGCTATATCAAATGTCAGTAGAAAAGAGGAAAAGGGGAGAGCTCTGCAATAATTCAAGACCTCGTTGCTCTTTTCATTGCCTTCTATTGATCCGTCACAAATTTAATCTTTCGTATTTATTGAATTCAACTATCTTGAGGAAAAGTTAAATTGGTAAATGTTCAATCCCTTTCAAACCAATTGGTCCAAATCTTCATTAATTCTTATTTTTTCTGAATAGTCTCCTAGAAAAAGCACTAATAGTATAAAAGTTTATTTACTATTAAAATATGGTACGAAATCTTTAATATTTTATCAAATGATACAAAATCTTAAAAAATTAATACTGGTAGTGTAAATCGTCAATTATCCATTGATGTAGTCAGCAATTAAAAAATTGAAACTGGTGGTGCAAATAGTTAATTATCCACTGATGCCGCCAGCAATTACCCACATGAAACCTAGCAGGGAAAATTCAAATGACATGGCAATCAAGAAATAAGACTAACGGCACAGATGTTTGGGTAATATTAAATATGTTAGAAAATTTTACAAAATGGTACAAATTTTTGAAATTGATGGAATTTTCACAAAATTCGATTCTTGCAACTTATCATTATGGTGATACTATGTCTGTTAGACACCTCTCAACCAAATGCAACCTAGGAAGACAATTTGTAGGGTCTCGAAAATTTGAGGTAATACAACATTTAATACGAATGTTGATTTTTGTTTTTGAGGGGTTTACATGGTGTTTGGCAGATGCAAATCATTGTGGTTATTTCTAGTGTTACCTGCCAATTGAGATTGGATCAAGGTTGGTGGTCTTTTTGTAGACCGCGGTCCAAGTCCTCTGCTCTTGAATCTATTTGTAGACTGCAGTCACCCCTTTTTTGTGCGCAATTTTCTCTGTTCGATCATAACTTCCTTATTTCAACTCTAATTTGCGATCTGTTTGATGTTTCAGAATTCTGACTAGACAAGCTTTTCAATGATATCTTTTTGCTATATTTCTCACAAGTAGACTATGAGAAATTTCCTCTTAAAGTTTCTGCATCAAACGTTGAATTATCGAGCCCGCCATGTCTCCATCTTTTTGCACATATTTTTTCCATTCCCTGCACATTTAGAGGCTCCAAGTAGTATTTAACACACATTTAAGGCTCTTGAAACTATCATTTATAACAATTAAATTCCAAGAATAAAAAAAATGCAATTAACCCCTTAATATATGGAAAGTGTCCTAAAACTCGAATATCTAAGTCGCAAATGAGCAAATAAATCAGACAAAGGATAATATCAACACACCTCCAAAGCTAGACTTTTGCTCGTCTCGGGCAAAAATTAAAGACGTGCAATCAAATGATTAAACCAAGTTGGTCCCATAAGGTTATGAGGAACAACTTGTTACTACTCTTCACATGACTTTTGATTCGAATGCTTGCAACCTTAGATGTTAATTTTCACTAAAATTTAGCCCTTACCCCGTGTGCTATTAGTGCAAAACACTCTTACAAAGGTTCAAGCATCCAATCAATAGCTAGGTTGGTCAAGCATACAATCAAGAGACTTGAACATTCACATAGACATTGCCTTTGACAATTCTGCTCTTTTATTTCTCACTCTTTTTTTTCTTTTGGTGGTGCACGACTCTAGGTGTCTTGTCCATGCAACGGCTCCCGCCCTGATTGGTCCAAGGCATTAAGTGTTAAGACACGCCTACGGATCTATCCTCGAGTTTCGATGAATGGACAATTTTTTCCGCCACAAGCACATGTCGGTCCTTATTTGCATATGCTTTTGCACTAAATGCCACTCAAGCCCATACAATGTGCTCAAAGCCTAGGCACATCTTTTCAATTAAGCTCACATATATGTAATTCTTACGATTTTTCTTTACTAGCTCATGCAAACAATTTTTTTTTCTCTCATACTATATTGTTTCTTTCTTTCTTTGCTTTTAGTAGGATGTCAAAGTTTATGTTCTTGCCTACTCTCACGTTAGCTATACAGCAAAGCAACATCAAGGGCAATTTTAAGCTATTCCTAAAGTAAGAGTGTCGTGAAAATACTAGGGTTTAAACATCATGAAAAAATTTCTAAAACACATCCTAAGGAAGTTGCAATCTCAAATCCGATCACGTTCAAGTTTCAAGCCATTAGTTATCGTCACGGAGCAAGACCAACCGGTTTTCAAAATTATTTTGCATCCAGTTTTCAAAAAACGCGTATTTCTAGTAAGGGCAATTGCATCACACAATCCTGAGTCACTCGTGCATATGCAACAACTATTATCTAAATGCAGACCTAAACCTCGAGAATGGACCAAAGTTATCAAGAAAAGCAAAACAAGTAAGAGAGAGCAAAAACCAACAAGAAACAAGACAAGTAAGGCATAGTTTCCCACCCCCAAACCTAAACTTAGCATTGTCCTCAATGTGGAAAAAACAAGGGAATAGAAAATTGCCTTGTTAGATGGTTGGTGGAGCCCCGATTCTTATCGTCTGATTTAGTCTAAGGTTTAATGGTTCTATGTAAGCTATGTCTCTATAGACTGTAGTTGCCTTCTCTGGTTGCTGCTTCTTCAATGGTGGTTTCAGTAGACCGTGGTCCACAGACCCCGGTCTCTTTGCACTGTTCCACATATTTGTAATACTTTCTTCAATTCAAGCCAACTTTCCTAAATGCAATGACAACTAATTAAAAGGACATAATGTTCATAAAACTAAAATGTATGATGCAAAATAAAAAGAACATGAAAAAATATTCCGATCTTGGGTTGCCTCCCAAGAAGTATTGATATAATGATTTGTATGATTTGTTTATCCATTCCCGAACTAGAATCTTAAGTTTTAGGCCACTTTCCATACATTTAGAGGTTAATTGCATAACTTTTCATCATTGGGATAGAATTATTATAAATGATAGTTTTCAGAGCTTTATATATGGATTAGATACTATTGGGAGTCGTTTGATGTGCAGGGAAGGAAAGAACATGTGCAGAAAGATGATGAAGAAATGGCTTGTTCAATGTAACAACTTTTGGAGGGAATTTCTCATATTATATATATGAGAAATATGGCAAATATTATATCATCGGAAATCTTGTCAAGTCAGGATTCCAACGCATCAAACGAATCATGAATTAGAGTAGAAATGAGGAATTTATGGCCGAAGGAAGAAAACTGCGCGCAGAATGGGAATGGACCGCAGTCTATTGAGGCAAATTCTTGGGACCCACAACTCTCAATCCCACACTGATCAAACCAATATTAGAGAAAGTATACTTGCTCTATATAAAGCGGTGTACCCCGTACAAGTAACGATATACATACATATATATACATACATATAGATAGAAGTGGAAGAGAAGAAGAAGGGCAACAATCAAGGAATACGAAGAAGGGACGGCAGCAACAAATCGTAAAGTCGGGATCGAGAGATTCGACTTCACCAACCAAAGTTCTTTCTATCCATTTTCTTCTTATTTTCATAATGTTGTCTTCTCTTCCAACTCTTGTATTTCCTTCTAGTATGTTGAACTAAACCCCTAGATTCCTAGGGGATCAATGGAACCTTTTCAATGTTTTAATTGAAGACTTTCTTTCATACATACGATTCTGTCGAGGTATGCCTCCTAGGTGTTATTTACACAATTTCGTTCTTCATGCTTTCCCTTAGTCTGATCACTCACGAGATCAAACTTGAGATAAGACGAGCCTCGAGAGAGGGAATCGAAATTACGCTAGAAATTACATAATCTAGGTTAGCTTATGCCGAGAGGTGAGGTTATTCATGCAAGCGTATCGGGAGATGGTGAGCACCCTAGATAGCCATTTAGGTTTGGTTTAGTTTGGTATTTCCACATTAATTGCCTAGAAATAGAGTGGATTAGTGCCTTCTGCTTAGGTACATTCGTATGATATCGGAAGGTGCGTACGATGGTAGTGGGAAAATCTGAAAACCCTAGACTAATAATATGACAGAATTAATTGTGTGAGAGAGGGATTCTTGCTTAAGACTAGAATTGATGAAGTTGTGATCCTTAGGAGTTCTTTATCAATTGATTGTTGTCTGTTTACTTTCTGTCTTGGCTTAGAATTAGTTGTGCTAATTTTAGTGATTAGTAGGAGAGTCCTCGTGGGAACGATACTCTACTTACTCTGTATTACTTGTCTGTGATACATGTACTTGCGTGCATTACCCTTAATCATCTCGCAGCAAGTTTTTGGTGCCGTTGCCGAGGACTCTTTTTCTGTTAGCCTAAGATCAAGCAATTGTTCTTCGACCAAGTTCTTTTTTTTCCCCCCTTTATTTCACTTGTTTCTCTTGTTGTCTGCTTAGGTGAGATCTTCCGTCTTGCATGCAAAGAAGAGACCAAAGAGAGCTACTTCAACCTAATTCGAAAATAGAATGAACCCTTCGTAGATGGCTAAGAGAGAAAGGGCAACCCCGAGAAGCCATGGAGCCCGTTCAAGGAGGTGAAGTAGAACCACAGCAACGTCGGAAAACAGTCAAGGAGTGTGCACAACCACAATTTTTGAATTAGTCAAGCATCGTCAAGCCACCAATTCAAGCCCACACATTCGAAATCAAAACTTCGGTGATTCAGATGCTTCAAACCTCATGCTCTTTTGGAGGAGCACCAAATGAAGACCCGCATGTGCACCTAGCAAAATTTTTGGAGATATGTGACACTTTCGATTCAATGGAGTATCCCCCGAGTACATCTGCATGTCTTTCTTCTCATTTTCTCTGAGGAACAAAGAGAAATCATGGCTGCTGTCACTTCCACCGAGCACTCTCGACACATGGGAGGCAATAATCGAAAAGTTCTTAGCTCGATATTTTCCACCTTCCAAAATTATGAAGCTTAAGAACAACATTATGACCTTTAAACAACAACCGTTAGAATCTTTCTATGAAGTATGGGAGTGGTTCAAGGAGCTGCAACGAGCATGCCCTCATCACGACATTGAGATTTTGACACTGGTACAGATTTTTTATAATGGTTTATTTGAAAACTGTCGATCCTCTCTTGATGCTGCTGCAGGTAGTTCGATCATGAACAAGTACCCCGAGGAAGCCTATGAATTGCTTGAGAAGATGGCACAAAATGGCTACCAGTGGCCATCCGAAAGGGCAATGGGACGTGGACTTGCAGGGATACATTCAGTAGACGCCATAATAGCCCTTTCTGCTAAGATGGTGCACTATTCAAGGAAGTCACGTCATGGAAGAACCAAGGTGCGGGGCAAAGTTATTGAACCGCTGATGAAGGAACATCTATGGGACCAGTACAGGAAATTCAAGAGACGGCCAACTACATTGGAGGCAACCCGAGGAACAATCCATACTCAAACACGTATAACTCGGGTTGGAGAAATCACCCCAACTTCTCCTATGCCAACAACAACCAAAGAGTGAGTTTTATAACTAGTGCTACTTTGCAGCGTTTTTAAAAACTAGCACTACTTTCTAAAGCCTTTTAATGAAATTTTACAAAATGGGTATACAAAATGACTATTATACCCTTCTCATAACTCACACACTCCTCTCTCTTGGTTACTGCACTTTCCCTTTCTCTCTTGTTGTTGCACTTCCTCTCTTTTGATATGTTGCCTCACCATACACATCGAATGCCAGTGACGCTGGACCCAACCTCGGCGCCCAGGTCAGTTGCTAGCCTTGTCGCCCACGTCGAACGCCAACCTCATCGCCCATCGCCGGACCCAGCCTTGCCTTTCACTGTGCTGTCTGCCATGCCTCTTGTAATCCACCCTAATCTGCCTGCCCAGTTGCCACCATTTCCTCTCTCCACCGTAGTCGTCACTCTGCCTCGTCTTTGCCTCCCCATGTTCCTACTCCAATCGCTTCTCCTCCTCCTCCTCGTCCTCATCGCCCTTTGACCTCAGCGGCTCCGTTGATCCGCTGCTGTGTAAGCTCAAGGACATGATCCACCACATCATTGTTAGGAGGTCGAAGCTCGACTAGCTCCCCTCCCTCCCCGAATCCTCTTATTAGGTCCCACCTCGCTCCAAATCCCTGGATTCTCCTGCCTCTTTTACAATTTTTAGGCAGAAACTTTTCAAATTTGGAAGCTCTGATGTAAGCTTAAATTGAATGGCAAAAAAAGGAAACTTTTTTCTTGATTGAGAAAATGGGAATCTTGAAGTAATTGGCTGGTCATGTACAAATGGTTTCAGGCCATTTACTATTCCTTTTTCACACCTCCTTGTCCATGATCTTTGACCACTGCTATAGCTTCTATTTAGAAAATTTTCAAACCAGATTATGTTGGTCAATTAATTATTTGTTGTGCCTTTTGTCTTCCTATGATTCTGTCTATTTTCTCATTTCTCTTACTTACATCACTTGCAATGGCAACTATCTGGGGAGCAAGTTTCTCCTTTTCAAATTAAAGGTGTCATGCAGTTACAATCTTCTATGAGTTCTCAGCATGAGAAGTTAACCTCATAAATATTGGAGAAGTCAAGTCACTGCAGACCTTGTTTATCTTTCTGCTGCATGAATTGAATTGATTATTTGAGCATTTGATTCGGGTTATTCTAGTTTTCTTTTCCGGCATTGGTGGGAAGTAATTCAAGAGCTGTTGATGTTTTATGAGTTTGCTCATTGGATTTTATGGACCGTGATGTAGATAGCCAAACCTCAAATGCTGGTTGTTTTGAATATTATCTTGTCTCTATCATTGGTTTTAACTCTAAGGCTTCACCATCGTATATTCTAGTTATATTCGATTGCATTTTGCATCTTTGCTTGTTGATAAGTTTTTTGGTTGCCCTTAGCTAAGACATTCCCTTGTAATTTTTGCTGCTCATATTCAAAACCTAGGGTTCCATTTGATTCAACTTGAATCTTCACATATTGCAAAATGATCACTATGCTGATGTTTAATGTTTCTTCCTTTGAGTTTCTAATGTGATTCTAGCTGATGTTCTTTGCATAGACAACGAATATTATGCATATTTTTCAAGTTTTTTGCCCGAGTTATTTTTCAACTGGCAATAGTTCTTAGCAAGTTCTGGGTACAACTAGAGATGTGTTTCCTAGCTTCTTAGTAGAAAAAGAAAAGGGAGCTAAGGTATCACTGTGTTTGGTGGGATCAATTGCTTTTGCACTATTACTGTTTGATTCCTCTAGGGTGCGTAGTCTGTGGCGAAGCCATTTGAATTCATGGGTTTGTGACTTGTTCATGAGCTTGAGAAAATAAACTCATCGTTATAAAAAAAAAAGTTTGTAAGTGGACAAGATAGTTGTAAAATTAAGGACAATAGTCAATGGATAATCAATTAAAAATCCCCTCGCTTCATTCCACAAAATTAGTCCCGAAAATACATAGATAGTTTTGCTACTACATTTACATGGATAATTTGGTCCCAAAAATTATCAAATAGGTCTCGAAAAGACTGAAACTGGTCAAGAAAAATATATAATTGATCCCAAAAATACATGGATAATTAGTTCTCGAAAATTTTCTAATAAATCCTGAGAAAGCTGAAACTGGTAAAGAAAGATATAAAATTGGTCTCGAAAATACTTGGACAGTTTTTTTTACTACAATTACATGAATAATTTATTCTTGAAAATTTTCAAATAAGTTCCGAGAAAATTTAAACTAGTTAAGAAAAATACAAAATTTGATCCTGAAAAAACATAGACAGTTTCGCTACTACAGTTACATGGCTAAATTGGCTCTGCAAATTTTTAAATAGGTCCTGAAAGAACTAGAACTGGTTAAGAAAAATACATAGTTGGTCCCAAAGTTATTTGGATAATTTAGTCTCAAAAATTTATAGAAAAGTCCCAAGAAAATCAAAAAATACATAATTGGTCTTGAAGCTACATAGATAGTTTAGTACCGCAACTAGATGGATAATTTGGTCCCAAAAATTTATAAATAAGTCACGAAAAAATATAAACTGATCCTGAAAAATACATGTTTGGTCCAAAGTTACATAGATAGTTTGTTATCGCAGTTATATAGATAATTTGGTCTCAAAATTTTATAAATAGATCTCTAGAAAACATAAATTGATCTCGAAAAATAAATATTTGGTATCGAAATTACATAGATAGTTGGCTACCAGAATTATATAAATAATTTGGTCCCGAAAATTTATAAATAGGTCTGGAGAAAACCTAAACTGATCCTGGATACATAGTTGCTTCAAAATATGCAATCACTTGTCAATGAAATATAATAATTTCTCTTGAGTATAAGTCTCTATTGGAGTACTAACACTTCTCTAGAGGATAAAGCACGATAAATCTCATAGCATTGAGATATCAATAAATTGAAATCAAATTCTACCCATAATTTCACCGCAAACATTCAATAGTTCGATTACTATCAAAAGGAACTAATAATTAAAAAATTGAGAAAATCAAAATTTCATCGTCGAAAGGATTCCAACCTTAACATCAATGATCTCTGCTAAAACACTACTGCAATGAAATAGAAAATGCAATGCCATGGAAGGAGGGGGGACCACCTGGAGTTTCTCTAATCGGCCATGCAAAGTGGCTGCAATCTTCTTCTCCAGCAAATCCTTACCACTGACAACCACGTCATCGAAAGCCTTCATTCAGTCGTTCTTGACCATCTCAAACAGATTTCTAGCATAATAACTGCAACACGAAGTCGATTTGAAGGAATATTCGAGAATTTTAGAGAGTTCTCATGGGAGTCATCTCAATGCGAGAGAAGAGTGAAGAAGTGAACCTACGATAGAGAGAACTGTGGTGAAGATTATGAGGATTCGAAAGCAATCGAGCTTATGTCCCTTGCAAAGGCAAGAGAATGGCAGAGTCGATGAATTTTTGAAGGTGGAAGCGGGTCTGTTGCTCGTTGCTAGTCTGGCGGCTCTTGAGAGGAGAACGACTCGTTGATGCTTGTTGTGGAAGGGAGGGAAGACTTGTTGATGTTCAATGGGATGGGGATGGAATGTTGTCATTGTGTTGGGGGAGCGGCATCACTGCTTGTTGGTCGCTTATCGGGAGGAAGACGGCGCCATAGCTCGTCCATTACAGTTGGGGAAGAGTGGCTGTGAGAGGAGAGATTTGAATTTTAGAAAGAGGAGGGACATGTAAAGTGGGAAATGTTTTTTAATTGATAAATGAGGGCAAAGATGCCATTGTCCATAAATTTGTGCTATTTTGGAAACTCCATACAAAGTGATGCTATTCAAAAAAGATAAAGGAGGAGGGGTACTATACTGTCCCACTGACAGAAATATTTTTGTGAAAAACCCTAATTACAAAGTGGGCCTAAACCAAACTATGGGCAGGTTAAATAGATCCATCACGGGCCTTTAAATTTTTCTCAAAATTATTCTTCAACCTCAGCAAACAACATCGTGAACTTTTCGGGCCCAAATTAAATAGAATTTGTATCACCAAAATTAATAAATATTTTATAGCTCCAGGAAGAAGTTGACACCCAATTGCAGCTAGTCGTTGATCCCTCCAAACAGCTTTTTGCAGGTTATCCAATAATATATACTACAATGTCACTTGTCGATTTTACTGTGATTCAATTAACAATATCTGAGTTAGTTTAAATGAGATTAATTAATTGACTCCCCTATTCTGAGCAAGTCGAGTCTTATCTTGCCCATCAAATGCATAAGCAAAGAACGGCCAAAAAAATTCATAGATATATTCATTTACGAAAATATTATAAAACACTGATTGTGCGAAATTGTCGCAGTTTTATAGAGCCTCCTATTCATCATAATTGCATGTTGTTACATTATCACATGTATCTAGAACAAACAAACTCTCCTCTCCAAACTTTTTTCTTAGTTTACGAAAATTAATGTTCAGACCAAAAATGGATGAAGACTATCACTCTCTCGATACTACTTCTCTGGGACATATCAACCAAAAGGCTTGTTGTAAGCCAACAGGGAGCTGAATGCTCTAGTAGCAGGCCACTTGTTCTACTTCGAGCATCTAGTAGCCATTGCTTGCTGACAACTACTAATCCGTCCTGCCATTCTAACACCTCCAACAATGGACCTCCTCTCTGCCACCAAAGCCCCCTTTATATATCCTCAATTATAAAAGGGGAAGGGAAGTTTTTATAATTCAATTACATGATTATTTAATAGTTTAATTTAATGACTTATAATTGATGTTTTAAATTAAAAATGAATCTAATCTCTTGCAATTATTTACTTGACTTACTTGACCATCTAGCAAATGGATTGTAGAATTTTCAGGTGTTACGGATGTGGTCTGCTGGGTCCTTGTGAATCATTAGGGAAGATCCACGGAATCTTTCAAATTGACCATTGCAAACTTGATTTTTTTTAACATTTGCAAGTGAGTGATTGGGTCCAGGCATCTTCTATTTTTTTATGGTACCCGAATCCTACATTATATAAGACCAATTCCTAGATTTCGGTACCAAACCCCAACCCTGTTAAATCTTGGAACTAGACCCCAGCTCGGAACTTGTAAGACACCACAGGTTCTGAGTACTTTATTAAAACTTGTTTATTATTTATTATTTATTCTTTTATCTCTATGTATGAATTGCTTCAATATTTTTATTACTTATTATTTCACATAGTTTTTTTATCATAATCAAATACGTACAATTCTATGTATGTTTGCAATATATTTAAGTACTATTTATTACTAATTTTAAATTATAACAATATTTTATACATAAAAATTTATCAAATACATATAATTGTTATATTAAATGAAAATTCATCAAATTAGAAATACAATGATTTATACAATTCATAAATTAGAGTTCAAACGATGAAATTACAAATGATTAAATTAATTGCGTCAATTAGTTCACAAGTTCCGGTTCCGCACACCTTTTGTGCTTTAACTGGAATAAAAACCAACCTGTTACTTAATTCATTACTTAAAACCTATCTTATTATCATTAAGATCTATCAAGAACCTACCCACTTACAGGTTCCCAATCTACTCTATGCATGTGCATAACCCTACTCACAAGTCAAATATGTGTTTGATATTCCGAATTGATCCTCCAAAACTTAAATTGGAGGTTTAGATTAGATTTAGGTCCGAGGAATGGAGATAAAATTATGGTTGGGAAACTTCAAATACATGAGCTTCGACATTTGTAAACTTTACCCCGTGGAAGTTAATGTGATGACCCATGCAAATTGGAGGCGTGGGACAAGACTAAACAACCATCTGTAAGTCTAATTCGAGGAGTCGATGGTATTAGCGAGCCCGGCTTGAGGGCCTACTGCAAATCCGGCTTATGAAGTTGGTGGGTGGGTCACTGGGTCTACGACCTTCCCAGGTTGGTTAGACTCGAAGTCAGTCGCGATGTGGAATGGGTTTGAATGAAACCCCCTTGTAGTGTCCATACACCAAATATCACCTTGGATTTTAACCAGTTATTTTTCCCAATACATATCTCTTGACTCTTGCAATACCGTGGACGATTAATCAAGAAGCCAAGTATTTTTTTAACTGAATGATGCAAGATGTTGGTTTTTGACAAGGCTACTGTGTCTCAAAATATTTTCGCTGATGATCTGTCGGGCAATTCATTGGCACTTATTTTTCTAATCACGTTTTTTGACAAATTTATTTATGTGGATAATTTGTGGACAAAAAGAGTTCTCTATAAAAAAGAAAAGTAAGATAACAGTAACTACGATCTAACTATTCGATACATAATATAAGAGTTTTCTATTAAACTTCAAACTTTGAAAATACAGTGAACAATCATACTCAATATTAGTTCTGTAAGGATAACACCATAAAAAAAATGCCAGGTGATAAAAAGAGTTTTCTATAAAAAAGAAAAGAAAAGAAAAGAAAAGTAAGATAACAGTAACTATGGTCTAACTAGTTGATACATAATATACGAGTTTTCTATTAAACTTCAAACTTTGAAAATACAGTGAACAATCAGTACTCAGTATTAGTTCTGTAAGTATAATACCATAAAAAAATGCCAAGTGTAGAAACCGATCTCCTCCAGATCCAAAAAATACGAGTCTAATAGATTTTTCATATAAATGCGCAGAAGCAAATTGAACTCAAGATCTTAGATTCACGATATCATATGAGAGTGAATTTTATACCGCTAGGTCAACATCATTATTATTTTTTGTAAAAAAGTTAGTACAAAAAACAAAAAATTGGTTTCTAAATATTATGTGGCTTGTATTTAACAATTAGGTGTGATCGGGTTAGATGCACTGTATTTTTACGGCATCTAGACCCACCTTGTAGCAAAACTTGTTCCTGGGCCTGCTCTATTAAACTGAAGAGTCGGACCCTATCTGAAACATGTATTTATACTACGGATTCTGGACACTCTCTTAGAACCTGTTTATTTTTTAACAAACTATACATAATATGTTAAATAAAACTTGATAAATTTATAATAAAATAAAATAACGTTGTTATCCATGCAACAAATTAAAAATGATAATCCATCGTAGAAATACAAATTACATAACACTAAGATAAAACATATTATATAGCATAGGGAAAAAAATATTGATGGCCTTTGAAGAGAGTGTTGTCCTCCAATTGTGTATTAATTCGTGATAGTATTTGTTGTGGCTTGGATAAGTTCTATAAAACATATTAACTTTCATTCCTCCTGACAAGAAAATGCGGATATTTACTTCTTCCTATAAAAAGCAACATTTACTAAAATGCAATATCGAGTGGGAGTAATATTAGGTTATTCAACTAAAAAGCATTTAGGCCAAATTTATTAGGGTAAATTACACCAAAAAAATATGACATTTGACCATTTTTCTAAATAAAATCAAAGGTTTCAATTTTAAAATAAAAAATCACAACTTTTCAATATTTCTTAATTGAGTTAAACTGATAAAAAAATTTTCCAAACTTGCCAAGGGATGTCTTCATCCCGTAACCTACGACGCCCGACCAATTAATTAATATTCAGGGGCTGAGAGCCTCAAGAACCGAGCAGGAAACATGGTGGCTTTGGTTGGACCGAGCGGTTCATGAAAATCTGCCATCATCCGGCTGATTGAGAGATTCTATGATCCGAATCTGGGCAATCCACTTGAATCTGGGCAATCTGGGCCATCATCCGGCTGAACCGATAAACGGATCTGTGTCCATTGATGGGCATGATATAAAGAACGCGAATCTGGGCAATCGACTTCAGGAAGAATCTGGGCAATCGACTTCAGGAAGTATCTGGGCAAGTTCCATTTTCTATGGATTAAAAGAAGGTTTGCCTAGTGCTTGCAATACCAAGACTTGAGTACTCGTTAGTGGCATAATTCATTTTTTTTTCCGCATTAAATTTAGAAAGAAGAATCACCGTAAATCAATTTATCCATTGTTATTTCGAATAATTGAACAATAATCAGAATCAAATTACAAATTAATCAGTAATCTAACCTCCTATCTCGGGTTAGACTCCATGTAATGGCAGTAATCGACAGCATAGAGTGTCCAAACAGGGAGTGCAAAAAAATAAAAAAGAAAAATGGGAGAAACATAATTCTCCCTTAATGTTCCAAAAATATGACAAGTAGGGGTGTCCACACGTATAAGATAGATCCAAAACCAGTAGAAACTTATCATATTGGATAGGTTTTGGGTAGATCTCAATGAAAATAGGATAGGTTCCTGGTAAAGAATTAAGGAACCGGTCAGTTCCAATTCAGGTTTCAGGACAAAGGATACTCGGAACTTGTTAATTTATTCACGCGATTAATTTTAATCACTCGTAACTTTTTCGTTTGAAATCCAATTTACAAACAGTTTAAACCATTGCATTCTTGATTCGATGAACTTTCATTTAATATAATAATTATACATATTTGATGAATGTTTTATGTCTAAAATGTCATTATAACTTAAAATCAGTAATAGTTAGCATTTAAATACAATAAAAACACATTTAAAAATTGTACATATTTGATTATGATAAAAAAATTATATGAAATAATAATAATTATGAAAAAATCTAAGTAATTTATATTATAGAAATAAAAAAAATGATAAACATGTTCAAACAGGATACCTAGAACCTATGGTATCTTATAGGTTCTGGGTAGGGTCCAGTTTCAAAATTTAGGAACCGATTTTATGCATGGTAGGATTCGAGTACCATGAAAAAATACCGGGCCCCGGACCCGATGACCCCTAATGGCAAGGACCGTGAAACCGAACATTGTTCAATTCATCAATAACTGAGCAAACAGAATACTATGAGACCAACAAAGGTCAGTCTCGGCATTTCCGCTGCTGCTCCCAGTCTGCGCGGCATCTGATTTGGGCTTAATATCTTGCTTCGTGTTCTTAGCTACAAACTCGTTCACGGCCCTCATTGCCAATTTATGCCTCTTGATCATCCCAAACACAATCTTAAACCTCATCTGCATTTCACGGTCGATGTGAAGCACCGGTGGCTCATTCATAAGTTAGAAAAAAATGGATAAATAGCTTGATTTGAAAATTTGATGGATTGTGGGTGGCAAAATAGTAATTTCATCTATTTCAAAATAAATAAATATTATTAAGTATATATAAGATTAAAAATATATATATCAACGTTTAAAATTGACACACTAGATTAAGCAGATAGCAACTATGCCACGTCACCTTCAAGTTAATGGCAAATGACAGAATGAAGTAACGTTCATAATAAACGAAATATATATAATATAATTTATCACTTTTAGATATATAAAACTCACTTATAAAAACAATAAGTGTATAGGTCATCATTATTTAACATTAATTGCGACGGAGACATTCAAAATCCATCTTGTGTGTCTAATCAAACCCTCTGTGGATGAAAGAAACATAAAATCTGGCTTTTTCTATCAAAATCCAAGAAAGCGAAGGGGCAGAGAGCCTCGTAATTTTCTCTCAGAGATAAGAAGTGCATTGCTGAAATCGACCTTCGATGCCAATTTCGATTAATCACTAAGAAAATGACACTAAAAATTTTATATATTTAATGTTTTTGACACTTAAGTTTTATATGTTTCCCCTAAAATCAGTTTTATTTTACTTTTAGTCTAAATTCTCAGTGTTTTACTTATGTAGATTTTTATATGTTTATATGACTAATGAATCATTTTCAAACATACAAAATTTAAGTGCCCAAAATAATAAACATTTATGATTTTTATTATTATTATCTAAAGGACAAATGACCAGGTATATATGACCTTTATCTTTTTTTTTTCCAATTATTCCACTAATTTTTTTTGTTAGTATGGTTAGAAACTTTTAACTTTTCACCTCTCCTATCATATCATCAACATTCTGTTAACACTATTGACAAAAATTGCAAATGGCTATTAAAATCATTGAATTGATGAATTTTTCCCTCTTGAAACTCAAGATATATTGTCATTTAATACACCAATCTTGTGTGATTTCTCAATTCAATACATAAACTTTGTGTAATTTTTTAATTTTACCACGAACTCTTCCTTTTAATTAGAATGGTCATGAATTGAAAATTTACCGTTCATCTGAACTTTTATTCCTTCATTACTCTCAAGTGAGATGTCTTAAGTACCCTTACAATTTATTTTTTTCTGTTTAAGAACATGCAATGTGGTAAGGGAACATCGACAGTTACGTTGAGGCAAATGCAACATCGCAGATAAATTTGTTCTATACACCATGATTTCTAAATTAGCATTTCAATTTCAAACTCCACAATTCCTCTTACTACAGTTAAGGGTGTAAATGAAAATTAAAAATTCAAATAAACAATCCCAACCCAATTCGAAAAACTCAAATTTTGAAGCGTATGTAAATTTAGGGTGAATTATAAGATGTTGAAAAAACTTCTTGAGAAACTCAAGCGTGGACTTGGAAAATTCAGCAGTGCTAGAGACCAATTATGATTGTGTAAAAAATGAGATAGTATATGTAATTATTTATCTTATTGTTGGATTTTGATAGTAAGATATCTAAGTTTACATTATTTTGACCAGTCTTGAACTCCGTTGAATTTTTCTAGGCAGGATACTAGTATTTCATTTAGATTTTTTAACAGCTTTAAAAGTACTTGAAATTTATATTGGGCGCAAAAATTCGATATTATGAGCGAATTGTGTTTTTTGGGTTTTCTATTTGAATTTGCAAATTAGAGAGAGTTTGAAATTGAAACAATAATTTTGAAATCGTAGTGCATATATCAAATTGATCTGTAAAATCATATTGTTCTCACCAACAATTTTATATTTATAATAATCCTTCAAGCAACTCTTTAAACTTACCTTAAAGGAAATTTTTTGTTAATTCCGATTTACTGAGAATTTTGTATGACTTAGCGTGATGCAGAATGTCATTCAAAATTGAGGGACAAAGCGAAAGTTCGTGGTAGAATTGAAAAATTATACAAAGTTTGTATATTAAATAGATATTTATCTGCAGTTTTAAGATGGACAAATTTATCAAAGTGTGTGCATTATATTATCATCTAATCTTATCTAAATTATTGGATATAACCCTCTAGAAGTTGCTATTTGATGTGGACCACATGGTGTCAGTGGGCCGGTTCCCGTTTGTTTGTGCACGAGGTCTCAAACCAATTGAAAGCACATACTGATTCGGGCAAACAAGCTGAGAATCGAATGGAGGAGAGAGAGTCTGATGTGAATAAGTTATATCATCTAATAATATTAACGTAATATATTCATCCTATTAGAATTTGTCATTTATTAATGTTTTACATTTTTTAAAGATTTTTAAAATTTAATAATTATAATTGTATATATTAATAATATATCAAATTTTGATTAGACGAATATATTATATTGATATTCTAAAGTAATATATCCGATGCACGAGAGATTTCTCTGAACGGAGAGACGTCTTTTTCTGAAGGACAGAAGAAAAGGGAGGATAGTGATCGCGTGAAATTCCTATCAAATCCTTCTATTAACTAATTCACGTCGATTCATATTGGCACTGGACCCACTTTTAGCCATTTGTCAAGCTGCAAACTGTAACTTGAATAGACTAATTACATGTCGGTCCAATCCGTCCTGGTCCACAAGGATTTTTGTCATCTTTTTATTTTTTTAAGATGTATGCCACCTGGTATCAGAATCTCGGTAAGCCTTAATTAATTCAGATTCGAATCGGATCAGCTTACTTGAGGGTAAAACTCTCCCTAATTTCAAAATAGGCACCCAGCAGGTTTTTTTTCAACGAAATTGATTTATAAAAAGAGGAATCGAAGCTTCTCTCTTTGATAAAAATAGACACATATGTATACACACTAAATGTGTACCCGTGCTATGCAGAAATTTTGTTATTTAATAAAATTAATTAAAATTTTAATTGCATTTAATTTTGGAATTTATGATTTTCGGTAATTAGTAAAATGAGTGTCAATGAAAATATTGAATTACAATAAAAAGGTAGAGAAAGTGAGGGAGAAATAATAGATTAGTAAATTTATCATTACACTCTCAATCTTTCTTAATCCAACAGTTATTAATTTTAAGTTTTATGTGCTTGGTAATTTAGGTAGGTAAAAAAGACATCAAGGACTTGCTCCCATGTATAATATAGATATACCACATGATTAGTTAAAAAAAATCATAAGAAAATAAGAGTTCAGTTAACATTTAATCACTCTCAACGTATCATTAAGGAGATTATGAATTCGATCATCACCAATTGGATCCATAAAACATATAAAAATAGATTTGATATATCATATGAAAATTATGCGTAAAATTTTACTCGGACTTACAAGAGACTGAGTATATTTCTACCCAAAGTTTAAGTTTTTAAGTGATGATATTTATTAATTCTTTTATAAAGACAAGTTTATACTTTACCCCAGTTGATGTGAAATTTAATCCTCAACATCCACACTCACATGACGATACAACTTATTATCAGTTCTCTTATAAATCTAAGCTTATAATTTAACCTAATTGATATCCAATTTAACCTGTACATTATAGGTCTACGATGCTTGATGCATGTTGTTAAATCTTACACTGACCCTATAAGAGGTTCGACACATAATTACCTAAAAGACTACGCTAATACGTGCTAGTACCAAATCCTTTTATAAACCAGTTATCAATATTATATTTATCTGATGTAGAATTGACTTGTCAATGCATGTCTTTTTGTATGATAAATAATTACTAATAATGTATTTTCAATATATTCAGATAACTAATATTGCGTACAATATAATTAGTAATCTCGATCCCTTTAATCATGAGGCATGTAGGGTTTCCTGATCCAGAATTGCACTTATCAGAGAAATGCATCGTAAAAGCCAAGTAGAATTTTCATAAGTCCTCGTGGCTTCTTCTTTTATCGTGATTGATAAGGTTCCCCAAACATGTTATCATAAAGTGTAAGAAATGTTCCACATTGTTTTGCCCCCTATTTTCCTGACGAGATAGTTCACGTCAACAAAAGTTGACGAACAACGGGGTGAAATGGACTATGAAAATCGTTCTATGCCGAAAGTGTTGACTGATAAACCTCTTAGAAAACCAAATGGGACTTTGTCGGGAAAATGATATTTGAGCGAGAAATTGTTCGTATGAAAATTGGAGAAAATAATATGGGCTAAAATGAATTTACATGGGATATGAACTAATGAGAAACATTGATCAATTTAAGCAAAAAAAAAAAGAGAAACATTGATCAAAATTAAGCACATATATGGATAAGTCCATCGAGAAGAATAAGAAAAAGTTAATTCCACGTGAATGAGAAATGAGAAGGCTAAAAGATCTATAATAAAGAAGTGGTAATGTGTCGTGCAATATTAATCAGATTCATACCCACCTCGCGCAAGGGGTGGGTGCGGCAAACGTTCACTTTGAGGGCCTCGCGCAAGCCTAATTTATCTTTCTTTGATTCATGCCATTGGATCGACTTTCTTTCTCTAAAATTTGAGCCTTCTGCTAAAAAATTTATCCATCTGCATACTCATCCTCTCTATTTTCCGTGGATAGTTTTTTTAGTAGTTTTGACCTTCTACTCATTTTGCCTTAGAACTCAAAGTTCAGTGCTATCTCCACTCCACAAGCTATTGTATCCTAGGAGAACAACATCTATGCTTCCTCAATACGACCGAGAGGAGATGAATTAATGTTAAGGACATTATGACTGTCGTAGGTCTCAACCGTTAGTATAATTTATTTTTCAGTATTTTAATTTAGTTATTATAAATCATTTTTCTATATCTAATAATAATATTTTGTATCGCGAAATTTTTCTTTTTAAATTTTAATTGTTGCCATATGAAATGATGATATATTTTATTTTGCTAACAAACTTTTCTTTTAATAATCGAGCTTCTGAACCAACGATTATGTTATAACTGCAATTATATATGTCTATTTTTGTTGGATAATAATAGTATTTTTTCTGTTATTTTAGGAAGGAGGCGGTAATTTTAACCTGTCGTCTTTGTTCCAAAACTGTCTTCCAACCTAATTTATTTTCTAACGTGAGGTTAAGAATAGTATAGCACCTTCACTTGGTTACTTTACTATGCACCAACCCTACTATACTTGGAATTGTCGATTATATGGTCGATTATAGAATAATTGTCGATGCCCCATGTGAGCGGAAGCAGCTGAAGGACAGGTCCAAGATGCTAATAGCGAGCCAAAATTATTAGTGCAAATAATACTAATCCAAATTCCATCCTCTCGAACTGCTATATCAGTGTTGTAATGGAGCTGGTCCGAGCATCTCCAGTTAGTCAAACGTAGTGTCGGATGCTCCGGGCTGTTCCTCCATGCTTCCTCATATTGCCCCAACCTGTTGATCTTCTTCGTAGCCATGATAGGATCTGGCAGATGCTAATTGATTCTGATATTGTTCCTTGTTTCTCAAACATAGTCTATTGCAATTGATACATGCAAAAGGAAACAGTGATGGATTTCTCTTGACAACTGGAGCCTTTTACCAATAGATAGGATCATTTTAATTCATTCAACAATGTTTATCTAGGGCAATAATCAGGGACAGATTCAGAAAATCCATTTAGGGGGTGAGACTCAATAGAAGAGTAGCTAGAAAAATTTAGGGACGAAATATGATAATTTCGATAAAAAATTGCATAAAATTTACTCAAATATATATAGTATTTAAGGATTTTTCCGAATTTAAGGAGGTGACCCCCTCCTAAATCCATCCCGAGCAATAACGATAGGTTTAGGGCCCACTTTAATCTGGACCAGACAATATCAGTAAAGGACAATGCAAGAAAGAAAGAAAGAAAAGAAATGTGATCCACAATGTCAATAGCATCGAAGCACAAGAGGCAAGAGGTAGAGTTCAACAGAAATCTCTGGGCAAGGTTGGTAGCGCATTCCACAAAGCCTTCCATAGAATTAGCATATGGTGTCAGTGAATTTTGCCTCTCCAAAGCACATTCCAGTTATGGAAAAGAGAGTTCTATGGAACTGCTTGACTTTGCCTTATAAACATGTATACTAATTTGGTGGAGTGTTGGTGGATGAGAGCCACTGGAGCTACTCAAATCAGGGTGAACACTTGCTATAATAGCATCCACTGTGGTGGGAGCAAATAGCTCACCAAAGGGTTAAAAATTCCAGGATGAGTCAGGGTTTAACAGATGGCTCAATTTCCTTATCTGTAGGCTCCCACGTGATGGAAGGTTTTAAGATAGCTTGGGTTGTTAGGCATCCAGGGAACAGTCCAGCCATTGATCTTATGCTCATTCCCAACCTTGAATGAGATTCCTTCTAGGAGAAGGTTCATCACCTTGCATATACCTTGCCAGAAGAAGGGGCTTCATGATTTGGGACACGTGAAAGGAATGATTGATGCTTGAGATAACGATTTCTCAGCATCGTTTGGTGAGGCTTTTGTGATCAGCCGAGTCCTACACTTGTTTGGATAGGAGGGCCACGTTGTGATCCTGCATTTTACGAAAATCCTAACCCTCCTTGTGATTTAGGATGATACATTGAGTCTCATAACTTTAATTGCAGCTTCCTTTGCCCTGAGTTGGAAGAGTCCCACCAAAAGTCTAAAAATTGGGAGTATGGTTTGCTGGAGATAGGCCTTGTGACTTGTTATTGACAATTCACTTGTTAAATGTATTTTAGAAAATTTAAAAATAAGGGAAGTATCAAAACTTGCTATTTCTTTGGGTTAGTGATTTAGGAAAAAGAATATTTGATAAAATATCGTATCGATTAATTATATTAGTTATTATCTGGAAGATTTGGTAATATCATAGTTAGATATTATTATGATATTCTAAATTATTTGTTTATCGATTTATTCGATATTAAAAGCTTATAAATAGACGAATCGTCTTATGTAATCTTTGAGTTAGTCAATCATATAATAAAGATAGACTCTCATGTGACCAACCACATTTATCTCTTTCAATATTCCTGCTCTCCTTCTCTCTCATGTAGTGATGTAAAATTTGTCATGGTATCAGAGCGGGTCGATCTTGACAAGTTCACTGTGCTAGATGATCAAGATGTTGATGTGACGATGAACACAAGATATATGTGCCAAAAAGGCTCAAATCATCCTCCGCCTCTAAAGTCAAAGAAGAAAAGACTCAAGCCAACTTTTCGACCTCTGAATGCAATAAGCCTCAAGTCATGTTGTTTCTCGACCTCTAAAGTAAAGATGCTCAAGTCGTTTTTAAAAGTCAATTCGTCGTCATCAAATTTGATTATTTGCAAGATACGTATTTCGTTATACTACATGCTTATCTTGAGAGGGAGTGTTGAAGGTATTATCCTTATCATTTAGGAAAAAAGAATATTTGATGATAAGATCGTAACAATCAATTAGATTAGCTATTATCTGCAAGATTTGATGACATAAAATTTAGATATAATTATGACCTTTTGAATTATTTGTTTCCCCGGTTTATTTGATATTCAGAGCTTATAAATAGGCGAGTTGTCTTATGTGATCTTTGAGTCAGTCAGTTATATAATAAAGATAGACTCCCGTGATTTGGAATTATGATTGACCACGTTTATCTTTTTCGATATCTTTATCGTCCTACTCTCTCATGAAGTTATATAAAATTTGTCACTAAGAAATTGCCTTTTTCTTTGACACGTTCTTCATATCGTTTACAAGTAAATATTCAGTGCGTAAAAACCTTACACATCAAAATTTGAGAATTTCACACAATAAACTTGTTCTCCTTTAGACATTGGCAATCTACTCGGCGTTTCCTCTACCGCTTTTCTTCTCCCCTCAACTCTCCTCGCCAGGGTTGGGAAACTTACTTGATCTCTTGCTTTGGGTATGTGGGGTCGAGTCCGTGCCTATATAACTGATGCCTACTGATTAGGATAAAATTCATCCTTGGAAAACGACTTCTCGTAATTGTTATGATGTCGTGCTCCAAGGACCTGTACAAGGGAAAATGGGGATAGTTTCAACTTCTATTTCCAATGCTTAAATGAGAATAATATTCAAAATGATATTTAATATTCAATATGATACGGGTCAAGCTTTATTAGGTAAGCTTGGTGGGCCTAGGCATAGGCTCTTGGTTGGTTTCTATATATATATATATATATATATATATATTAGATGGACCCGTGTGATGCACAGTGCAATGTCAAGTAATGTTGATATATATATATATTAGATGGACCCGTGTGATGCACAGTGCAATGTCAAGTAATGTTGATGTAGTAAATATGTATCTTTTTGTGAATATATATGTGTAAAGAAATAAATTAGAGTGAGAAAAATAGTCCATGATATAAGGGCCCATATACAATTAATTATACTATTATGACTCATATACAAGTAATTAATTTTTAAATAATTCTGGTTGAGGGTAAATGGCCCTCTAAACTCATATAGTAACAGAAGATATATTTTTTTGATATTAGATGGTATTTCAATTTATATTGCAAATTCTCATGGTCCCGTATGCATGATGACAAGCACACAAGGTTTAATAAACTAAAGGGTACAGGGTTTTTGCAAAGGAATTTGAATTTTCGATGGTGAGGATACCGATATTTTTTTTTACCACTAGGCCGACCCTTGGATTTAGTGTGAGTATATGCGGGGGCGGATCCAAAAAATCAAGTTAAGGGGGAGAAAGTTAAAAAGAGATAAAAGATGGAATTTATGGGTGAAATAATATAATTAACAAAAACAGAGATAAAATCAACAAATTTGATATAAGGTCTTACAAATTTTCCCGAGTATACACATTGTTCGTTCGTTGAGGTTAAGCAGCAATAGATTTTAAACATACTCTTATATAAGAAAAAACGCTTGGTACAATTAGTATCGTTCTCGTGATATAATCTAGAGGTTGCGAGCTCGATTTCACTAGTAAGATCTTTGGTGCGTCTTTTATCCTCTCTTCTTTGACTCCTTCTAAACCTGTAAGTTTTTTTTTTTTTTTGTACATTCAAAAATATACCATCACGCTGTGACATGCCGAAGGCTAGCTAGAGATATCTGAGCTTGCTTTAAGAATGATTGTTTTAGATACTAAACTCTGCCCTCAAATCGTAGCATGCATATATATATATATATATATACACACGCACACACATGGATAATTGGAGATGTTTCAAAGCTTATTTTTGGTTGGTTAATTATTTTTTTATTTAAAAAATAGTGCAGAAAAATCGTCTCTTGGCCGGAGTGCCCACCAAAATTCATGTTCCTTCACGTTTTTTTTTTTTTTTAATATTATTGAAATCCAAGTCTCAAGTCCCATCTTCCAACTTGCTTGGCGGTGGGCCAGAGAATTTTTGGAGCTGCCTGTCATTAGATTCCGCTGGCTGTGTCTGAATGTGTCCAGAAAAAGAATCTAAGATACCCTACTGTTTTGTTCTAGTACGAATATTTTATAAATCTCTCTGCAAACAAAACTGTGATCTACATAGATTATATGTCTTAAGAACTCTTCCATCTCGGTTTTTACATAAATTTTTTTTCGATTTAGATCATAGATATTTAGAAACTCAATGGGATCTAACTGATCCAGTTCGAGTCGGATGAACCTATTAGGGATAAAATTCTCATAATGTGCATTCTCTTCATTCACAATATTCAAACCTGGGACCTTATTTAAGGAGGCGAGATATCCTATCACTTCAAGCAATCTATTTTAAGATTTTATAATAAAATCATGAAAAAAAAAAAAGAAAAGCTACCATAAAATAATTGAATATTAATGATTTGTGATACCACGTTAGCGATATCACGTGATGTATCTGTTATATAAACGACTTTTTCTAAAAAGTCGCCACTGCCTCCTCTAGAATAGTTTTTTGACCCCATTGGAGAAGAGTCTTGTGTGTAACAGCATCACGCCTGAAAGTACTTATATAGTGATACTAATAAATGAAATCAAGCCAATTTTTTTAGAAATTTCTCATAAACTCTAAAAGTAAAAAAGTAACATTAAAAATGACATTTTTTATGCGTGGGAATACCATTACATAAAAGATTTTCTCGCACCGGAGAGAAACATATAGATGTTTCCTAGGACCTCAATCCCTTACTATCGGAGATACTTAAGAATTCGGGAAATTAAATACGTCCATGTTTTAACTGAGTTAATACACATGAATTTATACTCTCATTCCTTTTCTAATTTTGGTAAAATTTGTTAAAAATTGTGCTTCTTGTTTCTGAATTTACTAATCTTTTTTTTTTGGCAATATGAATTTACTTATCTTAGCCTATAAATATGTTAATTTTTCATATAAATTTTTGAGTCGCTCAATTTAATATATTTTGTGATTTAGCGTATGACCTATTTGTCCTTCTCTTATCTTACTCTATATTTCAACATAATAACTGAGTCAGGTTCGTTAAATCTGTTGCCACCGTCTATTGAAGTCATCGATATTTTAAAAATGTGCGCATCATTCAGGTGGCTTTACTCCTGTCAAAGGAAAAACCTATATTTCAACATAATAACATCATAGTTTAAAAGCGTAAATAAAATATTTTTACTCAAAAAAATAATGCTTAATTCCTTAAATTGTATAAAATTCGATTGAGATAATAAGTACCATACATGGCACACGTGTGCATCTAGTATACTACACATGGGAGGTCCTTATAAATAGAATATAACTAGAGGCGAGTGATCCGTGTGGGGAAATTCATTTTTTTTCCTTTATTTTGTGAGAAAATTCACTCAAAAGCGTTACGAGAAAATTTTCAGTGGAACGCTCATACCACGTAGATAATATTAAAGTGGTACATTTATCCAATCATAATTTATTTTTTATATATTTTTTCATTTAGGGTTCACCATTAATTAGGTTTTTTAAAATTTTTTTACCATTTATATATTATTTCTAATTATAGTTCACCATTTATTTAAGATTTTTTAAAATTTAATAACTATAACTGTATAATTATTGATGACATATCAAGTTTCGATTGAATTGATATACAATATTAGCATCGCCTACGTAATATGACAGTTTAACTGAAGATTTTCTCTTTGCAAGAAATTACTGGTTCTGACAGCGTCCACGTGGGAGACCCTATGCCTCGTACCCCAGAATCTATTGAAAGAAGAAAAAAAGAATTGAGAGCCATCCAAATCATTCCTCTTTCGTGAATCGAAAGTACGGTGTGCGCGCGCGCGCGTGTATGCATATATATATATATATATATGCGCCGTGACCTTCACTCGTGACATTATGTGATGTCGTAACTAAATTACTGTGAAGGTGCAGTGCCAATAAAGTTTAATCAAAATTTCTCAATTTCTGGATTCACTTCTTTATGTTTAACTTGATTAATAGTTCTTTAATGTGATTTATGCCAAAATTTTGATAAAAGGTTTGGATTCAATCCTGGATTTTTCTTCATTTTTCTATTTTTGTACTATTTTTTTAGTTGAAAATAGTTGTTAATTTTTTTCTATTTGGTTCTCTAGAAATTTCTTTATTATTTTATTATTAAAAATATTATCGAAAGTCTCCCTGAGAAAATGTCTAATTTAAAAAAGACACCCATGAGGACTGGTGCCCAGTGAGGGCGATTGCTAGCAGCTATCCCCCATCTCTGTAGAGTTAACTTCCGAGAGAGTGAGGGCTCGCAGGCAGTCGCCCCTTCCTCTCCGGACTCTAAACCTGCTCATCGAACTTTAAACTTTCATAGTTTTAAAAATCTTTTTATATAATCACAATTTTTTAATAATAAAATAATAAATAGCACTAAAAATGAGCCTTGGCCGTAAGATTTTCACCGTACGGAAAAGCGAAAATCTTATGGAAAATTTTAAAAAATTTTGCCGGTACCAGACCTTGAACTTGACACAGTCACAGCGCCGCAGCGCGACGTAATTTGCGCGGCGCGGTGCCGTGACTGTGCCGGGTCCAATGTTTGGTACCGACAAGATTTAATAGAGGCCTCCAAATCTTATATCCGATTTTCCAGTAAAGTGATTCCACTAACAAAAAGGGTTGGGATTCCTACTTTTCTTGTGGGCCCCACGTCAAAAACTCTCGTCCACCCTTTACTTTCTAGTCTACAGTAAACACCCTTTTGCATGCGTTATTTGCAGGGAAAAAAAGGCCAAGTTATTATTGTAATTTTTTTTTCAAATTAAATATTATAATATTACATCTTTAATCACTTTTTCGACAATCTAAAGTAGTTGCTAAACCAATAGTTTTATAGTACATCATATATTTCATATAAAATAATAAATTTCGACGTAATCTAACTTTGTCTTGTAATTTAATAACACTTAAACCAAACATCCCTTTAAGAAACAAAGGTTGATGACTAAATTGTACTGAGAAAGATTTAAGAAAAAATTAAAAAATAAGAAAAAAGTTAGGAAATAAATTCAATCTTTTTTAATAATAAATAATTTTTTGCTTTTTAAAAATAGTATATTAAATAATTTTGATGGAAATGGCCGTACCATCTATATGAGTTGTTTTGGTAAGCGTACCATCTATATGAGTTGCCTTATCCAAGAATTCCCCGTCCGTGTGAGGAGAAATCATTTTATACAGGAGCAACCGTGAACAAGATCAAATTATTTTTTAAAAAATAATTAGATTTGTTGATCGGCGTGGTCCCGTAATTATATACCGTAACAAAAGATGCTTCTCCCGTGACAGAGATATGCCGCTGCTGCTGCTTTGCTTCTTCTTGCAACCGTTTCTTATAATGCTTGGACTTGTATCACAGGCGGGGACACGTCTATGAGCTGCAACCCTCTCTGCCTCTCTCCCCTTCACACTCCATAAAGCCTTTGGGTTCTTGAAATTGTTGGTTTCTCGGGTAATTGAGCTGCTTTTCACAGCAAATCGTCCGCACTTTCAAGAAATGTTGGATGGAGGCATGTGGGTCTTCCCTCTAAATTTTGTTCCTGGCTCTTCCTCTTTGGACTTCTCCCAGTTTCCAAGATTTATGCTGAAATCTTTGAAGTTTGCCTGTGTTGATTGAAAAATCTTCTTTGGGATTGAAAAATCCGTTGGAACTTGCCCATGTTGATTAATGAAAGCCTTCTTCCTTTGTTCCCCATATTTCAATTCACTTATATCACACGCGGTCAACTCTTGAATCTTTGATCATGTATTATGTGTTAAAAGTATTTGAAAGGCGAGTATGTCAGCTCTCTTAGCATTTTGGTTTTGGAAGTGAATCACATAATTACAAATCAACCTCCTCCACGCCTTGCTTATTGCCACCGCCATTTTCAACTATGGGTGACTTGCCAGAAGCTAAAAGTTGCTCAGAATGATAAATATTGCGGTCTAATTCTGTACTTTTCCCTGATTTATGCCTAAATATGCAGTGCTGGACGAATGTACAACTGGGTTGTGTCTGATTACTTTATGAAGTTTCATCTGTCAAACAAGTTACTGGACCATACCGAATTCTTTGATTTTTATTTTGTAATCTATGCTTCCTCTATGCAATTACATCATCAGTTTTTTGTATGAGACAGCCTCAGTTGCTGTCATGTCTCCGAGGGGTTTACTGTGCAGTGAAAAAAGAAGTTGGGTTTGAGGGCACACTCGCTCATCTTTATGTAACTTTGTAGCATTGACTGGTAGTTGCCCTTTCGTCTAATTTTGTATTTCTGTTATTTTAGTATGAATTAGCTGCATACATATAGACTCATTGACTTTTTGCTTACGACTAGTTTACATAATCTGCAAACAATTTTGTGCATGCAGTTGATCAACTCGGTGCCTAAAATTTAGGCATATTACGGATTGTAGTTGGGACAACTTTCAGGATTGCCATTAGTGGATAAGTTACATTTATAGCCTCATTTTCAGAGGAAGAAAGAAGGGACGTTGGGTATAGAGAAATCCAAGCTCATGATCTCATAAACGTACTTATCTTCTTTGGAGGCCATATTTGATCTCCAGTTAGGACAGTTTGATTGCTTGTTCTCTGTTCTGTAGTATCCGTTAAATGTGAATTGAAGCCTGGTTGATGTTCTATGCTATCTTGTGTTTTATTTGCTTTATTCTTCTCAGTCCTACTCTAGCTTCTATGTCCTCTTCTTTGATCAGGTGGCTCATGAAATATAACACTGCAGCTTTCTGTGCTGGAATCATAGCTTGTCCATTGATAGGGTGATCTTGCTTCTTCTAAAAGAGCTTAGTATTGCAAGCTTTAACTCTTATTTGAAGTTGCACTTGAGCATAAGGATTAAGAATAAGGTTAGCAATGAGAAGGAGACTCAATTTATAAAATCTCCAAGGCCTTTTCTCTACTAGCTGTGTGAAACTATTTTCAGGCTAAAATTCCCTAGTTGTAAAAGTTGTATTTGAGTGGAAATAGTCTTTCCTTCATGCTTCATTAGATGTACTTCTTCAGTTCCATTGAAGATAACGGGCTTTTCATGGTCTTGCAGGATTGGCTTGTGAATATCAGTTGAGACAAAGATGAAATTGGATGATAATATAGAACCTAGAATGTGACTGGACTCTTGATTTCTCCAATCTACACAAACAGAGAGAGGTATTGAACATTGGTCCAAGTGCAGGTGCAAATGCAGGATCAATCATATTACATTTATCATCGCCAACCTATAGACAGAGCTCGTATGGTCCCCACACAAAGGTTTGAGTCTTAAATCCAACTGTAGCTTCTTAGAACGGAAATCCGCCCTCTTGTGAGGGCATGTACCAGTAACACAGTGGAACCAAATTTCTTATAGAATTTCATTGATCGAACCAAGTTTGATGGAATCGGAGAAGATAGATGATGTGAAGGTTGGTTTTACTCCTGCTCATGGGTCGACTGAAAAGACAGGTATTGGTGAATCATTTATTTGGGTATATTTGGTCCTAAAATGCTAATTTTCAATCATGTTGAAAACACAGAAATCAAGGAAAAGAATGTGCTGATTAGATGTCAATGGATGCTTGATAATTGGATATGCCTTGTATTATGCAGTCCAGCATACTTGTGCTTGCTTGTTTTTTCTTATTTTTGGTAAATAAGAAAATGGAAATCTGGTCAAGTTAATCAGGTTTTGGGAACCTGGAGGAAATCAGTCTTGGCATTTCCTGAGGTTATTTCATTTTCTGTGGACTTGTAAACATGTGTTGTCATGCAACAGTGAAAACATGAGAGAGATGAAAATGAAATCTCCCGTTGAAGTTTCTCTTTTACATAAAGCTGAGACTTGAGAGTTGGGTAGAGAGGAACTATTTGTGGGTTGGTCCACTTGAAGATGGCAAAAAAACAAAAAAGGAAGGAAAATCCACTGTACACTTTACCATGTAAAATTGTGGCCCCTGTCCTGTATGGATGTGCAGGTTATAGACTCGAGAATATGGGGGAATTTACTGGGGTGCTTTATTTTGATCCATTTATTGTTTCGTTCTACATCATTCCTTCCTAAGTGAGGTTAGCATATCGTAGAATCTCCAAGTTGTGGCTAGGTTATCGGGTTTAACAGCATGCAGTGGGAATTTAAATGAAGAGACAATGTTGGTCCTGCATCATGTCAACTCTATTAGAATCTGAAAATTCCTAATGTCACGCCTTTGTATGCCTAAAAATTCTATGAATCTCTCTATCAAATGGTAGTTTTTACTCAAGACACTGCAGAAAAGTTCCTAAGTTCTTTTTTCATGTGCCTAGGCTCTTTGCAGATCAAAAATATTATTTTTTTGTGATGCCCTTTTCTATAGTTTTAAGTGACAGTAATCTGCTATTCTATGATAGAATGATCTCTATTAGTTTGTGCTTTAATCCACACTGTATGATATGTCCAAACAGCAGTTTCTAGTGCTCTTCTAGTCCTTTCATTTTGGAATTGAGAATATTTCTAAAATTTGGTTCTGAAGAAGCTTATGAACCTTCAACATTGCCCTTTTCTGTTCTGAAATATGTGCAGGCTGTGAGGAGGGGACGACAGTTCATATTCCTAACACCCAGTTTCTATCTTCCTGTACATCGAGCAATAGAAAACTTGGAAACGAAATGGTTCCGGCCTCTGAAATACATCCAGTGAACAAACTTAAAATTTCTTGTGGACCTCTTCTCCCACCATGCGAAGAAAAGGGCAAGAGAAGGATGGTGATGAGTCCCCCTGGCATTTCCCATTTACAGGAACCAGAATCAACCACTGACAATGACCTACAAGTCTCAAACATAGGTAACCTCCACAGAACAGGAAATAAGATTACATTAAAAACAGAATCTGCTGCTGCAATCAGAACAGATCTTATGCTGGATTGTGACGTAAATCCGGATGACAATATTATTTCCAATTCTCATACGCCTCCCCACAATAGCAGAGTTTGTAAGAATGAAGAGAAAGGCAATGGAAAGGCTTTATCTGAGGGTGATTTCTGTGGAAGAGTTTCCAAGGATGAAGAAGAAGATGACAGTTATGAGAGCGTTGAGAGCTGTAACAGTGCAGGGATTTTGTCTTCAGGAAAGAAGCGGTTGAGCTTTGAGCAGCAATTGATTGTTGGCCTTCGGAGTAAGAGGACTAAGCAGATTGAACAAACTCCAGGGATTTCAAGCTCATCGACCAAGCATGATAGCTCATTTATGAATTGGATATGGAACATGATGAAGGGGTTTGCTAGACCACTGGATCAGAAGGAGGTGGCACCTCCACTTGGGCTTGCTCTCACAAACCCTAGCGGTGTTCATGAGAATCTGGACACTATGATGGACAATGATATCAGACCACTCAATAGTAGGAGTGTGGGCTTTAACTCAATCTTCCAGTCAATGTATTGTCCAAATAGGAGTGCTGAAGGAATGACAGATTTTATTCGGTTGGGAGAGGAATCAGCAGAAGTTGAGCTGCCTGATCAGCTGGGTTCAACTGATGCCAACTTGCCAACCTGTCTTGGTAAAGACAGTGATGATAAAGTATTGAAAGAGAACTTGAATGAGCTTTCTTTAGGAAATGAAGTAGGTCATTTGGTTACACCTCATATTTTATTTCAGAATTCTACCACCTCTCAGGATAAAGTATTGAAAGAGAACTTGAATGAGCTTTCTTTAGGAAATGAAGTAGGTCATTTGGTTACACCTCATATTTTATTTCAGAATTCTACCACCTCTCAGGATATTGTGAGGGCTTGCTCTTCTGGTAATGGAAATTCCAATGACTTTGAATATGGAAGAGGGGAAACTGACCATTCCCCACTATCACAGGAGAAGAGAGCTAATGATCTTCGACATACAGGTGATCCCCTTGGGAGTATGTGGATAACTCGTTTTTCTGCAAGAAGTCCTTGCTCATTGACAGAGAAAGAAATTGGAAACCCAAGCGCCGGTGGAGCTTGTGAGAGTGCTCAGAACTCAGTTGATTCGTTTCAGGATCGAGCTGCTCTAGAGGCAAGAGAATGTATCGATCAAGATCGTTCTCATCCCATTGTGGATAGAGGATCAAAGAATTTTGGGTTCAACACCGAATCTTCAGTTGGTTTCAGACAAATGGAGAATCCAACTTTCAGGCACAAAGTGGACCAAATTCTGCCTTCTTTGAGACTTAAAAGCTTTGAGGCAATGGCATCGTTGTTTGCGAGGAGATTGGATGCACTAAAGAACATTATCCCTTCTTCGGGTCTAATAGATGATTCATCTAAGGTTACCACAACCTGCATCTTCTGTGGACAAAAGGGTCATCACTTGCAGAATTGTTCAGAGATCACAGAAGATGAACTTGAAGATCTTCTAAGGAATATCAAATCTTATGATAATGCGGAGGGATCCCCTTGTTTGTGTATTCGCTGTTTCCAGCTCAATCACTGGGCAGTTGCATGTCCAAACACGTCCCAAATGAAGAACCTTGAGGAGAATTCGAAGAGCAATGTTAGATTGGAAGAAGCTTTTACCGGAGATGGAATTGTATCCAGCTCAGTTCAGGTTCAGAGGAAGTCAAATGAGAATGTGATATCATCGAGCAATTTTGAAAAGTGGCAGGTCTCTGAAGTGCCGAAAGGAATCTTGAGTGCTATAAACGCCCTTCGATTGACCCGTACTGATGTACTCAAGTAAGTGCCCTTGTTTGCATGGCTTACATTCTTTGAACTGCTTGAACCACAGTCAAGTATCGGGTGTGCCACCATCCATTTTTATGAAACTAGCTTGCTCTTAATTTGTCATCATGCATGAAAGCTTCTGCTATAAGTTAACATAGCCAATTAATTTCAAGTCATCTAGTTGATGTGATGTGTCCCCTTGGTACAGTGGGAATGATAAGGACAGCTGATGGTATTACAGAAAATTAATAGTGCAGTGAGGTTGCATCAACTTTCCAACATAAGTTAACAAATGTGCAACTTGTATTAGATTTAAGTTTCAACTTAAGATAATTGCTGATTAATTACTACTACTGTAAGTGATCAGTCTTGTTGCTAATGTCTGATACATTAGTTACAGCTATTGAAGCTCTTTCTTTGTCATTGAAATACACACCTGAATGGGGTTTCCTGGTAATGCAATGATTGCAATTTTTAGGTCCTTGTCTTTGGCCTCATCCACTTGTCTGAATCGGTTGATTTTTGCCAAACAGATGGATGAATTCCCAAATATCACTATCTCACCTCGATGGATACTTCCTGCGCTTGAGGCTCGGCAAATGGGAAAGGGGGCTCGGTGGAACTGGTTACTACGTCGCTTGTATAACAGGTATGAGCAGCGTCATCATATTATGGAGCAATCTTCAGTATAGACCTTTTTGTGCTTCGAGAGTTTTAGCTTAATTAGAATATCGGAAAATGATTGCAGGAAAATTTAGGTTCCTAAAGCTGTGTATCATTGAATATTCCTCTCATTTTGTGATTCTTCTGTACGCATAGGAATGCAAAAGAAGAGTTTGCTGGAAAACACTCGAAGAAGCCCCATCTCAGTGAATGTGGGGGGAATCAAATGCTTGGTCGAAAACCAGTACATATCTAATCATGATTTCCTCGAGGTAAAGTTTTCTGCACGGCATCTTTCTGTACCAAGTAACCAGACTATTTTGAAGATTTCTTCCCTTAGAATTCACTTATATTCGAGTAAATATGAATGCTTCGGTCAAGTAGAGAAGGCGTCGGATGATCAAGTGCAGATTTTTAGTTAAGTTGGGAGGGCTGGTTGGGGAATATCACTGTATTATATCAGTTGACTAACCATCCGGTTATGATTTGGACATCGGATTACATTGAGGGACATAACTGGGAGCAGTAGCTAACTGTAGGATTACACTTTAACCTTGGGTCCGATCTATCAAAAGATAACCTGGAATGTCTTTGACCTGCACTACGGACTGCAAACTCAACCAAGTACTTAAAATTAGTTCCAAGCTGGTTACAAGTTTGTCCAGAGAAGAAACGAAAGAGAAGGGAAAGAAAAAGAGAGAATGGAGAGGTATGGATGCAAGCAATCAGTCATCGTTTCTAATGGTTCATCTTCCTTTCTTCCTTCCATTCACTTCGCCATAAACAAACTAGTGACTAATTTCTTAAACCGCTTTGTTGTCTAATGCATCTGCAATGCTGGATATCATGTCTCTGCTGTGTTTTTTTTATTTTTATTTTTTTCTTTTCCTGCTGTACCCTTCAGGACGAGCTAACGGCATGGTGGTGCACCACCTCCCGATGTGGCATCAAGATCCCATCAGAAGAAGACCTGAAAATAAAAGGAGAGGAGAAGAAAATGCTTGGGTTTTGATGGTCTTGGTTCAAACAGTTCTACTCTCTAGCACAATAATCATCTTATTTTCCTTCTTTTTCCTTTTGGGTTAAGGCTCATAGGGGTAAATGCTATTATTTTTCCAGAGAGCTGTACATAATATTTTGGCTGATCCTATCTGTTCTTCTTGGTTCACATATATACTCTTATCTAGAAATATAAATATAATCTTATTCCACTAATTGTTCAAAGTTCGTTTTGTTTTCTGGTAGGATATTGTGTCCAGTTGTGACGCATGTTTCTAATGATATTGTTGGCAAATGAGACGGTCAATGAGAAAGTGGGTCTAATAAAATTGAGCGAAAAAATTACCTGAGCTTAATAAGAGGTTTATGTGAGATGGATTAAGATGGATTCAAAAGAAAATGGATCATTGTGAAGCTCATAATTGAGTAGGTCCACGAAGTTCACACGAAAGGATGATAAAAGTTCAATTTCAGAGATGGAAAGATATGATGGTTTATAAGAAATGAGTGCTGTTATATACTCTTACGAGGAGTTCCTCCTTCGATCAATGGCTGTGGAAGAAAATTGCTAGAGCATGGAATAAAGTGTCAAGACGTGCAGCTTGGATAGTGGGTTGTGGAGATTTGAGTCCGCTTTTGGTAAGATTTCTAGGCAATTTGTGATCGATTGATTGGACATTGGTTCCTACAATGTTTGGGAAGATTATTGTAAAAGGTGAGTATGTGATTTTTGTTTCCAGTAATCAACGGACTCTAATGAGCCAATGAATTAAGAAATAAAGAAAAGGTTACAGAGTGCATAAAAGGGGGAAAAGATGCCCCTGCAATATTTGTAAAATATAGAAGTCCTAATTCAAGAGGACAAGTATCTATTCGGTGAAATCCCAATGGCCAATTTGTGGCCTGATTCGCAAGCCAATCCGCAACCATTACCCTCCCGAAGAGTGTGTCGAACTGTAGTTATCTAGCCTCGGTTCTTGAGCATGTGAATATCATAGATGGGGCTTCCATTCCAACCTAATTCACTTCCACCTCTAGTATCACCTTAGATATTACTTCTGAATTTACCTCAAGAATGACTTTCCAATACCCCATATCCCATGCTAATTCCAGACCATCTTCATCGCCCATAGTTTAGCCGCCACTGAGGTCGTCGACCCCAAGCTGTGCATGAAACCTCCCAACCATCTCCCCCGTCATCATAGATGTGCCCACCTGCCTTGGCTATTCCCAGGTTTCCTTTTGTTGTACCATCAACATTGAGTTTCACCCATTCCTCCTCTGGTTTCACCCATTTAATGAGCCTCCAAGCCTTTGATTTAGTACTGGCTTGTTGCCAATGGCACAAATTTGCCATGCAAACTGATGATGCCATTCTTCTTACGGCTGCCCTTCCATTACAAGGCCAAGTAAATCCCGAATCATGGAGAACTAAATTTCTCCATTTCCATTGCATCCAACGGCCAGTGGCAAAGATAATGGACCAGAACATATTCTCACTAATTAAGGTTATGTCCTGTAAGTTTTTGATAAGCCAACAGTCCTTGTCATTAGAGAAGAATTGGAATTGCTTATGCCTTGGAACACTTTGCTCCCATACTGCCCTTACCCGTGGACAATCTTTGAGGGAATGAAGTATTGTTTCATTGTCATTACTACATCCCTCACACAACTCTTATGCACATAATCCTCTAATTCAAATTCTCTTTTGTAAGTAGCGGACTAGTCAGTATGTGATTTTGTTACCCTTGTGGGTGCCCGGAGTAGCACTTGTTTTGGTCATCTATTGAATCATGACACCTTGTTTAAGGTAGCAGTAGTTACAAAGCCCATACTCATCCAAACACAGCTGACAAGTTCTACTATAGTTTGGAACACAGGCTGATTGACCTCATCTTCAGCTCATATAAGCTACTGACAAATGATGACTCGAACATAGTTGCGTGATTTGAAAATTTGTTTGAAATGTGATATAAAAAATCAAAGTATGTAAAATTTATTAACAAATCATTAGTTAAAATTAATAGAAAACTCCAGGGAATTGAAAACTTCAAAGCCGGAATTGTGGACAAGGCGTTTCCAAAATACTCTCTTGATGATATATGTTTTCCCGTGATATTGAAGAGTGACTTTAGTGGAACTATCCAACCCTAGGATATAAGGCTCACGGAAAGGATCATGACCCCAAATATGAAACTAGGGATGTAAAATAAAAAACTAAAAACCCAAAAAAGCCGACCCAACTTGAGAAACCCAAATTTATAGGCTTCAAGATAAATTCAATGTGGTTTTAAAGGTCGAAGAAACTAGACCGAAAATACTTAGGCCTTGACTCGAAAAACCCAGTGGGACTCGAGTCCGACCTAAAAATTATATTAAATTTATGTTATATATAATAAACCATTTTATTATTAAATTTTGGCAATACAAATAATATATTTGATATTTTTAAACTTGAAACTTAATTCATATTTATGATTTTAATTTTCTTAGCAACTAAAATATTTATAATTAGTATTTCTCATTTATTATAATGAATTTTATTTTATTTTTTGTATTTAATTTATTATTATATTAAAAATAGAGGCATGAAGTGATCAATTTTCATAAGTTCTTGATGGTTCTCGGTACATTTTTTTGACTTGAAAAAATGATTCAAAAAAATAGGGCCCAATAACTTTTGAAAAAACCCACTCATTTACACCTCTAATCAGAACATGAGAGAATAATTTTAAAAGTACCGATTTTAGAAAAAAAAAAGGTTTTGTAAAATTGAGTGTTTATTTATTTTTGCTTGAAACTCACTCTGACGAGCTGCTAGAACTAGGCTTGGCCACGAGCCGGTTTGGGCCCGAAATCGATCCTGAACCAGCTCCGTCAAAACCGGCCTGAAACCTATCAAATTGGGAATTGGCCTCGAACCGTGAGACCAAAGGTCCACTGCCTACCATGCCCAGGCCTAGGGCCCCCTACCATGGGCAGGCCTAGGCCCCCCCGGGCCCCCCCACCCACTCACTGCCATGTGGGAGCCCTACCCTCTACTACCTCACCCTTTAATTTCAAAATTTCAACTTACTTTTAATTATACTAAGTTTTTGTTTTGTAGGTAACTTAATTTTTAGTAAAAAAATTAAATTCAAGTCAATTAATTTAATTTATTTTTATATTTAACTTTTAAATTTTTATGTTTTAAATTTATTTTATTTAATTCTACAGAAACTGAACCTGACGGAACCGTGGTTTCGAACTAAAACCGTCCGATTTTAAACCATTCCTGAACCGTCCAAAACAGGACCGGTTCTAAGGGTCACGGAATCGAAACCGAACGGTTCTGGAACCGTAGCCAGGCCTAGCTAGAACATCTTTCATTTGGCAGGATTAGAGTTATCCCCGCTGCCAAGCAGTTCCCAAGGGATGATCTCTGCTCTCCCCTTCCCTTCCCAGAGGTTGAATTCTCCGGACCCTGCAAGTTTCTCCCGCTTCCATAGATCGAAAGCAAAGAGAGTCACGTCGTCTCCTTCTGATTAGGTATCTCCTCCTCAACTTCGTTCTCATTGCTGCTTTCGTCTGTCTGAGCTATGGAATTTCAATCATATCGTGCCTCCTTGTGTAGCTACTTTGGAATCTCTCTGAACGTTCGGTGGTTTCATTTTGTAATTCATTTCACAAATTGGATCAAGATGACCGCCATCCCTTTCCTTTTCATTTCTATCTTATTAATCTCCGTGAATTTGCTTCGGCCAGCTTTGCTGTACCCTTTTAGGGTTTCTGATTTAGATCTGGAAAGGGTGTTTGGGGGAGCTGAAACAGATGAGTTCGGAATCAGATAACTGCCTGGGAAATCGGTCTTATGTCGAATTGCTTGCTGGGTACCGATTATGATGTGAATTTCGTAAAGTTAATTACCTGTTACATTTCACGGAATCTTTGATTCTGACATGTTGGTTATTCTAATGATAATCCCATCTTTATTTCAGTTGACAAGTAATATGTACTCCGAAGTGGAATTACTAAGAAGAGTTGTGGTGCTCCAGAGGAACCTAGATGCCAACGAACTGGTTTCTCAAAGATGCATCGTGACACAGCTACTGAGGAGTTTGTCTATTGAGGAGGCCAGTGAAGACAAAGGCTACTTTCTTGCTGTTACTGGCCTAAAAAGCATTGGCAAGGGACGGCCTATTGGGAAATCGGGATATGTCTTCTTCCCAGTAACATTTACCTGCCGGACATTCATGCCGTTCCCAGGAGAGATCCTGCAGGGAGTCGTTTACCACATTTCCAGGGTTGGGGCCTTCATGAGATGCGGCCCTGTCAAAGTGGCATTTCTCCATACTCGGAAAATGCCCGGGTACCACTACGTTGCTGGAGAGACGCCATTCTTTCTGAACAGTGAGCTCTCGAAGATTAAAACCGATGTGGTGGTTCAGTTCATGGTGCTTGCTGTGAGGTGGATTGAGAATGACTATCTGAGGAAAGAGTTGCAGATGCTTGCCAGCTTGGAAGGCGACAACTTAGGTCCGATCTCATCATGTGAACTATGATCTTTCAAAACCTATGACACACAGAAGGGGAGACCATGCTTTAAGGTAAATAGATAGCACTTTGTTGATGTCACCACATTTGTGTCTTATGTCGGGGATATGACTTGAGTTTGTGCTCAAAACATAGTTCTACATGCACAGTTGTCAATTGTTGTGTTGATAGTTAGTCTGCTCTGGTCTCTCAGGCCTTCAAAATGGGAAAGAAACTGATGTATATATACTGCTATTATACCTCTCTTCCTCATCTGTTCATGGCGTTGCGTTCCTAGAAATGCAAAACTTCTATGTCCATTGTCCGTTCCCCTTACCCTATTTGAAAGGAGATGTTAAAACAAGAGAATTGGAGCCTCCTCCTCTTCATTCGCTTGTATTATACAGAAAATTGCATTCAGTAATAATAACGATGTTGCTTGCAACCACCATAGAAAGAGGTCCAGCCCGATCAAAAGAGAGATTCAGGCATTCTTGGGCTTGGACGGATGTTTCCTAAGCAGATCTGGTAATTCGTGGAGGCCCAGCCCGGTAAAAAGAAGTATTGATCAGATATGATCCAACCCGACCCGATTTCTTTTATAGTAATATCTTATGCAGTTATATATTTTTACATTAATTTTTATTTGATTTATAAGAAATTTTATTTTAACAATTTGGATAATGTTTGTTTTGTTGACACTGTTAAATTTTAACTTTATTAGTTATATTTAACTATATTATTATAAATATGTGAATGTGTATTTTTATTTCAATTTTTTATTAATACAACATTTATTAATTATTTTTGAAACGGATCAAAATGGTATGGGTTAGGTCACCGGTCAGCGCCTGTCACGGGCCATGAGGTGGAGCGGGTCAAGGGTGTGGGTGAGTTCGAATCTTTAAATACTTGCTGACCCCGACCCACTGTCAACATGTTGATCTAACCAGTTTGATTAATATAAAATTTAGTAACCGCCTTTCGTACTTTTGTACTTCTGCTAGCAACTGCTACTGAACGGTTACTTTTTCAAATTCATCTCCTCCCACCGTTCATTTCGCTAATCGCATTTTCACGGGGCTGGAGGGGGCTTTGCTCTTCTTTCCAGGCTTTCCTACTGCGGAAAAAGGGGCAAAAGTACGGTCCGTTTAAAAAAAATTATTAAAGAATGGTATATTTTGAATTATTTTCGTGAATACTGTTTCTAAAATGTCAAAGGAAGTTACCAAAGAAGTGGCGTTTTCCACGTACACAGTGAAAATTATTTACTACAGAACAAGGTCGTCAATCGGAAAAAAAGGTATGTTTCTAAATCTCTTTCAAATTTTTATACGTGTAAAATTTTTAGTAGAAAGTTTTACAAGTGTGAACACCGACGAATTCTTATGTGTTATATACTGAGTATTTGCTCCCAAACATATAATGAATTAATATTCAGTATATGATGCATAAGTATCCATTGTATAAATTATAATTCAGGTGTTGACACTTGTAAAATTTTCTACTAAAAATTTACACGTATAAAAATTTGAAAGAGATTTAGAAATGAACTCATACATGCACACAACTGCTTTCAATTGAAGACCTTATTTTGTACTTAAGAAAACGCCACTTTGTTTGGCCTTTCTTGTTCTCATGAGAACGCTAATATAATTAGCGTTTCATGTTTGATAAGAAAACTATTTGGCATTTTCATTTTAACAAAAATTATGAAGAAAATTCCAATCAAGTTAGCATTTCTTTACATAAAATCACTACTTCCTTTGACATTTTAAAAACAATATTATATAAATAATTCAAAATATATATTTTTTAAGAATTTGTTTCAAACGGACCGTACTTTTACCGGTCTTCTACGGCTGGCTCTCCCTATAAAACTTGCCACCTACTCCGGCATTTTCAATTGAAAAGTAGGGGGTATTAGAATCTTTGCTGGACTTTTCCCTGATGACAACACGTCGCACGCCTTCCTTTCCTCAATTGGCATTCAATCTGTTGTTTAAAAAAAAAGTGGGGTCATACAACATAGGTAACATTAAAGTATTATATCAATCTAATCAGAATTTTTACTATTTATATATTAGTTAACCCAATGGAAGTCGTCCAACAACTTGTAAGTCTGGACAACATAATTGAAGATGCTAGAGATGAGGGAAAGCGCTGGTCTCCATCTGCATGCAGGTGATTCTTATAAAGGTGAACTTGGATGTGCCCTAGTGAGGGACAATTACTGATCCAGTTTGCACTGGTAGACAAGTCCTGATTCAGAAGGTACAACACGTCCATTTGAGACAGGTTAGGAAGTCTCCATAGCGACTTAGAAGTGGAGAGATTCCTCATTCACATGTCAGTATGGTTGCACAACAATAGGTCATGGAGGTATCCCTTGTTCAATAGGTGAGGAAGTTTCTTTAAGACTTCGAACTAGCACGCAAGATGGTCCAACTCAATGGAAGATTTGACAATATTTGAACGTTATGACAATCTACTAAATAAGGGTGCTGGAGGAGAGGAAGTTTATCAATCGTCGATGGTAGTTGATGAATTTCGGAATATGGCACGTCTGTGATTCTCAGTTGCCATAACTTCCCAACTCCTTCAGGAATGTACTTCAATGAACCATATGCGGCATGAAACTCCAGCATTTTAAGGTCCCCAATGGAACAGAGCAAGCCACTTTGTACCGGTAAAGTTTAACTTCATCACCCTCAACTTTTTGACATTTCCAATTGATTCAGGGATCTCTCTGACCTGCACAGATGAAATATCCAGTTCAACTAACAAGCTCAAATTTTCGAATGTTTCTGGAAGTTTAGTGAATCCCAGAATTTGTGCTGTTTTCCATCGTTTGACCATGGATCGTTGTCTATGATATGAAGCCTCGACCCCTTTTTGCAATCTGCAAGGTGAGTAATTGACTGATTGTGATGCATATGATAACTAAGAATATCTATTCATTCTTGATATAGGAATAAGTATACATCATAATTCGTAGCAAACAATCACCGTCTCAGGCGGAAATTTTGGGAATCCCTGAATTTGGTCCATGTCCGAATGTTTCGTTACTCGTGATCTGCCGTAATTTGAAAGCCTCAAGAACTGGAGGATTTCTCCGATCTGCAAAATGATCAGTAATTAACTAGCCATACATATAAGAATGACTCAAACACTTCGAATTATATAGAACTCATTTGTCAAAAGATAGAAAACATATAAAACTTCCCTTATGGAAATTCAATATCCTTAAAAGATGCAGTTTTAGTCTTGATATCTAAACATTTCAAGATTAATAGTTTTGCTAGGAAAGCTTATTTGGTCTAGTGATACTGCTCTCAATCTATAGTAAAAGATGTTATAATTTTCATTTTTATTAGTGGGACTGCTCAAACCCCTTTATTTTCTATTCTTTCTATCCCCTTTTAGATTTATGCGTGTCCTTTTGTACCGGAAAAGAAATTGATAGGTTTGCTGAAGAAAATTATTCTCAACAAGCTAATTAATCTAAGGATTATGATCATTTGGTGCACTTTATTATTAATTATCCCAAAAAAAGTTTCATACTTATTAAAGTTTATTATCATTCATAAACCACAACTCCATTGAAACTTCATTAGTATTTAAACTTCAACTAGAGTTACTATTACAAATTCTTTTAAGAGAAAATGCACTTACTTACCAAAAAAAAAAGGAAAATGCACTTACAAAAATTCTTTTCTTTTCTAATTAAAAAGACAGTAGTTTTCGCATTTCAAGCACAGATATTCAACTTCAAAGTTTAAATTTTATTCATAAAATAGAGAAAAAAAATGCCAATGAACACTACAAATTAGTAAAGAAGTTGCTAACTTAAATATCTTAAATGCATTCAAGAAGTCATCTGTGATACTGTCTCGCGAAAGCGCCAGAATGACTAAATCTTTTAGCATTAAATTGGTTGCCTTAGCATTTACACCATGCCATGAAAGCTATGTTAGACCTTTGAGTGTGTCATCAAAGTCACCTTCCAAATGCACACCCTTCAGTTCAAGAAACGTCAGATTATGTCGCGGTCTGATTTGGTTCGCTGTAATGGGAGTACTCGAGCTGCCAAGTTCATTCTCATACCTACGAATTAAACAACAAGTAGTTTTACTGACACTACCTACTCCATTAATCACAACGTATCGTACACCAAGAGACCTGATATCTAGTAATTCCTTCATAGCTTCGACATGATCATCGATTCCAATTAGTGATCCCTTAAATATCTTACGCTTTACCTCCAGCTTATGTAGAACTTCATGAACCACTTCTTTACAAAGTTCCCCATAGCTGTCACAAATGAAAAATCATCTTTATAGCCAAAGAAATAGTTGATTGTTTAAGCATGTTATATATGAACATATTTAAATAAGATCCAACCCATCAAACTGAATTAGTTGAGGTGGTAGAATATCTCTTTTTTTAAAATAAGATATCGAATTTGAATTTTGTGAGTGACTAAATTTACCTCGGGATTGTATTACCTCCTACTAGGCCCATCCAGTTCGAACTAGATAAGTTAAGGAACGTTATATTTATGGATATCGGTGATACATATCGAAAAATAAGATCGAACGCTAACCTGAGAATTATCCTCATTTATTCCAAGATAAAAGTTATAAAACTTTGTTTTCACACCATGAATAGTTTGAGGGATTTCCGGAAAAATTGTGCGTAGCGTGTCAACAGAAAACCCTCTTTTTTTTTTGCGCCTAATTTTATTAAAAAATGCGCCAGGAAATAATTACTGGAATTTCGTATAATTAAAAATTTCCATAAAATAAAACATGCGGAAACGTTTTTGAGTGTGCACCATTGGTATTCAGAAGTCGTTTGAATTATTGACTAATTCAATTCAAGTTGGATCGACCTATTAATGGGGCAAAGCTCTTTCAACACAAGTTTTCTCAATTTATAAGAGCTCGAATCTGAAACTTTAGTCAAGAGAACAAGTTTCTTATCATTTGAGCCCACTTGTGTTGGTAGTTAAACAGATTGATTGCAGTTCGATTCATCGGGACCATTGAATGGCCAAGCCTAGTCTGTAGCCCAGCGATATGCGAGAATGCTAACTCAAACTCGGCGTCCGTAGGTCCAAGAATATTTGGTCCAGATGTTGATTTTAGTTATTATACCCGCAAAATTTCTATTAAATTTTCTTCGGAACAAAACATTTATGACCATTCGATTTATTTGGAAAAATTACCTACATTGCCCAACTGTTGTAAACATGATTTAAAAAAAAAATTCTTATAGCAGTCTGGTTGTAGCAGGTAGGAGACATTAACAAAGAAAAAGCGACAAAAACTTTTATCCAGTGAAAGATTAAGTGAAAAAATATGTATATATGATTAAGGAAATTATTGTTTTCGTGGAACAATCACCCATAAATAATAATAAACAGTTTATTATAAAGCATAAAAATTGTGCGAGAGATTTATTTATATGGATATTTTCATACTTCTTCTCTTTATTTTTAATATATTCTAATTTATACTTTTTTTCAAATACGAACCATATATTAATTTTGAACAACTTTTCTTAGGAATTTTTATGATATTGTTTTTCATCTTTAAATATTTTTGTGTTCATACTTCTCTTCAAAGTGTATGGAAATGATCAACAAGAACTAGGGTTAAGAGTAAAATGTAGATGATAAAAAAGTTCGATGCAATGATATCTCCTTCAAGATGAGACCTAGATTTCATGGATATGGACTAGGGTTAATCAATAGATGATGAGCCATAGCTTGAAAATAATAAGGAAAATTTGAAAGATACCAACATATGGAAGCAATAATAATTACCCTTGACAATCTATTATGGTCCATGCCTTGATTTGACCATTCTCCTCAAAAGTCCCCTCCAACTGCACTGTGTCAAAGATGTCACCAACCTCTTTAAGTGCTCTTTCCCATATTGTTTTCTCAGCATCATACTCCTTGCCGAACTTGCTTAGGTGATTGGAGTATAGGTTTGTCTTACGTTTGACATCATCTACTTTCACTTTGTAGAAGATTGGCATGATGACCTTCTTATGCTTGACAATTTCAGCTATATCAAAGAGGCACCATTTACTGTTGGCATAGTTTTTGGAGAGGATTGGTATACAGACTAAAGATTTATTAATAGCCGTCAAGACCTCCTTGATCTTATCTCCTGGGTGTCTAGCATCCGTTAAGAAGTGGTGGAGACAATCTTTGAAACTCCGTTGAGCGTCGCATCCTCTAAAATTCAGAAACACCTGATAATCACTTTGTGGTTTCTCCCCGTGGTTTATGCTTCTTTCCATGGGATTATGCACGCTTTTTTTCCCCTAAGAATGTGATAGAATGCGAGATTTTTTTTCCTTTTAAGTTGTTGTGCTCTTCTCACACTAATGATTTCACTATATATAAGCTGCTTTGTCTCTACATTTTTCATTGCTTGCAAGGGAGATGATATTATCTTGTTATGCGAAGCATCAATTAGAATGCTGATATTAATTACTTGAGTAATTGACATAATTGTGTATGTAAAAAAATATTAGAGGGTCCTATCTCGTAATAATATAGTAAGAAAGAACTATTCAAATTGCTTTAATTAGTATTAATTATATCAACTGCCCGAGGATTAACATTAACTTGCTCGTTTGTTACATTTTAATTGGTATTTTCTCATGTCACATGACAAGGTACGATCACCAAAGAAATTTCTTTGGATATATAAAAACAAACTCGTTGGCATTTTCTTACCACAAAACATCATTTAAAATGACCAAGCTAAACAAGTAGGACATTTATATGAAGCAAGGAACTAGTTCTTGGTTTTGGAAGATTATTCTTGACTTAGTACATGAATGAAGGAATAACATGTGGACAAGCTCTTTGCATACCTTCGTTTCTTTCACCTTGATGATTTTATTTACATGGAATATCTCTTAGTTTATGTTTGGTATAATGGATTGGAATAAGTGTAAATAGAGTAAAATGTAGTACTATTGAGAGTATTTAGTAGTTGTGTTAATGGCCAAATTAACACTTCTATCCTCTCATCTCATTGAATAGCACCACTTTATATTCAATTTTAAAAATAGCACCATATTATATAAGATTACATATTTACCCTTATTTCTCATATTTCCATTCCCTCACTCTCTCTCCCCCATTCAAAGTTTCATCTCCCGCTCCTCCCCACCAATTTCATCTGCCACCCCATTACCCCCCACCCGCCCCACTGCCACCCCCCAACCACCAATTTCATCCGTCCACTGCCTCTCAACCAACCACCAATTTCACATGTTGCTAAAGCTCAACCCTCGGTGATGATTGAGACGCGGCTGCTGCTCAAGCCCGACATCCAGATCTGTTGATGGCTGATGCCACTGCCTCCTTAGATTGGCCGACTCCCCCGATGCCTCGATGCCCATATCTATTGAAGGCTGATGCCCCAATGCCCACGATGCCCTCTACTCCCTCTACGCTCATCGCCTGCCGTGAGGTGCTGCTCGTTGCTGGTCGTGAGGTGTTGTTGCAGAGAAAGAGGGGGGTGGGGCTATTGGAAGAGAAGGAAGGAAGCAACAGGAGAAAGGAGAGAATTGGAAGAATTATGAGAGGGGTATGTGCGAAATTCTAAGAAAAGTTTGAATATTCCTTTTAAACTAGTGGTATTTTTTAAAAGTGGTATAAACTAGTGCTAGTTGTAAAAGTATTCATTCACTTGGTGCTGTATAAATTTTCAACCCATAGTAGTTGAAGAAGTTTTACATAAATTCGGTCTTTCAATTTCATTTAATATTAGTTGAATATACGCAAGATATAATGCATCTATAATTTGTATCTATAATATATCTTCCTCATATATTCGTATCCCACAATACATGTAAATAGTAATATAGGAAACTATGATAATTTGATATTCTTGGAATGTTCTCTAATAGTCCCCCTCAAGTTGGAGTATGAAGAACATAAATAAATACCCAATTTGAGCAATACAAAGTGGAATCGGTCATGCCCTAATACCTTGGTGAACATGTCAGCCAACTAAAACTTCGTGGGTATGTGCAATGCAACCAAGTCACAAAATTGAATGAGTTCTAAAATAAAATGTCAGTTAATTTCAATATGTTTGGTTTGTTTGTGAAAATGTATAGAACATATCAAATATCATAGTGATTCTTCATGGGCTCCTCATGTGAAACCTCAATAGAAGATAGGAGATAGAGTAACCAAATTAAGTCGCTTGGAACGAGGCTCAGCTTTAGCAGAAGAATGCAACTCTCATTTGTTTTCTTGTCTTCTAGGATATAGAACAACCACTCAAAATGATAAAGTAACTGGTCGTTGATTGTCTGGTGATGAAATAATTAGCCCAGTCTCAATCACAAAAGGCAATCAACTGTAAGGAAGTAGGCATTCGTAAAGAATCTTTTATTGAGGATTATGCTTCAAATACTGCAAGATATGAATTGCATCATCTCAATGATGTTTAGATGGTGCTTGCATGAATTGTGCCGGCGTATGAACTGAATAACATAACTCCAACTTCATGATAGTAAGTAGACATCCTAGTAGTCTATGGAATAGGCTTGGATCTATTAACAGTGAAGCTACCTTCAATCTATATAAAGCCTTCGGCTCCAATTGTGTTGTTTATCTCTCAACATTGCCATATGCACCTCGCTTGATTTTGTAAACCCATTTACAACTAAGTTTTACTTCAGGTAAATCTTAAATAGTCCACATGTCATTGTCCTCTAAAGCCTCAATTTCATCAACCATTGCACTCTCTCCTATGCACATCTTTCATGGCTTCTATTCGCTATCAGCCCGCAAAAAGACAGATCCTAAGTAGTAAACCCAATGAGTGGGTATCATTCCCATGAGGATCAATGCCTATTAAGCACGAACTTAGAACACAAAGTACCAAGGCAAACCACACAATAATTGGGAGGATGCAGAAATAGTAAGAAAAGAAGTAAAAGTGAAAAAAATCTAAGGACAACGGAAATAACTTTATACGAACTCAACAAGAAAACGATTCTAGGGTTTTAGTTTCACTTAGGTCTATTTCAATCCTCTTGGACTTAATTAACCCGATCAAGTCAAGCAACCTCTTTTTTTTTTATCCACAGGTTCTAAGTCAACTAATCCGACTCTCGCCGCAACTAGGATGTATCTCTAGAATGATTCTAACCCACTCTATCTCTAGGTAGTCAGAATTAAGGGATCAAAGGTCGGTTTTGTAACCGTATTGGGATTCCTAGGGTGATGGTTACCTCTTGGGCCTTCTCGCACGTCTCTTCTACTTCATAAAATGACTAACCTACCCTCGGTACGATTATTCCTAGGCTATATTTACTTAGGTGATGGGATTCTCACTCTCGTGGCTCATCACTGTTCCTTAGATCGATTTATTGAGTGGGCCAAACATCAATAAGTGCATGAAGTATATTAAAAATAAAGGAAATAGAACACCTTCATAGATTCAAACAATAAAAGTTCAATATATGGATGAAATAAACACTAAGATCCACTCAGTACCCTAGAAAATGAAAACTAGCCAGACATAATTACGTTATAATACATGTTCATCGGATTTGAAAGTTACGAAATCAAAATGAAGAGAAATGAGACAAAGGTAGAAGGGATCTCAAACACTGATGATGAGCTTGATTCCTTAGCTTTTCTACCAACGACCCTTGTTCTGACGCCCCGGCTTCGTGACCTTCATCCGCCAAGAACCTTGTCCGAGACTGGCCTTTTTGTGAAAAGCTCTCTCTCCTTTTTTAACCTTGTGGGGTTACCCCTCTATTTATAAGGTATTTCCACATCTTCCAAGCTTGGTTTGGTCCATGTGGGATGGGAAGTCTTGGGTCCCACCAGTCTGCTCAGCAGGCCGCGGTCCATGATCGCAGTCCACTTCTTCCCTTGCTGATCCTCTGTAAACCGCAGTGATGGATCGTAGTCTATTGAGTCTGTCCTGCGCAATTTATTTCGTTTGGCCATAACTTCCTCATTTTAGCTCCAAATCATGCATGGTTTGATGTGTTGGACTCTTGACTTGATAAGCTTTCCGTTGATATCTTATTTGGCATGTTTTTCTATTGAGGAAGTCCTGCAAACACCCAGATAAATTTAGAGGATGGATATTAACATCCTAAGAAGCATAGATACTCACATTTCAGCCTATTTTAACAAAAATAACAAGTGTAATGAATGTTCTTAGCTCAAGTTTAAGGTCTGAAAGTATATTTAAAATATAACTTCTATGCTATTATCATAGCCCCAAACCTAAACTTTTGCTCGTCCTCGAGCAAAGCTTTAAGCACAATGATCCATCAAAAGTCAACCATGAATCTTCCCTTCTTCAATAGGTAGCAATGCTTATAATTTGTTTTCGGTACTTTCAAGCCTTTCCCTTAAGTTCTCAAAGATGGCCTGTGTTTTTTACTTAACTTTGAGTTTCATTGATTCGAACCTCATGATTTCATTTCAACCCGTGCAGTGTTGTGCAATCCTTTACACTTAGCCCTAAGTCTTGACCTCACTATTGTGCATCATAAGGAAATACTCATGCAAACATGTGTCTAGCTATTAGTCCTATGCATGATCTCCCCCTTTTGCTTTCATCAATCAAATTTTTTTCTTCATTTATCCTTATCATCTAACCCTTACTTGGGTGGTGCATGACTTTCAAGGGCCCGCACCTCCACTGGCTCTTTAATTTACTCCCACGCTTTTGGTAAGCCAGTCGGATGAACAGATAGTCCCCACAAGCACATGCCAAGCCGTATTGCTAGCACACTTAGTGCATCAATTTGGGCTCAAACCCGAACAGAGGTACTCAAAGCCTTGGCACATCTTTCCTTGGATACTTAACTTTAGCCCAACACATTTTTGTAAAAGCATTTCCAAAGATGACACTTACTGCCCTTGACTTAAGATCTAGATATAAGGTTCGTGTACAATTAATTGGGGCTGAAAATCATCATAAAATTTGTCACAATTTCACTTAGAGTCAAGCAACCGCACTAGCCATTAATTATCATCACAGAAAAAGGATCAACTCAAGTTCCCTGCTAAGGACTTGCAAGCATCGCTATCCATAAAAAACATCATCATTTTTCAAATTTTTGTTTCGAAATCGAAAACAAATGAAATAAACGTGCAATTATCTAACACACTATGAGCTATATGCCATGCTAATGCAAATGCAAACAAGAAAACAAGCAATTGTGGTGCATAATCTAAACGGCTTTGACACGAATTTTCATGCTTTATCCCCACCCCCACCCAAACCTAGGCTAAGCATTGTCCTCAATGTTAAGAAAAGGAAAGAGAAGGGGTTAGCAAATGCTCCCCCTGTGTCAAAGTTGATGGGATGGCCTTTTAGTCGTCCTCTTCATTGCTTTCCTCCCTGTAGTCATCCGAGTCCACATCTATTTCATTTGTATTGGCGGACTCCTCCTTACTTGTCGATGGAATGGGCGAATATTCATGGAGGTTGATTCGTAGTGCTTGGCTGAGAAGTCCTTCATTTTGTTCCCGGATGTGTGCTGTTTGTCTGATGAACCGAGTCCACTTCTTTTGACATTGATTCATCTTCACTGTTAAGGCATGTGTTTCTTGGATCATTCGGGTGACTGGATCCTCCGCCCGTCTGTGCTTTTCATACCCTTTGTGAGCTTCTTGAGCTTCCTTGCCTTGGTTGTCACTACCCCGCATGTCGCGAATGGTTGTTGTATTAATGGGCTCACAGATTGTGACCTGATTTGTTGCCTTGTTCAAACGGATACTTGCACGTCAGCAAAGTGAGGTAATTAAACAGGGGAACCAGATTCGACTTCCTATACCATGCCCGTATGCGTGAATTTGGGTATGTAAGAATGCGGCAAGATCAAAATGATGATGTGTCATGATGCAATATATAAGGTATATCCACATCTTAGTAACTTGAGACAATGTAGTTGTAGGCATGATACGAGATATCACAAGGAGAAGCCACACTCGTGCTCGGTAATTCAAATGTTTTCTCAAAATGGTTAATTGGCCCTTGCAATCACATTCAAAACGTCATCTTCATCAATATTTTCTATCACAGTAGCAAGCATGGGTGCATGTGGAGTCCTAATGACTTGCCTAATATCCTCTATCGTGAATGGCATGTGTACTCCTCTCATGTGCACCATTTCATCATCCAAGTGGGCCAAATTAGCATAGAATTCTCAAACTAATTTCAAAATGCCCCGTTGGGGTGGTGCACAAAAATGAGTCCAATTCATAGCAGTGATATCTTCCATGAAATTAGCCATCAAGTTATGATTGTAAAAAATAAATCCCCTCTCTGCATGACATTGACGATTCTTCCATATGTTTTCAAAAAAAAAGTTCCGCCTCATTAGACACGAAAGGAGCTGCTGGTGCACTAGCAGGTTGTGGAGGATTATTAGTGTGTCTTCCACTACGATGGTGCGGGGGAGATGCCATGGCAATCACACAAAGTAAAGAACAATCACACTTGGTTCACAAGAGAGAGCAAGAACGGAGTTACCACTCGAGAAGTTGGAATCTCGGGAATTCTCTATCGACGACTTGATTGTTGAGGACCGCTCCCGTGTAGCTTGCTCGTCTAAAATCGTCCCAAGGAGTACTTGTTCTGTGTTTGCAAAACCAATCGGGACTAAGATGAGAGGAACAAGAGCAACGGAAGACTAATGTGTGCAATTGAGTGGTAAAAGGACTCCCTTTTTATAACCTCTTTGGAAATTCAAATTTTGAATTCCAAAGATCAAACCCAGTGCAAGCCTTGGCAGCTAAGTGACTCTATCAGGAATCTTCTAACCAGGGTGCTGGACTTGGGCACCGCGATGCAGCAATATCTATGTCAGTGTAGGCAGCACGTCTACCACGGTGCAGCAGGTGTCCACCTCGGTCATGCAGCACCTGGTCTCCTTGCTCTGCTTGTCTGCCATCCTAGTGCTTGCTGACCTTTGGGTGATGGTTTTGATTAGCTTCCTCTATCGCTCTTCTACTTGACCACCGTGAATCTTGCTCGGTTCTTGACTGAGGAGGCAGCCCAAGATCAGAATAAGTTTTCATTGTCTCTTTGGTTACTTCATGCATTTTAGTTTATGAGCACTATTTTCTTTTGATTAGTTTTGTTGCATTTAGGAAACATAGAACGAGATGCCGAAAACAGAGCTGAAACAGTAAAATGGATTAGCGGACCGTGGTCCACTGAAAGCAAAACCGGAAGACTGTGGTCCATTACAGACGAATCGTCGACAAGCTCGGAATCCCAACGGAATGCTACCCATCCCCGCCTTCCACAAGTGATGAAGATGCCCAAGAGGGGGAAGGGAATGGTACCTCCGAAGAATGAGCGTCAACCTTCATGTGACTCCACACTAACAAGGCAAGTTTCCTTTCCTACTCTTGTGTAACATTGAGGACAATATGGTGCTTAGGTTTGGGTGTGCAAACATACGACTTGCTTGTGGGATTGGATGGTGTGATTTGTGTGCGGGATTCTCTGTTTAATTGGTGGTTTTCTTATGCATTGGAGCTATGTTTTAGAAGTAAGTTGCAGTTGATAGCAGTTGCATAATAGGTAAGGCTAGGTTGCGTGGTGTGATTTACTCCTACATCTACAGGTGAAAATCTTTTGAAAAACCGGTTGGTCCTTGTTCCATGATGATTATTAATGGCTGAAAATTCAAAAAATGATTGGAATTGAGATAGTAACAACCTTAGGACATGTTTTATAAAGCGATCAGGATGCCTAAACTTCGTTATTTTCACGACACTCTTGCAATAGGGATAGCTTAAAATTACCCTTGAAATTCCTTGGTTGTATGGCTTACATGAGAATGGATAAGAACATGATCATAGATATCCTACAAAGGCAAAGAGAGAAAAAAAACAAAATGTTGAAAAAGTGAAAAATCCTATGAAGTGCATAGTTATGAGCTTAATGAAAAGATGTGCCAAGGCTCTGAGCATCGCTGTACGAGCTTGAGCCGAATTTAGTGCAAAAAGCATACGCAATACAGCCCAGCATGTGCTTGTAGTGGAAATTGTCGATTAGTTGAAGCTCGAGGATAGATCCAAAGGGGTATCTTAAAACCTAATGCCTTGGACCAACTGGACGGGAGCCATTGGTCGATTCCTCGCTACACAAGCCTAGCTCTTGGACATGACACTCAGAGTCATGCACCCCCAAGTAAAGCACAAAGTTAAAAGAAACGAGCAGAGTGGTCTAGGGCAATGTCTAAGGAAGTGTTCGAGTTTTTTGATTGTTTGCTTAACTAACTTAGCTATTGATTGGGTGCTTGAACTCTGTTAAGAGTGTTTTTCACTAACACCGCACAAGTGAGGGCTGAATGATTGTGAAAATTTGATATCCTAAGGTAGAAACATTCGAAGTGAAGATTGTGTGACGAGTACAAAGCCATTTCTGAGATTGTTTTGGGACCAACTTGGTTGAAATCTTTTGATTGCGTGACCTTAATTTTTGCTTGGGACGAACAAAAGTCAAGGTTTGGGGGTCTGTTGATATGATAATTTGCATGATTTGTTTATCCATTCCCAACCTAAAATCTAAAGTTTGAGGCCACTTCCTATACATTTGGAGGTCAATTGCATAATTTTTTATCATTGAGATTAAATGGTTATGAATGATAGCTTTCAGACCTCTACATATAGACTAGATGTTGCTGGGAGTTGTTTGATGTGCAGGGAAGGAAGAACTTGTGCAGAAAAATGATGAAGACTTGCCTTGTTCGGTGCAGCAATTTTTGGAGGGAATTTCTCACACTCCATGCATTAGAAATATGGCAAATAATATGTCATCGGAAATCTTGTCGAGTCAGAATTCCAACACATCAAACGGATCATGAATCGGAGTTGAAACGAGGAAGTTATGGCTGAAAGAAGAAAACTGCGACCCTCCCAACCTGGGAATTGATCCTGAGATCATCCATTTGAGGGCCTATTGAGGAAATCATCAGGTCAATCCTAAATTGGTACATATGTCACATCTAACAATTTAGTTATTAAAATCCGTTCGTATATGATAAATAATTATGTTTAATTATTTAAACTCGTTTACATGTGAATCATGAATAGACATAATAAATAATTTGTTGAATCATGTCTGCACTTATATAATCCTATTAAGTAAGATTAAACTAGTTTACTAAATATATGTTACCAGACAAATTTTTAGGTGATCCTACCTCGCCACACGAAGTGAGAAAATATAAATTAAAATGTGACAAATGAGTTGATATAATTAATAATAATCAAAACAACTTATTTGGTTCTTTCTTATCAAGTTATCATGAGATGGAATCATCTAAGATTTTATTATTTTACAGTATTTAAAAAATATTTAATTTGTTTATATGTTGATATATAAGAATTTATAGTATCACACATTGCATGTTTGATTGTCATACATTGCATACATATATAAAGACAATAAATTAAATGTATTAGACAAATTTACCATGATTTAGGCATAATCTATTTAGCCGTAACTCAATCTATGTCAAATATGTCATCGCAACATTCAATGATTTTTTTATGCAAGCCTGTTTAAACATGATATTACACTGTTTACAAGCTCTTTATCCAACTCTTATCATCCTCTTGACTTTTCCTACCTCTATTTATATATTTATAATGTGATTATTGTCAAAGTATTACAATTCATGAACTTATTTTCGTTTTGGCTGAAAGAGTAACTTCACAAAACACACTTGTACAAGTCTCAAGGGTTACTTCTTAGCGACTAAGAGAGATAAGGAGGAGGCAATCCGAGAGGACAAGCACCCTACAAAATAATATCAACATGATGTCCCTCTAAGAGAAGCTATGGCCAAAACGAGAGAAAGATACTGTGAATCATATATGTTTATCGATTCTTGATAGTGAAAGTGTTAAATCAAGTCATATACGTTATTTACATTACAATATCGAGTCTTTTCCATCATCTACCATTACTTTGATCAGATGTGTATCAATATCACGTCAACGCCATATCAGCTTAAAGTGACGATAAGTAATATTGTAATGTAAATAACGTATAGGACTTGATTTAACACTTTGAAATACTTATAACTCACTTATAAGAATCAATAAAGATATAGGACTCAGTGTCATTTTCTCTACCCAAAATGGTAGCAATCTCTTAAATATAATGCAATCCAATAATCAAAAATCAAAAGATATAATCAAGAAAAAGTTAAATCAACTCATAATATTTAAACAAATAAGAAACCAAAAAAATTAATTCGATACAATAAAAATATAGCAAATCTATCCAAATCTCAAGATATATGCAAGTCTAGTAATACTTCCCTCAAGTTGGAGAATGTGGATTTAGAATGTTTTAATTGCTAAGGGGAAATTGAAATTATTCTCAAATAAAAACCAAGGTTAATATATCAAACAGATGAAGATGTGTCAAAATATGTGTGATAGCGATAATATTGGACCCCATAGGTATGTTCATGAAGGAAATGATAATTGATATCAATGTACTTATTACGCACTTGAAAATGGAATCTACCTTAATATATGTAAAGCTGGTTGGTTATCATAATGTAATTTGGCAGGGTTAGAAAACAAAACTCTAAAAGCTAGCATTAAACTTTGTAATCAGTGTAATTCAATAACAGTAGCCTCATAGCTCAACTTTTTGCTTTAGTAGATGATCATGAAACTGTGATTTGCCTTTGTCTTCCAAGAAATAAGATTGTGCAATTTTCTTAAATATTTTGATGCTAATGATCAAGTAAATATAGCAACATGTCGAATCAAAGTCATAGAAAGCGATGAACTCTAAGGAAGATGGTTTAGAAATACACTTTATCTTAAAGATTGCTTAAGATATCGAAGCACCTGCAATGTTAAACAAATAAGGGCGGGACATGTAACAAATAATTCAATTAAGGATTCATATAAGGACAAGATATATATTGAATAACTCAATTTTGGTCTTACTACAATCAAATAAATGAGTCAAAATACACTAAGCGACCATAACTCCTTGTGTCAGATAAAGGTGAACTAGAATCCACAAAGTGTAGGGGTTAGGAACTCATCACGCCTTCAATAAGAGTGTCTAAGACATATTTCATGTTTGCTAAAGAAAATACTAGAATCAAGACAAGGTACTTCAATATATCTTTGTGGAATATTTCAAAGAAGCAGGTCCTTGATTCAAAAACAAATTAGAATGTTCCTTAAAAGCATATAGTGATGTGACATACTAACAACTATAATATTATTCAAAAATCATAGGATTACAAATAAAGGTCACCTCCTTTTAGAGTAAAAAAAGGATTACCAAACACCCTTTTTTGTTAAAAAGGGATAATTAATTTAGAGACAAGTGCATGATACTAGCGGAGATCATAGAGGGACATATATAGTCAATATATTTGTTAGGCTCTTGAGGGGGAACTTAGACAACAGGAACATATACACCTACATGCCCCAGTTGCCAACAAGAACACATTATTTATATTTGTTTGATGGATATCCCATCCATTTACAATAGCAAATGTCAATAAACAACAATTGTAATAAGTTTTGCAATAGAAGTAAAGATATCATGAAAATCAATATCATCAATTTGTATAAATCATTGGCAAGAAGTTGTACCTTATAACTTACAATTATACCATTTACTCACCTCTTTATCTTGAACACCCATTTATAGCTAATGATGTTATCCTGGGGGAGCAAATGCAATGACCGTGTACAATTAAGCTTCAAGGCTCAAATTTCTTCTATCATAATATCACACCACGAGAATCCCTATCTTATTGATATGTCTTGGGTCTATATTAAATAAATTGTAGCTATACAATATGTCAATTAGTGGCATTTAAATAAGAAATATAACTGTCTAGGATGAATATACATGAGGAATTTGAGGGACTGGGTGAGAAAGAGGGTTACTTTGATGGGCTATGTGAAATGTATAATTTAAAAGATGTGCAATGTTCTTTTCTCACAGTTAGATTTCTATGCTCCTTGCATGACTTGGTTCTATAGAGGATAGTTGAATGTCAATGAACTAAATATTTAGAGAGTCATGCTAATGCAGTTGCACATATTTGTGTATGACATGGTAGACAGAAACAATCATGTGAGAAAGTAAGACCAATCATTTGGTTGGATGTGGACAACAGAGCTAGGAACATGTGGCATATCACTGGGTTGTGCGACGGTGTGATGGAGATAAATGGTTGCACCGAGGATACTGTTGTGTAGATGTGGCCTGTTATTGTGCTTGGTTGGTTGGCTCACGAGAAGATTGGCATGTTAAGCAAAAGTAGGCTTAGACCCACTGAGTGAGCCTTGCTTTCCCATCACACCGTGCTCCCCCTGAGGCTAAATTGGATCTTTTGATATGGATTAGTCAATAATAAAAAGATGAACTTGCTTGATCAACATAAGAAGTTGTTCGGCAATTTTCTTTGGCTTGATTAGAAGAAAAGGTGAAAATGAGTTCGTAAATTCAACATCTTGTGAAAGAAAGACTTTTAGAGTCATAAGACCATAAATACATGAACTTTTCTTTATGTATGTATATCCTAAAAGATGTACTTCCCAAATTTCTCTCCAAACTCATCTTTTTATATGAGGCTTATTATGAGCATAGCAAAGAGAACTGAATGCTAAAATAAATCATTGAAACAAAACCTTATATGGATTTTTCCTTAATTGTAAAGGTGTTGGAGCACAGTTTATAAAGTAAATTATTATAGAGATACATTTAACCCTATATTTAAAGGTAAGGAAGTTTGAAAAGTTTCACGTCACATTCTGATTATGTAAGTGTTTTTTCCACCGGTCTACTTTGCTGGCTTGTGCTCGTGCTAGAGATTTTGTGATCTGCAAAGTAATCCTGCAAATTCTTTAAGTAAAAACTCTAACATATTATCTATTCTCATTATTCTAGCATATCAACCAAGTTGATTTTAAACAAGTTTGCACAATCCAATTAGAGAATGATATGCATTGAATTTTTCATGCAATAAATGCAAGCGGACTTTTGAGTTAAAATCATCAACAAATGCAATCAGATCCTATGAATTTTTTCAATCAACTACCTTTAATTTGATTTCATCAGACAACATATAGTGTTGTTATTATGTTACTTCCTTTGAGACATTTGCTTGCCCTATTTTAGTTGATCCCATGATTATGAATAGCCAACCAATTTTTAACAAATTGATCTGTAAGGCCTCGCGGTACTACAATAGCCACTCATGTGTCTCCCTGCTAACAAAGGCTTGAAATTGTCCACGCCATTATTCATTGCTGCGAAAGTTGCCCTCTCTTATCCTAACTCAGTGCCACAAGAGACAAATTTTTGTCATTCCTTTTAAATTATAAGAGAACATAATTTATTCAAAATCATCACAGGATTTACATTGAGGATACTCGATTATATCATCTTTTGTTCTGAATTAAGACTACAGAGAAATTGATAAGCCTTTGCTTTATTTATTTGAATAGCCCTGATGCAAATCTCGCCAACAATGGGATGAGACCTAAATATGATAAGAACCTTATCAACACGTGACAAAACTAGTATTTGACTAAGGTCTCTAGGAAACGTGTATTTGTCAAGCTTGAAAGATGTAACCTTGACCCATTACTCATAGAGAGGTAAAAACGTTGTATGGTGAAGATGCCACAATCAACTATGGAATGGTTGATTGATAAGTCGATGATGAATGCCAAGGAAAATTTTGATAAGTTCATTTTGTTCTTCAAAGAACCAAAGACAATAAAATCTCACACTTTATTAATCCATAATCTGGTCTCTAAAATTCATCCTACACTATGCATTAGCCTCTAAATAGGCTAAAGTACAATATTTACATGAAAATAACCTTCCTAAATGATCCACATAGAATAAAGAACTAATTAAAAAGCAAATATATTCCACTTGTCAAAAGAGAAAAGTGATATACTCTAGTAGATAACTTAAATACCTCAGCATTGACTTGTGCTGCTCTTGCCCTTTCAGCTTCACTCAGTTTCCTTTCTTGAAAATATTCTTCCTCTTTATATATAACTGAGATATGGTTCTTCAAAATACTTGCCCTCTTAACATTCAACTAAATATATTTCTTAAAATACTTGCACTCTTGATATTCAGCTAAAATATATAGCCTTAATCATTTGTCCCCTTTTGAAATATCATGGATAATGATGAGTCATTTAACTTGCTCATCACTTGTATGCACATCCATATCCTCTTATTCGACTTGCTCGAGCTTCTCATCGTCGAGCCATGAAAGACTTCAATTGCATTCATTGAGCTCTATGTTGGTTCACATCAGGCCCCTTCAATTGTCGCTTTGCACGTGCAAGTCAAGAAGTCTGGTAAATTCTCAGGTTTGTCGCAATATCCCTTGAGCTTTAAGCAATGATTGGGACTAATCCTTCGAGGAGGCAAATTTTCATGCTTGATTTAATAAAATCCTGGTTAAATTGCACTTTCCATCAAATCGTCTTAAAGAACCTCAGTATAGGCTTCACTAGCTTGGAGGTCCTTTTCTCGAAGTTGAATATCCATGTTTTGAGCATGAATTCCAGATTGCTTATTGTTCTGCATGGGAACTACCACCATTCATCTTTATGATGGTGCAATCAACGACCTAAGTTTATTTTTGGTTCGCACTGCATGATTTTATGGTGCCAGCACAAATAACAAAGAATCATCATTTTCTAGCATGATTTTAATATGCATAGAAATATTTGCATTCCAAAAGGCATAGTTTTGATAGTTGACATATTAGATGAGACCACGACAACAAATAAGAAATTAATGAATAGATGTTCAAGTTTATCAAAGAATAAATAGATGCTCAAGAGTTTCGAGACAGACCTAATCTACAATCAAGATAGTGTTAGCTCTACTATCTTGAAATGGTGCTAATCCACCGTCAGATCCTTGAGTTAATTACAATAGCTACTTAGAAATTGATTGGGCCCAATTTTATTAGTTAACTGATCTTATCAGTCAAATTATCCTATATATATGAAGCAGATGTCTGGGTTCTTTGACCCACAAAGATAGAAAATCTTTACTCCAATTCAATGAGAATTGTTTTCAGTACTTGTTAAATATCATTATCCCTATTAGGGTTAGGTTCATATCTAACTAAAAGTCTACACTTGTAAGTAGTGATATCAAAATTCTTATTTATAAATAAGGATTTTTATATAATTTGTTAGATGTGAAATTCTTTACTCAACATACATCTGCTCTCATATATCAACATGACTTACAGTAGCTATGTGACCGAAAGCACCTACTCTCGACAACTTACCTCGAGTAAGGCATCTTTTTATTATAAACTCAGGTTAGGCGCACCTAGGCCTACTGGGGGTATAATTGAACACGCTTCAGTTCAACAACTAACTGTAAGGCACACTTGTGCATGGCGAGGTGTGAGCTGACACAGTAACTTACTCTAATACCTTATTAAATATTCATAAGGTTTTAAGAGGTCAGACGATCATATTATATAAAAGACCAAATTTATAGGTAGCGGTACCTAGCTCTTTTAATAAAACATTATTCTTTTATAATTTATCTGACATGAGATTCATTCTTGACCAAAAATTCATAAATAAAAATTAATTTCTATGTTTTTTCAATGAGAGGTAGTGTTTGGTCATGCTTCCGAGGGGAAATTGCGCCAATGCTACAAAAAGTTTTAGAAAGATTCTAAAAATTGGTACAAAAATTTTGTACCTAACAGGTACAAATATTTCAAAACTATTATCACATGATACATTTTATCAAGTTTCAGTTAACATTATTACTTTTCATTGATGTAACTCTTGGCATCAATGTCATGCATGCATATTTGCTAATATGATGAGCCCTATTTTTAAATGAAATAAAATATAAATTTTAAATCTATGCAAGAATATTTATAAAATATGGGAAAATTAAAAAAGGACTTAAAGTTTTGATAAAAAGAAAAATATTAAAATCTTCTATAAAATTGTAAACTATTTAGAAAATGTTAGAAATTTAAAAAAAAAAATTGAAAATATATACGTATATTTTAAAATATTTATAAAAACTTGAAGCAGTTTTCAGAAAAGGTAAAAAAAAACTATAGAAATTTAATAATTTCTAAAAAAAATTAGAATATTTAGAAAATTTTAGAGAATTATATAAAATGTATATAAGAGTTATAAAAAATTTACAAAGGACATTGAAAAATTTCTAAAAAAAAATTTAAGAGATTAAAAATATTTCGGAACCGCTTAAAGTAAACAAAAATTTAAAAGCTTAAAAGAAAAATACATATCAGTAGTAGGCTCCACCTATAATTAAATAACATGCGTCAAAATTGTTCAAAATGAAATATTTAAAACATGTTATATGCCATATTTACAGTTTATCACTTGTCAAACTTGCAGTGAATCCAACCATTTTGTTTTTCTATCTACTTGGAAATTTCGTTAAGCATTAAAGCGTGTGTCCTTAAATACAGTCTTTCTTATTCTTCTCACTCACATCCTGAAATAAAATTAGTACTTCTTAATGTACCAAATAGGTCAATTAAGGATAGGAAATGACATTATTTTAGTTACCCTCTAAGAATTTATGAGAAGAGCTGCTGGGAACAGTACAAAGATTACGGTTAGAACATGTTTCTTGATCTAGAGAGAAGTTACTTAGACAAGAAAGAGAGAATTTTCAATGCAGAGTGCTCGAGTTTCATTAAGATTGGCCCATTTCTTCCTGTCTATCAACCCTTTCATCAACACGATGATCTTTTCTACATTGATAAACCTAATTTTGATACGTATTGTTTATTTACTGGTGCAGTCTACTGCTGACCCTGTGGAGTTTTTAAAAATTTTATTTGTTTGAAATCTTTTAACTTTTAATCCTTTAAATTTTAAAAAAATTTATAGGATTCCTTAGAATTTTTATAAATTTTCTAAACATTTTACAGATTTTAATATATTTAAAATTTTTTTAGAATTTTAAAATTTTCCTACATTACATAAAAACTTTTATATTTTTTTATATTTTTATGTTTTAATTCATTTAAAATATTAAATGTCTCGAATATTAGAAAAAATATTAGAACATATGTAAACGCGGCATTCACATCAATTGGCACCTTGTTCAGTAACAATTGACGATGTTGATTGAACTTGACGGAATGCATCGTTGCTAGAACATGTTTTGTACTAAGCAGGCATAAAAAATTTCTTTCCTTTTTTCTGTCTAAATCACTAGTATTCAAAAATCCAATAGACTCTAATTAAATTCGAACCAGAAAAGTTCACTAAGGGTAGAGATCTCCAAGATGAATTTCTTCATTCACAAAATTCGAACCCGAAATCTTAAAATTTTCTTTCTTTTTTATTATCAACTTGGAACTTTTCCAATACTTTTGGGCACACAATTGGTGCAATTTCCCCAGCATCCGACATATACTTTCTTCTTGTACAGAAAAATGTGCTGGAGGATTCATGTATTCAGTTATATGCGCATCCATCATGCACAGTGGAGTAACTCACATCTTCCGAAATCGCGAATGGAAAATGGAAAGAAATTTATTCTCTTAAGTCACTCCTCAACTCTACAACTTTGCGATGAGTCCCTCGTGCTCGATTGACGGACATATTTACAGACAGTGTAGCACTTCCTTAGTACCTTCGAATTGTCCACATGGCCGACGGATGATGACCTTATTCCAAATATACAAACGGTCTAGAGAGCCATATATCTTCCGAGCAGCCTCGGAGAAACCCTCGGAATGTCGATTCCCCTCTACCGTGCAAGCAAGGGAAGGGCCGATAAACCGTCATCGGAGATGTCACACAAAACGTCGTCGCTCTTGGACAGGGTGTAGACAATGTCCACTATGCTCGGCCTCTTCGAAGGATCCTTGTTCAGGCAAGCGAGCGCGACGTTCATCACGTTCACCACGCTCTCCATCGAGATCGTGTCCGCAGCGAGAGACTTATCCATCCACTCCCTCACCCTCCTCACCTTCGCATCTTCTTTCACTCCTTCGAACTTCTCGACAGCGGTCGCCCACATCACCCTGCCATCCTCGTCGATCGCCTCCTTCCCGGATACAAGCTCGAGAAGCACCACCCCAAACGAGAACACGTCCATTCTCGTGGACACGACCCCGTCGGATAAGTACTCCGGGGCGATGTACCCCTGGGTGCCCACGATGTGCATCGTGATTGCGTTGCAGCCCGACTTGGCGAGCCCAAAGTTGGCGATCTTGGCCCTCATGCTCGAGTCGAGGAGGATGTTGCTGCTCTTTATGTCCTTGTGGACGACCCTCGGCCTCGTGTGCTCGTGGATGTACTGGAGCCCGTTGGCCACGTCTACAGCGATGCGGAGTCGGGTCCTCCAGTTGAGCTTCTCGCCCTTGTTCTCGTGAAGCCACGAATGGAGGGATCCGTTCTCCACGAACTCGTAGACAAGGTAGCAGTTTGCGTCTTCTGGGTCGATGCAGAATCCCTCTAACTTCACCAAGTTGCCATGGTTTACCTGCAAAAGAGAGTCACAGGATACATCACTGAATCATCTACAAAGCCAAGCAAGGAAAGTCATAGATCAGCCATTTAATTTCTTTGTGCATATTCTATTCGATATTTATATTTTTTTATGCACTAAACAACCGTTCATTTATTATATATTTTAAGTAATGTATCCGTTATATATAATAATTTTTCTATCTCAGGTAAGTTAGGACAAACCTACATAATCAACAAGTTATGTAGCAGTTGGATGGCCGATGTGGTGCATTTATAGAGAATAGAGTGCATGTACTTCGCCAATTACAAAACACGATGACGATTTCAGATCAAGTAAATTTCTAAAATATCGTAAGCTACGTATACTTTACTCTCTATAAATGTACCACACCAACTATACCACATGGTGTGACTGCTTCACATTAGACTTTCTCAGACCATAGGCTGTGACCGGATAAATTTAATGGGAAATTCTTGTGCAGACTAAGTTCTTGAGCAGTAATGGTGGTGAGGGAAACAAGATGGGAGGAAGAAAATGAAGATAAAATTATAAATTTATTCTCAATAACTTTAAATTAATTAAGAGTATTAAGATGTGAAATTTCCTTTTTATTAACATCTTTGACGAGGCAAGCCACATCAACTATCGTTTACTACGAAAGCATGGTTAATGTGCCACGTAGGATAGCCCCATTAACTCTGACGGAAAAACAAACGATGCACTTAACAGGGACAAACATTTTATAATTTATATCTTCCTAAATCACGTGAAAAAGTTCATACTAAAAATCATAATTAAGATAAAATACATGTTCAATTAGGATATTTACTCTTGTAATTGAAACATATTCTATTCAAGCCCACGGTCTCCTTTCATTTCCCTTCTCTGATGAGGGTCTCTCTCTCTCTCTCTAGTTTATTCTTTTTATTTAAAAAACAATTATTTATTATTAAAAATATATTGCTGCTGCATATGCTAATTATGATTTGGCAGCCATATATTAATTTTTTAATTAGTATCATATATTACTGAATTACATTTTTTTTAAATGTCCAATTACTAATATAGTCAAAACCAAATGATTTGACAGGTGCCTGCACCTCAACCTCAACCTCAACCAACCTTCTACCTGTATACTGCACAATTTTTCATTAACTGAAAAAATACAAAATACAATGGCCAGTTGCTGAACTATTTAATAAATACAAAAAAATAATTAAGAATTATTTATTTTTCATTAATTTATATTTTTTATTATGAGTCATTTGATTAATCTATTAAACGGCCTGATAATTGAACGGAAGAAGCTCTTAAGAAATTTTGACATTAAAGACACCATTTATCTAAAATAAAGAATTTCTGAGAAACATGATTTGGCACGGTTAATGTTGTCTTCGACCTAAGACAAAGAGATTCTGTGTTTCATTCTTAACCGTGAGACTCCTTGTGCCCATTTATATCCTTTTCTTTCTGTCTCTTTCTAAATTTATATATCTCAAAATATTTTTTGAAACTAAAAAAAGAGCTAAAACATCAATAATAATAATTCAAATTAAACATTTCCCCGTTTATAACTCCTTACTTGGGTTAACTTTCAAAAAAAAAAAGTTCCTTACTCGGGTCAATTCATTAAAAAAAAACTCTCACTTGCGTCACGTTCTGCCTTATAATTCAAATTAAAGACTATACAAATGTAATAGCCAATATTTATGTCCGCGTTTTTCCACTCAAGTCCTTGTCTGCATCAACGTCTCACCCGCCTCAAAAATCTCATCGGGTGGTGTTATGCAAAAACTGAATCTCATCACCTCTCTTCACCCTTATCCTAAATCCTTATTTATTTTCTTGCCGAAAAAAATTCCTTATTTATTTTTTATTCCTATCCTCAATATTTTTTTTGCATTTTACCACTTAATGCTATATGTCCATCTGAATAAAAAACATTTTTAATTGTAATATATTTCAATTTTTTTAAAATTAGAACAGCGCAAAAAGAGAAGAAGGGCAATCGGATTTGTCACAAGCAGTGGCAACCTGCTAAATCAAGAGAAATTATTAAATAATCTTATCTCATTATGTGACCAACTAAATTATGATAAATAAATAAATTAATATTAATCATACGAATAATAATCATATTTATTACTAATTATCACATCACTGTAAGCTGGACCATCACTATACTTTTTTTCCCCAAGCCCAAGGTTATAAGATCAACAATTGGTCCAAAATGGTGGGTCCTCATCGACAGCTACTACCCTCTTAGCTGAGATTTACCAGCTGGAAATGACTGGATCGGCGGCCGGATGAAAAATTGAAAAAAATTAACCGAACCCGAATAGAAACAATAAGATTTATGGGTCCTAAAATAAATTCAAGATAATTTTTAAGGTGGAAAAAATAGGACAGATGAGTTCGGACCCCAACCCGAAAAATCCAGCAGGGCACGAACCGAAATTTATTTAAGTTGATATTATATGTAATAAATTATTTTATTATTAAATTTTAATAATACAAATAATATATTTAATTTTTTAAATTTGACTCTCAATTCATATTTATATTTTTTTTTATCTTTTTAATATATTAAAATATTTATAATTAGTATTTTTTATTTATTGTAATAAATTTTATTTTATTATTTTTATATTTAATATATTATTATATTAAATATCGAAACCTAAAAAATTGCTTGAAAAAACTGAATCCAAAGAGAATAATTTTCATAACCCCTAGATGATTGCGCCGGATTGAAAATTGGAGTCCAATAATCAAAAAAAAAAAAAAAAAGACCGAACCGCCAATTTACATTCCGGCCCGAATTGAGGGAGCAGTGTTTGCCAGCCACTGTCCGACCGCCTGCCCCACCTCTTGACTTTTCTTTGTGTTCTACTAATATCTAAAAAGTCCTTTAAATTGCTGATTAATAAATCGAATTAATTTACTAAAAAATAAAACTTTCATAATATAAATTTTCTCTATCTGTGAAAAAAATTGAAGATGATAACAAAAAAAATTTTACGATAAAAATGATAGAATCAGAAAATGTGTTTATTTGAAAAATCCTATAGTGCGGCGGCGACGCAACTATAAGCCTAATAATCAACTCAAACTTTTGACTTCTTCTCTTGCTGTTCTTCCCATTATTATTTTCTTCCATTTTCCATTTAGATTTATGGGTCTAACAAAAAAATTATGGGATCAAAAATAGACGCAAATGAATGGAATTTGTTAATGTGAGAATCGACTTCAATCCCTCAAAAATTCAATTGAGTGTTAGTTTTGTTTGTCAGTGTTGTCAAATTTTTATGGAAATGTGTAATGATAAAATTAAAATATATAATCATAAGAAGGAAATCAACCCCTGGAACTTTAAGTAAATAAGACATGTTTATATTTCGTGTGAAAATTCAAGAAGTCGAAAACTAATTTATATTTGTAGCAAATTTGGGCAAGAAATCATTATTTAACAAAAGTTTGGGCAAGAAATGAGAGGAAATTAGACAAAAAGAAAATAATTCAGGGAAAAAGGAAGAAATTTCTGAGTACCTTCTGCAAGATCTTGAGCTCCTCGCTGGCGTTCCAGTTCATCTTCTTGATGGCGAAGACCTCACCGTCGACGACGCCTCTGTAGACGGAGCCCTGAATCAAGCACCGGGAGCTGAACTCTTCCGTGGCCTCCCTCAGCTCCTCCATCTTGAACACCCTGTACTTGTCCAAGCAGTCCGACACATCCGCCATTAAATTCACTTTCTCCTCTCTCTTCTCGCTCTTCCACTTCTCCACATGCCCTTCGAAATCCTCCTTCCCCTGTTTCCTCGAAACCCCATATCCGCAACAGAGTAAGCACACCCACAGCAAAATCGCCAGAATCAGCAGGATCCCCACTATTCCGAGCCCAATCGAGAGCCCGATTATGAGCCCTTTCCTCTCCCTCCTCACTCCGGCCGGGGCAGGGACCGCCGTCGGCTGGGTCAGGTTCGGGAGCTGGGACACGGGGACGAAGATGGTGTCGGACGGCTGGCTATCGTTCCCGTTGACGGCGACTATCGACGCCGACGAGACGCCGAACCGCGCCGCCACCGATGAGACGTTATCCGACGGCTGGAGCACGTAAGAGACCAGGTAGTTCGGCCGGGATCCGAGCGATTGGGTCGTGTTCGCGTCGGGGCACTTGCAGAAGATCGGGAAGAACGCGGTGCTGCCGATGCTGAGGTCCGTGGGGACGAGCGTCGGGTTCACGACCTCGACGGACTGGTAAGTCGTGAGATTCTCGAAGCTTGCGGTGGAGAGGCCGTAGAACGTGTCGCCGCTCTGGATGGTGCGGCTGATGTTGGCGTAGGAGATGTTGTAAGTTGTGTTAACTTGGTTGCAGGAGCAGGTGAGGGGAATGAACAGTGGCTGGTCGGGGACCAGAGGGGAAGACGGAGAGGTGATGTTGCTCGGCTGTGCTATCTCGAGCCGGCTCAATTCGAACAGGTCCCCGATCGAGGCTAGGTCGAGCAGGTTCGGGCTCTTTGCCCGGAAGAACGCGTACGTCTGGCATGGGTAGAAGGTCTGGTTTGGTACGCAGGTGTACCCGGTCGTGTTCGGCTGGGCTCGGGATGGGGCCGGAAGGTGGAGGAAGAGGAAGGCTAGGAGGAGGAGGATGGAGATGTGGGAATTCATGAGGGTTCTTCCCTTCTTCATCTTTGTTTGGTTTTTTGGGATTGGTGGTGCTTTGGCTCATTTGTTTAGGTATGAGCCATTTATAGATGAGGTCTGTGATGTGGTTATTTACAGGATGGTGATATGATGATATGAGCATCTTGACTTGTCAGGTCGAGAAGGAAGAAATTGAGGAAGTGAAGTTGGAACGGGTTCCCATTTGTCAAAGTCAAGGTCAACCACGGGCCGGGGAGCTCCTCTTTCCGTGACTTCGTTGGGCCTCCATGCCCCGTCTTTGCATCGAGCAGTACTGTATAATCCTAGGCAATGCCCTTTTATCTGATAAAAATTTATGGATTGAGATTGTGCATCTTTAACGCAGATATCATCGAAACAGCCATTGTGATTAAGAAGATTTGAGCTGACTCACATGTAGATGGCCAAACGATCGATTTATTCATAATCAATTGAACGACCAACTCATCGACAAGTGGGCAGACAACAGGGGTGTTTTTCTCAATCACATAATACTCCGACGATTCATTCAGTTGGAGCAAGTCGTATCAGTCCTCATGCAAATAAAGTCTATGTACACCCAAAAATGTACACTTTAATCCTCTTAGCTCTATCTCACTTTTCATCCGCTAACCCCTCACTCTAATTTAAGTATCAAAGAGTCAATACAGACCGTTATCTTTAAACTCGATTTTCTTATAGATTTTTCACTAAAACCAGGATGATCGCAGCCGGTCGGAGTATGAAGACCACATGGATAGATTCTTCTAGGAAGGTTACTAAATTTGACAGAGGGATTCAAGATGGTATAGCCGTGGATGCAACGCACTTGCGCATTACTATGACTGAGTGAGGGATAGTAAATTTGTTGTATTGTGGAGGAATAGTTTCTTCTGACGGGAGGTCACTAAATTTGACTCCTTTGGCCAATTTGACTCCGAGGTATGGTACCTTGGCCATCCAAGGGCCAGGATTGTCCCATAGGAGAGAGAGAGTGGAGAGAGAAAAAATAATAAAAAATTTAAAACCCTAGATCTAATCTAATGGCTGAACCCTTCCCAGTACACTACCGGAAAGGTCTTATAAAATTTTCCAAGGGACGGGTGTTCTCCATATTCAATTCAGTCCTTTCACATCTGCCCCTCTGCTTTTGCTCTTGTCCTCTTGGTTGAAAACAAATACAGCTAAGTGTTGGCAGTTCGGATTCCAGTAGCTCTCATTATAGTCATGCAGCAGCTTCAGTCAACCGTGAAAGAAGGCTCCACTCTTCCCAGGCTGAAGAAAATATAGAGAAGCTCTTTTTTGTAAATAAAAAGAATGATAACAGTAGTGACGATCCATTCATTTCATTGCAAGATGCTCGAAATTTTGTGTTCGACTGTAAATATATCAAACAAACTGACCACCTACTGCTAACAATAGTTCGGTCAACATAGCACTACTAAAGGTATAGTATAACTTCCGAAGTTAGTTACCATCAATAGACAGGGTCAAGAGTTTCTTCTAGAAATATTGCTCAAGTGAGACCGGAAATGTAACATCGACCTCACCAAATCACATGAAAATAAATTTAAAATCATTAGACCGCCACCCTTGGTAGTAAAGAAATTCAGAGAAGTTATTCATCCGTTCATATTCAAAGATCATGGTGGGTTGGAACTTGGAAGTCCATGATACGTATGAATTAACAGGAAGGTCAGAGAAGTCTTTCAACTTTAAACCGTAACATTTGCGTCTTAACGGCGTCCGTGGTATCGAGTCATTGGAATACTATCTTGAAACGATTGAAAATAATTTTGTCTATACACGAATTTATAAATGATGAAAAATTATCATATAGTAAAAAGTTTAGAAAAAGGAACTAAGTAGGGTAAATTGTCCATAAAAGCACGCAATTTACTCATTTTATAAAAAAAATGTCATTTAAATTTAAAAATAAAATCATATCTAAATCAGCTAAATCTTTTACTTTGAAAAAAAATAAATCATATATTTTTTATTTTATTATCAAATTAAGTCAAATTTTTTTAATTTTATAAAATAAAATTAGTTTATTTTATTTATTCCCAAATCAGAATAATATAGTTTTTTGTTTAGTGAATAATATGTTAAAATATAAGTCATATGTTTGCGTGATATATCCTACTTGGTATTTTCTTATCATGCGTCAACTTGATGGTACTCACTCTCTTATAAATCAGGATCATTTCTATTTATTTTCAAATGTGAGATCCATTCTTAACACCCGCCCTCGCACTTAACATGTACTTTTAAACACCCGTCCTCAATAACTAATCTCAATTATGGTTTTTTTTCTTTCGTTCTAGGGCTAAGGGGACAATTGTCCACAAGCCGAGGATTTTTCTTTCAGTTTCGGGATTAACGGGCCACTAATTTTACACTCAGACATAGCGTGATGTGAACCCACATAATTGGCTCGAATACCATGTGAAGTAATTTTTATTTCAATTAATTTAATAATTTTCTCCTAAATTAATATAATATTAGTTATAAGAAAATAATAAGAGAATTTTGTATACACGAAATTGTTGTAAATTTCAAGAAAATTTCTAATATACTTTATTATGTGATGAAGAAAATATTATAAAAATTAGTCACTTAAACATTTAATTTTAAATTAAATGAGTTATCCTAATTCAATAGCAAAATATATAATGTGATTTTAATTTTTAAATATGAAATCTTGCTTAAATTGAGATTAAAAAGCATTCATGTAATTTTACTTTAAAATTTACAAATTGAGTTTAATTTAAGAGTAAATTAAAATTTTATTTTTAAAATTTAAAACATTTGTAAAAAAAAAAAACTAACCACTTAGTTTTTGCTTTTCACGTGATTTACCGAATAAGTAACAACGGTGGAAAGTGGAGAAGGGAAAAAGGAAGAATTCCTCCGTTCTCTCTTGCTTACGAATCTCCGACGTGGTAACAGTAATTGGGTACGTGGGTTTGGCCGTAATTCGCACGGTGCATGTGGATTTATGGTAAACCCGAAAACCGTAAAAATTTATCCTGTCGGATAGATTATAGGTAAATCTTAATGAGATCCGGGTAGGTTCTGCGTAATAAAATAAGAAATCAATCAATCTCGGTTTCGATACACAGGATACACGAATCAAAATCTTTGAAATTGGAACCGAAATGTGTTAACTAATTTATACTGTTAATCGTTTATAATTTTTCTCGTTTCAATTACAATCTCGAAACATATAAATTATTATATCCTAACTTGATGATTCATTTGACATAATAATTATGCATATTAAATGAGTTTATCATATCTAAAATATCACTATAAATTATAAATTAATAATAAATAATTATTAAATATACTATAAGTTACTATTTCGAAATGCTTTTAAAAATCTGGGTCTCGATTTCCATCATAACTCGTGACCTTATGAAATGCAAAAATTAAATGTCCATTGTCTATTTATCATTTACTCATTTGTTACAATTTAATCAATACTTCCATACATTATATAATGAGATAGAATCACAAAAAAATTATCTTCTGTTAGATATTTATATCTTTATTATTTAAGGAAGAAATTGGTAATTTTAATTTATTTTTCTATTTCTAAAACTATCATCAACCCTAATCTAATTTTATGATTATTCAAAATATTTTATTGTTATTTCAATAATTTCCTAATAGTTATTTCACGCATTTTCTCTACTTATTCTCCATTACTCATCCATTCATATGTCTCAATAGCATTTTTTTTATTCTGAAATTGTGTATAGATATCTCCACAGCTACAATTATTTGAACCTATTCATTGACAAGATGTCATCTATGAACGTATTTTAATACATCTTCTCATTCAAAGAGCTTTGTCCAGTGGGAATGGGAAGAGTTCGATTGATTTGTTTAATTTGCACATGAGGACATTTTTATCATTTTCCATTATATTCTACGATATTCACCGTGCGTAGTATGAGTCATTTGCTAGTCTATTATTATATGGAAGTAGGGTGGACAATTTATCTCACTCTTAAACTTCTTAAAATACCTCCAAAATTAAATTTTTTACAAATAAAAAAAGTCAGAGGATGAAATATAAAAATCATCCGTAAAACATACTAACTACTTTCTTAATTTTCTTTTATGATTATATATTTATTTTCATTTATTCATTATACATCTAATAAAGTTCTAAAAATTAATACATAATTATAAAATCATGTAACTACAATTAATATGATGTCATAATTGACTTTCATACGTTGAATGAGTCAGCATCTAGTATGATCTAAATCCGAGGGTGGAAGTGGGAAGGAAGAAGCGGATAGACAGGCAATGCTGTACTGTCTGTCTTTCTGAGCACTGTCTATTAGCCGATCGATCCCGGTGTCTTGAGTATTGGACGGGCAACAAGAAGTATTGGCGTGTAGAAGACGGAACAAGCCACAACCTCAGAATGGTCATGCATGCATTTCCATTGAACAGAAGTTATTGGCTAATGGTCTGTCTGCGGAACAAATGCATCCGACTGTCAGGAATTTGACCGCGAAAGTGAGACAACAGCAATAAATAAGTAAATTAATGTTAAGTATATAAGCATTCATTATAATTGTAACTGATTAGAATAATTTAATTGATATTTACTCATCGCACTATTGTTGCGTAGGTTTATTCAACACTTTTCTCTCTCTTAGAGCGAAATATCCAAGAATCGAATTAAAAAATTCGTGAGGTCAAAATAGAAATTATAGTTTTATGAAGATCCAATCCCGTTCTAAAGCTTCAATTATAATACTGATAAAAAATTACAGTCGATTTGATATATTCTTCTCTATTGTAGACTCTTCGTGGTCAGAAATAAATTTCCTGTTCAAGCGTGGCATAGTGGAATTACTTGTTCTTAGCTTTATTTTGGATTGGTGAGATACTTGTAGGCTTGTGAATGATTCTTATCTCGTGACCATACAAAACAAGAGAAGCAGCACTTCAAGATTCAATTGGAGCGTTTTGAAATCGTTATTCACCTGGCTCAGAGTTGAAGAAAGTGTAAGAAGTTACAGAGTTGTGTCAAGCGCTAACAAAGATAAGGAAGTCAAGAATTTATCTCCTTATCGATAGAATCATTCGTCATGTGTTGACTCTTCGTGTTTCCACGGTGTCAATAGAACAAGTGTTTTAGTTGTAAAAGTTGTGAAGATACGACTGAGGGATAAAAGTGAAAGGCGATTTTCTTTTCACGTACTTGGTTGCATATGCTAAGAAAGACTTTACTCGAGAATTTTCAACGGGCTCTCTCATTGATGATTTTTAATCTTTTGGAAAACCGTACGACAAAAGTTAGGCCGCCTAACTTAAGGAAACACAACAGCACGACAGCACAAGATTCTTTTCATATTTTGTTACATTTTTGTAGAGTTTCTGATGTATTTGATACTTTGTTGGTGGGGTGTTAAGAAGTACTAAGCTGCTCATATTGTTGTCTCCAGCACTTGGACATTCTATTAGTAATATTAAGTTGAAGTGTTTCTCAGTTAGTTTGCATTGCATATCATGAAGGAAAATATCTGACAGTATATGCATTTTCTTTGAATTCTTATTTAATATTTGCAACTGAATTTAAAAGTATTTGGGCTCATTTTCTTTGGTGGAATCTTCATTTTCCAGCTCTTTGCAGCTTGCGTGTGAAGTTTCGAAAGATGGTGAATGAGTGTGGGACATGCATATTTGATAGATAAGCAGCATTACATGAAGCTCACGAGTAGTCAAAACTTTCCAAGCCCACGTAACGCAATTTTATTCTCATTTTCGTCCAATCTATATCGCTTCAAGTCCGGAAAGATGTCAATTTTCGATAGAAGAGACTGAAAAGTTGAACTAAATAAGAATGGATCTAACATTTTGATCCAATATGATTCAAGGAGCTTTACCGATTGGAGCGAAATTTCTGGATCTGTTCCTCCCTGCTCGAAATCTCCTCTTCCATGATCTCTGTTGGAGCTAAGAATACTACTGTAATCTCCTTTATAGTCTCAACAGTCTCAACATTATCTTCATTCACTTCAATCACTTTCTCCATTACCTCCACGATGGCCACTAACTCTGCCACTTACAAGTGGCGTGCTTATTCTTAGCTTTGGCTTTTCTTTCTTTTCAACTGAGCTGGC
>CM075297.1:8897288-8943937 GCA_037672795.1 Lagerstroemia speciosa
GCACATCCATATCCTCTTATTCGACTTGCTCGAGCTTCTCATCGTCGAGCCATGAAAGACTTCAATTGCATTCATTGAGCTCTATGTTGGTTCACATCAGGCCCCTTCAATTGTCGCTTTGCACGTGCAAGTCAAGAAGTCTGGTAAATTCTCAGGTTTGTCGCAATATCCCTGAGCTTTAAGCAATGATTGGGACTAATCCTTCGAGGAGGCAAATTTTCATGCTTGATTTAATAAAATCCTGGTTAAATTGCACTTTCCATCAAATCGTCTTAAGAACCTCAGTATAGGCTTCACTAGCTTGGGGTCCTTTTCTCGAAGTTGAATATCCATGTTTTGAGCATGAATTCCAGATTGCTTATTGTTCTGCATGGGAACTACCACCATTCATCTTTATGATGGTGCAATCAACGACCTAAGTTTATTTTTGGTTCGTTGCACTGCATGATTTATGGTGCCAGCACAAATAACAAAGAATCATCATTTTCTAGCATGATTTTAATATGCATAGAAATATTTGCATTCCAAAAGGCATAGTTTTGATAGTTGACATATTAGATGAGACCACGACAACAAATAAGAAATTAATGAATGATGTTCAATTTATCAAAGAATAAATATGATGCTCAAGAGTTTCGAGACAGACCTAATCTACAATCAAGATAGTGTTAGCTCTACTATCTTGAAATGGTGCTAATCCACCGTCAGATCCTTGAGTTAATTACAATAGCTACTTAGAAATTGATTGGGCCCAATTTATTAGTTAACTGATCTTATCAGTCAAATTATCCTATATATATGAAGCAGATGTCTGGGTTCTTTGACCCCACAAAGATAGAAAATCTTTACTCCAATTCAATGAGAATTGTTTTCAGTACTTGTTAAATATCATTATCCCTATTAGGGTTAGGTTCATATCTAACTAAAAGTCTACACTTGTAAGTAGTGATATCAAAATTCTTATTTATAAATAAGGATTTTTATATAATTTGTTAGATGTGAAATTCTTTACTCAACATACATCTGCTCTCATATATCAACATGACTTACAGTAGCTATGTGACCGAAAGCACCTACTCTCGACAACTTACCTCGAGTAAGGCATCTTTTTATTATAAACTCAGGTTAGGCGCACCTAGGCCTACTGGGGGTATAATTGAACACGCTTCAGTTCAACAACTAACTGTAAGGCACACTGTGGCATGGCGAGGTGTGAGCTGACACAGTAACTTACTCTAATACCTTATTAAATATTCATAAGGTTTTAAGAGGTCAGACGATCATATTATATAAAAGACCAAATTTATAGGTAGCGGTACCTAGCTCTTTTAATAAAACATTATTCTTTTATAATTTATCTGACATGAGATTCATTCTTGACCAAAATTCATAAATAAAAATTAATTTCTATGTTTTTCAATGAGAGGTAGTGTTTGGTCATGCTTTCGAGGGGAAATTGCGCCAATGCTACAAAAAGTTTTAGAAAGATTCTAAAAATTGGTACAAAAATTTTGTACCTAACAGGTACAAATATTTCAAAACTATTATCACATATACATTTTATCAAGTTTCAGTTAACATTATTACTTTTCATTGATGTAACTCTTGGCATCAATGTCATGCATACATATTTGCTAATATGATGAGCCCTATTTTTAAATGAAATAAAATATAAATTTTAAATATATGCAAGAATATTTATAAAATATGGGAAAATTAAAAAAGGGCTTAAAGTTTTGATAAAAAGAAAAATATTAAAATCTTCTATAAAATTGTAAACTATTTAGAAAATGTTAGAAATTTATTAAAAAAAATTGAAAATATATACGTACATTTTAAAATATTTATAAAAACTTGAAGCAGTTTTCAGAAAAGGTCAAAAAAATATGGAAATTTAATAATTTCTATAAATTTAGAATATTTAGAAAATTTTAGAGAATTATATAAAATGTATATAAGAGTTATAAAAAATTTACAAAGGACATTGAAAAATTTGTAAAAAAATAAAAATTTTAAAAGCTTAAAAGAAAAACACATATCAGTAGTAAGCTCCACCTATAATTAAATAAGGTCGGCATCCTGGGTTTAATGTGGGGCCCAGGGCTGTAAATACACCCTCCGGTGGATTAGTCGGTTGCTACGGCGCCGGACACCATCGATACCAAAAAATAAAAAAATTAAAAAAAATAACATGCGTCAAAATTGTTCAAAATGAAATATTTAAAACATGTTATGTGCCATATTTACAGTTTATCACTTGTCAAACTTGCAGTGAATCCAACCATTTTGTTTTTCTATCTACTTGGAAATTTCGTTAAGCATTAAAGCGTGTGTCCTTAAATACAGTCTTTCTTAATCTTCTCACTCACATCCTGAAATAAAATCAGTACTTCTTAATGTACCAAATAGGTCAATTAAGGATAGGAAATGACATTATTTTAGTTACCCTCTAAGAATTTATGAGAAGAGCTGCTGGGAACAGTACAAAGATTACGGTTAGAACATGTTTCTTGATCTAGAGAGAAGTTACTTAGACAAGAAAGAGAGAATTTTCAATGCAGAGTGCTCGAGTTTCATTAAGATTGGCCCATTTCTTCCTGTCTATCAACCCTTTCATCTACACGATGATCTTTTCTACATTGATAAACCTAATTTTGATACGTATTGTTTATTTACTGGTGCAGTCTACTGCTGACCCTGTGGAGTTTTTAAAAATTTTATTTGTTTGAAATCTTTTAACTTTTAATCCTTTAAATTTTAAAAAAAATTTATAGGATTCCTTAGAATTTTTATAAATTTTCTAAACATTTTACAGATTTTAATATATTTAAAATTTTTTTAGAATTTTAAAATTTTCCTACATTACATAAAAACTTTTATATTTTTTTATATTTTTATGTTTTAATTCATTTAAAATATTAAATGTCTCGAATATTAGAAAAAATATTAGAACATATGTAAACGCGGCATTCACATCAATTGGCACCTTGTTCAGTAACAATTGACGATGTTGATTGAACTTGACGGAATGCATCGTTGCTAGAACATGTTTTGTACTAAGCAGGCATAAAAAATTTCTTTCCTTTTTTCTGTCTAAATCACTAGTATTCAAAAATCCAATAGACTCTAATTAAATTCGAACCAGAAAAGTTCACTAAGGGTAGAGATCTCCAAGATGAATTTCTTCATTCACAAAATTCGAACCCGAAATCTTAAAATTTTCTTTCTTTTTATTATCAACTTGGAACTTTTCCAATACTTTTGGGCACACAATTGGTGCAATTTCCCCAGCATCCGACATATACTTTCTTCTTGTACAGAAAAATGTGCTGGAGGATTCATGTATTCAGTTATATGCGCATCCATCATGCACAGTGGAGTAACTCACATCTTCCGAAATCGCGAATGGAAAATGGAAAGAAATTTATTCTCTTAAGTCACTCCTCAACTCTACAACTTTGCGATGAGTCCCTCGTGCTCGATTGACGGACATATTTACAGACAGTGTAGCACTTCCTTAGTACCTTCGAATTGTCCACATGGCCGACGGATGATGACCTTATTCCAAATATACAAACGGTCTAGAGAGCCATATATCTTCCGAGCAGCCTCGGAGAAACCCTCGGAATGTCGATTCCCCTCTACCGTGCAAGCAAGGGAAGGGCCGATAAACCGTCATCGGAGATGTCACACAAAACGTCGTCGCTCTTGGACAGGGTGTAGACAATGTCCACTATGCTCGGCCTCTTCGAAGGATCCTTGTTCAGGCAAGCGAGCGCGACGTTCATCACGTTCACCACGCTCTCCATCGAGATCGTGTCCGCAGCGAGAGACTTATCCATCCACTCCCTCACCCTCCTCACCTTCGCATCTTCTTTCACTCCTTCGAACTTCTCGACAGCGGTCGCCCACATCACCCTGCCATCCTCGTCGATCGCCTCCTTCCCGGATACAAGCTCGAGAAGCACCACCCCAAACGAGAACACGTCCATTCTCGTGGACACGACCCCGTCGGATAAGTACTCCGGGGCGATGTACCCCTGGGTGCCCACGATGTGCATCGTGATTGCGTTGCAGCCCGACTTGGCGAGCCCAAAGTTGGCGATCTTGGCCCTCATGCTCGAGTCGAGGAGGATGTTGCTGCTCTTTATGTCCTTGTGGACGACCCTCGGCCTCGTGTGCTCGTGGATGTACTGGAGCCCGTTGGCCACGTCTACAGCGATGCGGAGTCGGGTCCTCCAGTTGAGCTTCTCGCCCTTGTTCTCGTGAAGCCACGAATGGAGGGATCCGTTCTCCACGAACTCGTAGACAAGGTAGCAGTTTGCGTCTTCTGGGTCGATGCAGAATCCCTCTAACTTCACCAAGTTGCCATGGTTTACCTGCAAAAGAGAGTCACAGGATACATCACTGAATCATCTACAAAGCCAAGCAAGGAAAGTCATAGATCAGCCATTTAATTTCTTTGTGCATATTCTATTCGATATTTATATTTTTTATGCACTAAACAACCGTTCATTTATTATATATTTTAAGTAATGTATCCGTTATATATAATAATTTTTCTATCTCAGGTAAGTTAGGACAAACCTACATAATCAACAAGTTATGTAGCTGTTGGATGGCCGATGTGGTGCATTTATAGAGAATAGAGTGCATGTACTTGGCCAATTACAAAACACGATGACGATTTCAGATCAAGTAAATTTCTAAAATATCGTAAGCTACGTATACTTTACTCTCTGTAAATGTACCACACCAACTATACCACATGGTGTGACTGCTTCACATTAGACTTTCTCAGACCATAGGCTGTGACCGGATAAATTTAATGGGAAATTCTTGTGCAGACTAAGTTCTTGAGCAGTAATGGTGGTGAGGGAAACAAGATGGGAGGAAGAAATGAAGATAAAATTATAAATTTATTCTCAATAACTTTAAATTAATTAAGAGTATTAAGATGTGAAATTTCCTTTTTATTAACATCTTTGACGAGGCAAGCCACATCAACTATCGTTTACTACGAAAGCACGGTTAATGTGCCACGTAGGATAGCCCCATTAACTCTGACGGAAAAACAAACGATGCACTTAACAGGGACAAACATTTTATAATTTATATCTTCCTAAATCACGTGAAAAAGTTCGTACTAAAAATCATAATTAAGATAAAATACATGTTCAATTAAGATATTTACTCTTGTAATTGAAACATATTCTATTCAAGCCCACGGTCTCCTTTCATTTCCCTTCTCTGATGAGGGTCTCTCTCTCTCTCTCTAGTTTATTCTTTTTATTTAAAAAACAATTATTTATTATTAAAAATATATTGCTGCTGCATATGCTAATTATGATTTGGCAGCCATATATTAATTTTTTAATTAGTATCATATATTACTGAATTACATTTTTTTAATATGTCCAATTACTAATATAGTCAAAACCAAATGATTTGACAGGTGCCTGCACCTCAACCTCAACCAACCTTCTATCTGTATACTGCACCATTTTTCATTAACTAAAAAAAATACAAAATACAATGTTATTATTTAATAAATATAAAAAGATTGATTATTTGCTTTTCATTAATTTGTATTTTTTATCGTAAGTCATTTGATTAATCTATTAAACGGTCTGATAATTGAATGGAAGAAGCTCTTAAGAGATTTTGACATTAAAGACACCATTTATCTAAAATAAAGAATTCTTGAGAAACACGGTTTGGCACAGTTAATGTTGTCTTCGACCTAAGACAAACAGATTCTGTGTTTCATTCTTAACCGTGAGACTCTTTGTGCCCATTTATATTCTTTTTCTTCTGTCTCTTTCTAAATTTATATATCTCATTTATACATCAAAAACAAAAAATTCTTGGGCTCACACCTTTTTTTTTTACTTCTTATTTCCCTTCTAAATCCTTAAATAATTTTTGAAACAAAAAAAAAAAAGCTAATACATCAATAATAATAATTCAAATTAAACATTTCCCCGTTTATAACTCCTTACTTGGGTTAACTTTCAAAAAAAAAAAAGTTCCTTACTCGGGTCAATTCATTAAAAAAAAACTGTCACTTGCGTCACGTTCTGCCTTATAATTCAAATTAAAGACTATACAAATGTAATAGCCAATATTTATGTCCGCGTTTTTCCACTCAAGTCCTTGTCTGCATGAACGTCTCACCCGCCTCAAAAATCTCATCGGGTGGTGTTATGCAAAAACTGAATCTCATCACCTCTCTTCACCCTTATCCTAAATCCTTATTTATTTTCTTGCCGAAAAAATTCCTTATTTATTTTTTATTCCTATCCTCAATATTTTTTTGCATTTTACCACTTAATGCTATATGTCCATCTGAATAAAAAACATTTTTAATTGTAATATATTTCAATTTTTTTAAAATTAGAACAGCGCAAAAAGAGAAGAAGGGCAATCGGATTTGTCACAAGCAGTGGCAACCTGCTAAATCAAGAGAAATTATTAAATAATCTTATCTCATTATGTGACCAACTAAATTATGATAAATAAATAAATTAATATTAATCATACGAATAATAATCATATTTATTACTAATTATCACATCACTGTAAGCTGGACCATCACTATACTTTTTTTCCCCAAGCCCAAGGTTATAAGATCAACAATTGGTCCAAAATGGTGGGTCCTCATCGACAGCTACTACCCTCTTAGCTGAGATTTACCAGCTGGAAATGACTGGATCGGCGGCCGGATGAAAAATTGAAAAAAATTAACCGAACCCGAATAGAAACAATAAGATTTATGGGTCCTAAAATAAATTCAAGATAATTTTTAAGGTGGAAAAATAGGACAGATGAGTTCGGACCCCAACCCGAAAAATCCAGCAGGGCACGAACCGAAATTTATTTAAGTTGATATTATATGTAATAAATTATTTTATTATTAAATTTTAATAATACAAATAATATATTTAATTTTTTAAATTTGACTCTCAATTCATATTTATATTTTTTTTTATCTTTTTAATATATTAAAATATTTATAATTAGTATTTTTTATTTATTGTAATAAATTTTATTTTATTATTTTTATATTTAATATATTATTATATTAAATATCGAAACCTAAAAAATTGCTTGAAAAAACTGAATCCAAAGAGAATAATTTTCATAACCCCTAGATGATTGCGCCGGATTGAAAATTGGAGTCCAATAATTAAAAAAAAAAAAAAAGACCGAACCGCCAATTTACATTCCGGCCCGAATTGAGGGAGCAGTGTTTGCCAGCCACTGTCCGACCGCCTGCCCCACCTCTTGACTTTTCTTTGTGTTCTACTAATATCTAAAAAGTCCTTTAAATTACTGATTAATAAATCGAATTAATTTACTAAAAAATAAAATTTTCATAATATAAATTTTCTCTATCTGTGAAAAAAATTGAAGATGATAACAAAAAAAATTTTACGATAAAAATGATAGAATCAGAAAATGTGTTTATTTGAAAAATCCTATAGTGCGGCGGCGACGCAACTATAAGCCTAATAATCAACTCAAACTTTTGACTTCTTCTCTTGCTGTCTTCCCATTATTATTTTCTTCCATTTTCCATTTAGATTTATGGGTCTAACAAAAAATTATGGGATCAAAAATAGACGCAAATGAATGGAATTTGTTAATGTGAGAATCGACTTCAATCCCTCAAAAATTCAATTGAGTGTTAGTTTTGTTTGTCAGTGTTGTCAAATTTTTATGGAAATGTGTAATGATAAAATTAAAATATATAATCATAAGAAGGAAATCAACCCCTGGAACTTTAAGTAAATAAGACATGTTTATATTTCGTGTGAAAATTCAAGAAGTCGAAAACTAATTTATATTTGTAGCAAATTTGGGCAAGAAATCATTATTTAACAAAAGTTTGGGCAAGAAATGAGAGGAAATTAGACAAAAAAGAAAATAATTCAGGGAAAAAGGAAGAAATTTCTGAGTACCTTCTGCAAGATCTTGAGCTCCTCGCTGGCGTTCCAGTTCATCTTCTTGATGGCGAAGACCTCACCGTCGACGACGCCTCTGTAGACGGAGCCCTGAATCAAGCACCGGGAGCTGAACTCTTCCGTGGCCTCCCTCAGCTCCTCCATCTTGAACACCCTGTACTTGTCCAAGCAGTCCGACACATCCGCCATTAAATTCACTTTCTCCTCTCTCTTCTCGCTCTTCCACTTCTCCACATGCCCTTCGAAATCCTCCTTCCCCTGTTTCCTCGAAACCCCATATCCGCAACAGAGTAAGCACACCCACAGCAAAATCGCCAGAATCAGCAGGATCCCCACTATTCCGAGCCCAATCGAGAGCCCGATTATGAGCCCTTTCCTCTCCCTCCTCACTCCGGCCGGGGCAGGGACCGCCGTCGGCTGGGTCAGGTTCGGGAGCTGGGACACGGGGACGAAGATGGTGTCGGACGGCTGGCTATCGTTCCCGTTGACGGCGACTATCGACGCCGACGAGACGCCGAACCGCGCCGCCACCGATGAGACGTTATCCGACGGCTGGAGCACGTAAGAGACCAGGTAGTTCGGCCGGGATCCGAGCGATTGGGTCGTGTTCGCGTCGGGGCACTTGCAGAAGATCGGGAAGAACGCGGTGCTGCCGATGCTGAGGTCCGTGGGGACGAGCGTCGGGTTCACGACCTCGACGGACTGGTAAGTCGTGAGATTCTCGAAGCTTGCGGTGGAGAGGCCGTAGAACGTGTCGCCGCTCTGGATGGTGCGGCTGATGTTGGCGTAGGAGATGTTGTAAGTTGTGTTAACTTGGTTGCAGGAGCAGGTGAGGGGAATGAACAGTGGCTGGTCGGGGACCAGAGGGGAAGACGGAGAGGTGATGTTGCTCGGCTGTGCTATCTCGAGCCGGCTCAATTCGAACAGGTCCCCGATCGAGGCTAGGTCGAGCAGGTTCGGGCTCTTTGCCCGGAAGAACGCGTAGGTCTGGCACGGGTAGAAGGTCTGGTTTGGTACGCAGGTGTACCCGGTCGTGTTCGGCTGGGCTCGGGATGGGGCTGGGAGGTGGAGGAAGAGGAACGCTAGGAGGAGGAGGATGGAGATGTGGGAATTCATAAGGGTTCTTCCCTTCTTCATCTTTGTTTGGTTTTTTGGGATTGATGGTGCTTTGGCTCATTTGTTTAGGTATGAGCCATTTATAGATGAGGTATGTGATGTGGTTATTTACAGGATGGTGATATGATGATATGAGCATCTTGACTTGTCAGGTGGAGAAGGAAGAAATTGAGGAGGTGAAGTTGGAAGGGGTTCCCATTTGTCAAGTCAAGGTCAACCACGGGCCGGGGAGCTCCTCTTTCCGTGATTTCGTTGGGCCTCCATGCCACGTCTTTGCAGCGAGCACTACTGTATAATCCTAGGCAATGTCCTTTTATCTGATAAAAATTTATGGATTGAGATTGTGCATCTTTAACGCAGATATCATCGAAACAGCCATTGTGATTAAGAAGATTTGAGCTGACTCACATGTAGATGGCCAAACGATCGATTTATTCATAATCAATTGAACGACCAACTCATCGACAAGTGGGCAGACAACAGGGGTGTTTTTCTCAATCACATAATACTCCGACGATTCATTCAGTTGGAGCAAGTCGTATCAGTCCTCATGCAAATAAAGTCTATGTACACCCAAAAATGTACACTTTAATCCTCTTAGCTCTATCTCACTTTTCATTCGCTAAACCCTCACTCTAATTTAAGTATCAAAGAGTCAATACAGACAGTTATCTTTAAACTCGATTTTCTTATAGATTTTTTGCTAAAACCAGGATGATCGCAGCCAGTCGGAGTATGAAGACCGCAGGGATAGATTCGTCTAGGAAGGTTATTAAATTAGACTGAGGGATTCAAGATGTTATAGCCGTGGATGCAACGCACTTGCGCCTTACTATGACTGAGCGAGGGATAGTAAATTTGTTGTATTGTGGAGGAATAGTTTCTTCTGACGGGAGGTCACTAAATTTGACTCCTTTGGCCAATTTGACTCCGAGGTATGGTACGTTGGCCATCCAAGGGCCAGGATTGTCCCATAGGAGAGAGAGAGTGGAGAGAGAAAAAAATAATAAAAAATTTAAAACCCTAGATCTAATCTAATGGCTGAACCCTTCCCAGTACACTACCGGAAAGGTCTTATAAAATTTTCCAAGGGACGGGTGTTATCCATATTCAATTCAGTCCTTTCACATCTGCCCCTCTGCTTTTGCTCTTGTCCTCTTGGTTGAAAACAAATACAGCTGAGTGTTGGCAGCTCGGATTCCAGTAGCTCTCATTATAGTCATGCAGCAGCTTCAGTCAACCGTGAAGGAAGGCTCCACTCTTCCCAGGCCGAAGAAAATCTAGAGAAGCTCTTGTTTATAAATAAAAAGAATGATAACAGTAGTGACGATCCAGTCATTTCATTGTAAGATGCTCGAAATTTTGTGTTCGACTGTAAATATATCAAGCAAACTGACCACCTACTGCTAACAATAGTTCGGTCAACATAACACTACTAAAGATATAGTATAGTTTCAGAAGTTAGTATCTATCAATAGACAAGGTCAAGAGTTTCTTCTAAAAATATTGCTCGGAGCGAGACCGGAATATGTAACATTGACCTCACCAAATCACATGAAAATAAATTTAAAATCATTAGACCTCCACCCTTGGTAGTAAGGAAATTCAGAGAAGTTATTCATCCCTTCATATTCAAAGGTCACGGTGGGTTGGAACTTGGAAGTCCATGATACGTATGAATTAACAGGAAGGTCAGAGAAGTCTTTCAACTTTAAACCGTAACATTTGCGTCTTAACGGCGTCCGTGGTATCGAGTCATTGGAATACTATTTTGAAACGATTGAAAATAATTTTGTCTATACACGAATTTATAAATGATGAAAAATTATCGTATAGTAAAAAGTTTAGAAAAAGGAACTAAGTAGGGTAAATTGTCCATAAAAGCACGCAATTTACTCATTTTATAAAAAAAATGTCATTTAAATTTAAAAATAAAATCATATCTAAATCAGCTAAATCTTTTAATTTGAAAAAAATAAATCATATATTTTTATTTTATTATCAAATTAAGTCAATTTTTTTAATTTTATAAAATAAAATTAGTTTATTTTATTTATTCCCAAATCAGAATAATATAGTTTTTTGTTTAGTGAATAATATGTTAAAATATAAAGTCATATGTTTGCGTGATATATCCTACTTGGTATTTTCTTATCATGCGTCAACTTGATGGTACTCACTCTCTTATAAATCAGGATCATTTCTATTTATTTTCAAATGTGAGATCCATTCTTAACACCCGCCCTCGCACTTAACATGTACTTTTAAACACCCGTCCTCAATAACTAATCTCAATTATGGTATTTTTCTTTCGTTCTAGGGCTAAGGGGACAATTGTCCACAAGCCGAGGATTTTTCTTTCAGTTTCGGGATTAACGGGCCACTAATTTTACACTCAGACATAGCGTGATGTGAACCCACATAATTGGCTCGAATACCATGTGAAGTAATTTTTATTTCAAATTAATTTAATAATTTTCTCCTAAATTAATATTAATATTAGTTATAAGAAAATAATAAGAGAATTTTGTATACACGAAATTGTTGTAAATTTCAAGAAAATTTCTAATATACTTTTATTATGTGATGAAGAAAATATTATAAAAATTAGTCACTTAAACATTTAATTTTAAATTAAATGAGTTATCCTAATTCAATAGCAAAATATAATAATGTGATTTTAATTTTTAAATATGAATATCTTGCTTAAATTGAGATTAAAAAGCATTCATGTAATTTTACTTTAAAATTTACAAATTGAGTTTAATTTAAGAGTAAATTAAAATTTTATTTTTAAAATTTAAAACATTTGTATTAAAAAAAAAACTAACCACTTAGTTTTTGCTTTTCACGTGATTTACCGAATTAAGTAACAACGGTGGAAAGTGGAGAAGGGAAAAAGGAAGAATTCCTCCGTTCTCTCTTGCTTACGAATCTCCGACGTGGTAACAGTAATTGGGTACGTGGGTTTGGCCGTAATTCGCACGGTGCATGTGGATTTATGGTAAACCCGAAAACCGTAAAAATTTATCCTGTCGGATAGATTATAGGTAAATCTTAATGAGATCCGGGTAGGTTCTGCGTAATAAAATAAGAAATCAATCAATCTCGGTTTCGATACACAGGATACACGAAATCAAAATCTTTGAAATTGGAACCGAAATGTGTTAACTAATTTATACTGTTAATCGTTTATAATTTTCTCGTTTCAATTACAATTCTCGAAACATATAAATTATTATATTCCTAACTTGATGATTCATTTGACATAATAATTATGCATATTAAATGAGTTTATCATATCTAAAATATCACTATAAATTATAAATTAATAATAAATAATTATTAAATATACTATAAGTTACTATTTCGAAATGCTTTTAAAAATCTGGGTCTCGATTTCCATCATAACTCGTGACCTTATGAAATGCAAAAATTAAATGTCCATTGTCTATTTATCATTTACTCATTTGTTACAATTTAATCAATACTTCCATACATTATATAATGAGATAGAATCACAAAAAAATTATCTTCTGTTAGATATTTATATCTTTATTATTTAAGGAAGAAATTGGTAATTTTAATTTATTTTTCTATTTCTAAAACTATCATCAACCCTAATCTAATTTTATGATTATTCAAAATATTTTATTGTTATTTCAATAATTTCCTAATAGTTATTTCACGCATTTTCTCTACTTATTCTCCATTACTCATCCATTCATATGTCTCAATAGCATTTTTTTTATTCTGAAATTGTGTATAGATATCTCCACAGCTACAATTATTTGAACCTATTCATTGACAAGATGTCATCTATGAACGTATTTTAATACATCTTCTCATTCAAAGAGCTTTGTCCAGTGGGAATGGGAAGAGTTCGATTGATTTGTTTAATTTGCACATGAGGACATTTTTATCATTTTCAATTATATTCTACGATATTCACCGTGCGTAGTATGAGTCATTTGCTAGTCTATTATTATATGGAAGTAGGGTGGACAATTTATCTCACTCTTAAACTTCTTAAAATACCTCCAAAATTAAATTTTTAACAAATAAAAAAAGTCAGAGGATGAAATTATAAAAATCATCCGTAAAACTATAGCTACTTCTTAATTTTCTTTTTATGATTATATATTTATTTTCATTTTTTCATTATACATCTAATAAAGTTCTAAAAATTAATACATAACTGTAAAATCATGTAACTACAATTAATATGATGTCATAATTGACTTTCGTACGTTGAATGAGTCAGCATCTAGTATGATCTAAATCCGAGGGTGGAGGTGGGAAGGAAGAAGGGGATAGGCAGGCAATGCTGTACTGTCTGTCGTTCCTTTCTCAGCACTGTCTATTGGCCGATCGATCATGGTTTCTTAAGTATTGGACGGGCAACAAGAAGTCTTGGCGTGTAGAAGACGGAACAGGCCACGACGTCAGAATGGCCATGCATTTCCATTGAACAGAAGTTGTTGGCTGATGGTCTGTCTGCGGAACAAATGCATCCGACGGCCGGAATTCTACCGTGAAAGTGAGAAAACAGCAATAAATAAGTAAATTAATGTTAACTACGTAAGCATTCATTGTAATTGTCACTGATTAGAATAATTTAATTGATATTTACTCACCGCACTATTGTTGCGTAGGTTTATTCAACACTTTTCTCTCTCTTAGAGCGAAATATCCAAGAATCGAATTAAAAAAATCGCGAGGTCAAAATAGAAATTATAGTTTTATGAAGATCCAATCCCGTTCTAAAGCTTCAATTATAATACTGATAAAAAATTACAGTCGATTTGATATATTCTTCTCTATTGTAGACTCTTCGTGGTCAGAAATAAATTTCCTGTTCAAGCGTGGCATAGTGGAATTACTTGTTCTTAGCTTTATTTTGGATCGGTGAGATACTTGTAGGCTTGTGAATGATTCTTATCTCATGACCATACAAAACAAGAGAAGCAGCACTTCAAGATTCAATTGGAGCGTTTTGAAATTGTTATTCACTTGACTTAGAGTTGAAGAAAGTGGGAGAAGTTACAGAGTTGTGTCAAGCGCTAACAAAGATAAGGAAGTCAAAAATTTATCTTCTTATCAATAGAATCATTCGTCATGTGTTGATTCTTCGTGTTTCCACGGTGTCAATAGAACAAGTGTTTTAGTTGTAAAAGTTGTGAAGATACGACTGAGGGATAAAAGTGAAAGACGATTTTCTTTTCACGTACTTGGTTGCATATGCTAAGAAAGACTTTACTCGAGAATTTTCAACGGGCTCTCTCATTGATGATTTTTAATCTTTTGGAAAACCGTACGACAAAAGTTAGGCCGCCTAACTTAAGGAAACACAACAGCACGACAGCACAAGAGTCTTTTCATATTTTGTTACATTTTTGTAGAGTTTCTGATGTATTTGATACTTTGTTGGTGGGTGTTAAGAAGTACTAAGCTGCTCATATTATTGTCTCCAGCACTTGGACATTCTATTAGTAATATTAAGTTGGAGTGTTTCTGATCAGTTACTTTGCATTGCATATATTTCATGAAGGAAAATATCTGACAGTATATGCATTTTCTTTGAATTCTTATTTAATATATGCAACTGAATTTAAAAGTATTTGGGCTCATTTTCTTTGGTGGAATCTTCATTTTCCAGCTCTTTGCAGCTTGCATGTGAAGTTTCGAAAGATGGTGAATGAGTGTGGGACATGTATATTTGATAGATAAGCAGCATTACATGAAGTTCATGAGTAGTCAAAACTTTTCAAGCCCAGGTACTGCAGTTTTATTCTCATTTTCATCCAATCTAGATCGCTTGAAGTCCGGAAAGATGTCAATTTTCGATTGAAGAGACTGGAAAGTTGAACTAAATAAGAATGGATCTAACATTTTGATCCAATATGATTCAAGGAGCTTTACCGATTGGAGCGAAATTTCTGGATCTGTTCCTCCCCTGCTCGAAATCTCCTTCTTCCATGATCTCTGTTGGAGCTAAGAATACTACTGTAATCTCCTTTATAGTCTCAACAGTCTCAACATTATCTTCATTCACTTCAATCACTTTCTCCATTACCTCCACGATGGCCACTACTCTGCCACTTACAAGTGGCGTGCTTATTCTTAGCTTTGGCTTTTCTTTCTTTTCAACTGAGCTGGCCATAAAATATCCACCAGCCGTACAAGAGTCTAGACCATTTCCATGTAATAATTTATCGATGTGAGATTTAACCCTCAACACAGGCCCTTACGTGACGACTGGGCATCTTTCTTCCGGTCTCGAGCGAGAGGGGACAAACTACGACGGCCGCGCCTTCTTCTATCATCGAGAAAACAACTATAAGAGTCGGCTTTCCCTTCTGTACTCGATAAACTGGCCACGCGATGGACAATTTTCCCTCCGGTCTCAAGCATAACTAAACACGAGTCCTACACTCAAACCTAGCTATTGTGAACCCAGGTGAAAATCTGCTCTGATACCATGTAAAATATTCACCTGAACCTAGAAGATATAGAGCACATTTCTACCCGAAAGAATATGTTATTAAGTAGTTGTACTTATTTTTCTTATAAATCTAAATTTATTCTTCACCCCAATAAATGTGGACTCTAACCCCAACACTAGCACGATGGTGGGGGTTTCTTCAGCGGTGGCAGGCTTCTCTCGGGGGGGCTCAAGTTCAACAGCAAACGGGCCTCGGCAAAGCAGAAGGCTTGATCCTCCCTGTTTTATGGGCGAAAAGACCGAGGAATTGCTTCGAGATGCCAGCATTAACAGAGGGAAACTTGCTTGGACGGTGAAATCGGTTCATCGCAGAAGAAGAGGTAAAGGAAAAATTCTTGGATGATATTTTATTACTGCGTAACGTGAGAAATATTGGAGAGATTGTGTCAAACGAGCAAATTAGTATTAATCACTAAAGTAGTTACCTTAATTATTATTAATTATAGTAATTTAATTATTTTTTTATCACGTCATTATGAAGTATGACCATCTACGATTTTTTTTGAGTTAATAGTGAGCATTTTCTATCTTGTGGAAAGAGAGATAAACAAGCGAATAAGGATATGACAAGTGGGCAATGGTTGGGTAGTCCATCTATGCGATAAGACAATGAGTCCTTAAAAAGCTTATTTTAAAGTAAAATAGATTGGATGACAATTTTTGAATCCTCAAAATGAGATCAAAACTACCTCAACTTGCTAAGTTAATACTTTGAATGGTGCTTGGAATGTTAGACTATTATCCGTTCGTGTCAAATGCGGGAATCTTAGCACCATTTCGCAAGCCAAATGCGACATATTATTGATATAATCATAAACACGAAGCGTGCCTGGTTGATTAAAAGTAGCATTAACGTGAATTAGAATGGCCAGCTGCAATTGATGCAATTTCCAACTTAGACTTCTTAATAATAGTAGTTATTCCCTTGTATCATTTAAAATTTTTTTCAAGTTAAAAACTAGGTTAAACCTAAAATGAGATCGGATAAGAGCAAACAAAAGAGTTAGGAGATTTTCACTTGTAAGAATTGGACACAAAATCTCTTGACCCAGATTAAGAGTGGCGTTATTGCACAAAATTTCTTTTGTCAAACAAGTTTAGGCTAGTAGAAATTCTTAGGTGATTTTATCTCACCACATGGCTTCAGAAAATACAATCAAGATATGGCAAACGAGCACATTTGTACTAATTGCCTCAGCAATTGCCATAGTTGTTAATAACCAAAGTAATTTTATTGGTTCCTTCTTATCACGTTACGGTGAGGTTGGATCTTCTAAATTTTTTGTTTCAAAATAGTCCCTCAAAAGGTTATGTAGAGGCCCAAGGCCCAGAAAGCATTACGTTGCATTGGGCCCAGCCCAATTAGAAACTGCTTCCTTTCTCTGCTCTCGTCTTCTGTTTTTGGAGTTCGTTCTCTTACCCCTTGTGACAATGCTTCGACGTTTTGTATTCCACAAGGACATCGATTAAATATTCTAATGTATTTATTCAAATCCACCGTATACTGCAACTGTTAATTAGAATTGATTTACACCGGAAAATTGGTCCACTGCGATTCACGCGTCCCACTTAAATCAATTTTAATTAATTCTTGATTATTCAAAATAACATTATGTTTGGTACAAAAGAATGGAAAATAAAAGTTTAGCAATGGACTGACCTTTATAATATAGATTACAATAGTGCATAAAGAAAATTACTAATTTTTATATTTATTTCAAAAAATAGAAAAACCATATTTGTAAGAAGTGATGAAATGATTGTTACTATTCTTTTTTTTTAATAAAATATCATTTATCTATACTATTATATAAAAATTAAAAATAGGTTTGGTGTCTTTTTACTTTTCATATTGTCCATTAGCACATAAAATTTAATTTTTAATATCTATTAGATTAAAAAAAATAGGAATATGATGATAAATTGACCATACAACTACCTATATTTTTCTCCACCTCGCTTTCTCTCACTTGTCTCTATCCATTTTATTTTATATAAAGTTGCTCCAATTTTTTCCTAATTATTACTTAATTTTCACATTTAATTAACAAGAAAAATAGTGTACCTTAAACATTAACTATAATTAATACTTTATTTAATTATTTATATTTTCACCTTTTTAACAATTTTATCAAAAAATAAATATATTATTTATTGTTTAATTTAAATGTTTATATGTGCCCCCAGCCGCAAGATCAAGATGAACTAATCTATAAACCAACTTCCTACAAGTATTATAATCAAAGAATACAATCTCCAACATTTTGTCATAACTTAGTAACATTTATTATAAATATTTTTACATTATCTCACAACTCCTATCACTTGCAAATATTCTAATTAATTTATTAAATTTATGCGTATCACCAAGCCTGATACTAGTCTTTCTGAAAGCTAGTGAGTGACCCTCGGGAGAGGGGCAAGGACCCCTACTATTTGCTTCGTGTTCAACGATACTCACTGTGCGTAGTATGAGTCGTGTGACCAGTTTTACTTTATGGGAAAACCCTCTTTTTCTATCTCACTGTTATTTTCTTATTTTACCCATTGTGCATATAAATGGATTTTCGTGGACACTTAAATTAGAAAGAAACGGGGTATGATCGTAAATTTGATATATATAACTGTTGCTCTTAACATGTTTTTCTCTCTCCCAACTCCCCTCTCCTCTTTCTCACCACATTGTTTTTTCTTTCTGATTATTTTTAATTCACACATTTCATTTCTCAATCATTTATCATTGATCTGTATATATAAATTATGAATTCTAATTTATTTTTGTGATCCATTTTTATAACTATCTGATTTAAAAGTTATACATAAATCAATCTTACTTGAAAAATTAAATATAGATAATTATTCTTTTCGATCGTTCATGAATAAATATTTCTAAGAATTTTCATTAAGATAACGCATATCGCGAGTATGGATAAGAGTCTAGTTTGATTAAATTGAAAGTAAAGACTACCCAATGTAATGAGTACAATAAGTTTCACATGTGCAATCAAGTGAAAAAATATATAAATAAGTAAAATTATTCATTCTTTTATTTTTTTTAACACACATATAAATGATTAAGACATCCTAGGTGCGTGAGTCACACTGCCGAAAACCACTGAAAGATAAAGGGTGGTGGAGTTCTTAACAATTCCATGAGGAGACTGTTGGAACAGTCATCGGTTCCCCGAGCAGGGCTGCAGCCGGAGACGTTGTGTTGCTGGTGAGACGGGGGTAGAAAAACGGAAGGCAAGGATGTATCCAGGTGGGGATTAGAGAAGTAATGGTGAGTTTGTTCGTAGTATTGTAAGTGGAGGTAATGCTAGTATGGATTTGAGTTGGAACGAATAGGGCTAGGGCTGATCTACAGTGGCTGTGCCCATGATATCGCAAGCAAGCCCTGGAGATGATGTAGCTCTCGGATGAGGCGTGTAGATGGTAATAGGAGAGGGTCGCAGACAAGGAGTGGGGTGTAATCTTAGAGCACAGCAGAAGGGAGAGGGTGCTGGATATCTTCAAATGGTTCAAGAGGAAGGGAAAGGGATGTTACGAACTGAATGTGATTCATTTAGATAAAATGTGGGTCTTGGGGGTGATGTTTGGGATCAGATGAACGGGAAAAGGATGGAACCAATTGATTCGACTGTGGTGCATTGATTGATGTTTACAGCAAAGGCAGGTGATCGGAAGCTGCCTTTGTTTGGCTTGGAAAGATGACCAAACAAGGATTGGAGGTTGGAGCTCAACGAGGTGGCAGCAGGTATTGTTGTTTCGATTTACAAGATGGCTGCTGAGTTTGGCAAGGCCGATGACTTTCTTTAGGAACTGGTCCAACTTGAGATACCGTCACTCACGGAGAATGGTTCAGAAGCAAAAGCCTACTTGAGCTAACATACTTAAAAGCACATTGATCAACATGTATGGGAAATCCAGGCGAGTCCAAGAAGCCTTTAAGATTTAAAGCGGTATCCTACTTGATGAAGATGCAGGAGGCTGGTTTGGTGGACAATTGAATACTTTACTGTGCTCTTATCTTGAGTTCTGTCAGGTTTGCCAGGTGGAAATGGTAGAAAGATGTAGAGTAGAGGCTGATGATTCATTAAAATGTAAAGCCCGGAATCATTTTGTCCATGGTGTTTTAATAAAGTTGCTGATAATACAAGCATTAAACAAGCTCTGATCAAGCACTGCACCAAAGTTGGGTATCTGAAGAAGCAGAGCGAACTTATAGAATCATGGGGTTATCAGTCAGGTCCTGATATATACTCTTCTACTGCATGATTGACCTCCACAGCGTGACATTGATGGTGGAACGTGCTGAGGAGATACTCCAGTGGCCATGCCAAAACAAGCAGGCGAATGAATTCACGTATTAGTTGGTGCTGTGCATGTATAAAAGGCTCGGGTGGATAGAACAAGCTGTTGGGATGGCGAAGCATGTAAGGAAGTCGAAAATCTTGACTGGTTCAACTGGTATAGCATTGTGCTTGAGCTGTGCGTGATGGATGAGGATTAGCGACCGGATCAGGATATTCCAGGAGATCATTGTACATACGAATCACTTGGATAGTCTCTAATGAAGTGCTGACTTTCGGGGAGGCTCTTGGAAAGCTCAAGGACGGATCTAGAAAATCAATATAAGGTAAGCGAAACTCAATAAAGAGTGAAATAGTGAAATAACTTGGTCAAAATATAAATAAAATCAATACAATTTGCGTCCTTAAAGGTTTTCCTGAGGTTAAATCCATCTCCGAAATCTAGAAGTTGTGGGGAAGACAATGGACGGTGCAGGGTGAACGCTTATTTTGAACCAAGGTGAAATTGCCAAGAGAAGAAAAAGCGAATAGGGAGATTTTGGAATTCTACGGGCTACTGAATTGTTAGAGACACCGAATTAGCAAGTTGTCTTGGTTGGCTGCTCCATTTCCGTCCTTTTCGCCTGTCCAGAAATAAAAGCAGGGAAAGATGCAATGTTATTGTCGGAACTCTTGTGATAGAACGACCTCCAATTACAGGTTGAACCAGAGTTATCAAAAGGTATTACATATTCACATTGACATTCAAAACTCTACAGACCAATTTCCTTTATTGTGAAGAGTGATTCGACATCATGAACGATTCGATAGTAGAGAACTACCTCCACTAGTCATTTACAACAAGAACCAGGGAGATGCGATCAAACTAAACCAATCAAACAAATTCCCTTTTATCCATGTACAAGGAAGATCTATGGGTACTTCATCAACTAGTTAAACTACCAGAATAAAATCTTCAAATAAATCCCATCAGTCTATATATATATAAGAGCAGATCAATCGCAAGCCACAGTCATCTATCCACCCACAGAAGCAAAGAAGCCCACCCACATCCACCCACCATAACCCAATCAGTGTGTGCTTCAGTTTCACTACTTAGAACATGAAAAAGTGTATGGTCTTAATTTGATTACCATCGCTGACACGATTCACAGATGCTCATAACAAGTGATGTTTTGGGATCTGATGAGAAGACCAAGAACCATCTGGTACGGTGGATAGCCACATTTGGCAGAGCTTTATGCAGCAATTCCATTCTTCCTTTCCAAACGGCGTGGTAAGTAGCACCGTGTTCCCTTTCCGTTCCCTTTCCGTTCCTCGAACCCAGCACGCCTTTTGTGATTCAGATGACATCGTTGTGCCATGAGAGAACAAGGTCTTCGAGCCCAGCCCTCCATTCTCCCCAGTGAAGCTCTTCAAATTCAACCCCATCTCCCACCTTCACTTCCACCAGCATGAGAGAATGAGCAATCTCCCACACCTCAACGACCAGGGCGGATGCTCTCTTCCTCAGGACCAAACTCCCACCCTTCATCCTCTCGACTCCGTAACCTAACCTTCCCGCGACTTCCCTAACCTTGTCTCTGATATCCTCGAAGGAAGCGTTGGAAGTGAACCTCTTGCCTCTCTTACAGTCACTCGTCTCAAACAATCCTGAGAGATTGAGCCCCGATGACAGGGAAATGAGATCGAAAGCATTGACACTTGACACAGATCCGAAGTCGTAGTCCTTGGCAAGGGCGGACATTTCGTACAAGCTGCCATCGCTCTGAGACTTTGACAGGGGAGATGATTTCTTGAACCAAGCGGTCTCGAGAAGTGCCTCCAGGCTCATCCTTGAACTCGGGTTTGGATCGAGCAGCTGATTGATCACATATCGTGCTGGCCTCGACACCCAATTCGGGAACTGGTAGTCACGCCTCGCGATTTTCTTGTACATGGAGACGAGATTGCTGTCATCGAAGGGCAAGGAGCCGCAGAGGAGCATGTAGAGGATGACCCCACAGGACCAGGCGTCGGCCTTGGGGCCGCTGTAGCCGCGGCGGGCCACAACCTCCGGCGCAGTGAAGGCGGGGGTCCCACAGGCGGTGTGGAGGAGGCCGTCGCCGCGGAGCTGCTCTGGCAAGGCGGAGAGGCCGAAGTCGGAGACCTTGAGGTTTCCCTCCCGGTCGAGGAGTATGTTCTGCGGCTTCATGTCCCGATGAGACACCCCATTCTCGTGGCAGAACATGAGGGCCGAGATGAGCTGCCGGAAGAGGCGGCGCGTGGCGGATTCTGTGAACCTTCGTTTGAAGAAAAAAATTCAAATCAGGATTTCCATTTCTCTAATTCCCTCATCAGGTAGAGAAGTGAAGGGGCTAAAACCGGAACTGAATTGAACTCAAAGACGAACCTGCCGCGGCGGGTGAGCATGGAGAAGAGCTCGCCGCCGGTGGCGAGCTCCATGACGAGGTAGATCTTGGACCGCGTGGCCATGACCTCGTGGATCTTGAGGATGTTGGGGTGGGACTGGAGCCGCCGCATGGCGGAGACCTCCCTCAGCACCTGGGCCTCCGTGACGGCGTTGAGGGATTTGCTCTTCTTATCGATGATCTTGATCGCGACGGAGGAGCTGTCGGCGACGGAGCAGGCCTGGTAGACCTTCGCGAAGCTACCCCGGCCCAGGACCCGGCCTAACTGGTACCTCCCCAAGAGGATCGTCGGGGAGGCAGCGGCGGCGGAGGGTTGGGACAGCGGCTGCGTTGCCCCCGGCTCCATGGAGCTCTCGGCGCGGGAGGAGGCGGCGACGGCAAGTACGGCGCTGGAAGAGCTCTCTTCTTCGGAGGGGGCCTTGTGCATTATATAGCCTGGTTGGGTTGGTGGTGTGTGCGCGTCTGTACCGTCAATGCTCGAATATTCAAGGTGAATTATTGTTTTACGAAAATGCCCCTATTTTGTTCTCTTCTGGCTGGCGTGCGACAATGCATTTCTTGATCATTCCGGTGGAATATTTTTTAGGGTAAACCTTTTTTTTTTCGGTGTGTAGTTGTAAATGCGGAAAATACCATATAGTAAAAAAAATATTATTTTATTCCAAATACTAACAACCGATACAATTTCAATTATTAATTTTAATTCTATGTTTTAAAGTAAATTCAAAAGTATTTAATATTAATAAATAGCGTATAATAGGGATATGTGTCAATGGCTGGCTTATTAACATCTGCACCATAGGTAAGATCTCAGGTGTTCTATGAACCGAATCAATTATGAAGTTAATTAAAATAGAATTTTTTTAGTTTCAAATTTAAGAAACAAGGGCGATGGTTGTCCTTTTACGAAATTATAGACATGGTAAGCGTAATTTATTGTAAATCATACTTGCTATAGAAGAACCTAAACGATACCCTTCTCAGATAAAAGGAAAGGAAAAAAAATTAAACTATTTAGTCAATTTAAAGATTATGGCTCTTTTTCGACAGCATTATTACGTAATATTAGAAGTCAATAAGAATTAGTCACATCGATAGATTTATTTGAGAGAATTTATGCAATAAAATATAAATTTAAGTATTTTTAAAAAGTAAGAGCAAAATCAGAGGACCTAAATAAAATCCTAAAAATTATAGTGAGCATTACAAAATTCAGATATCAGTCATGAGAAGGGAAAAGAAAATCGAATGTTACAAAATGCGAGTTTTTAGGGTTTTTAGGTTTTTTTAAGAGTTTTTTGTATTCTTAGAATTTTTATTTAAGATTTGATTTTTTATTTTAACACCTAAATTTCCTCTTATTAATTTGCTGATATGGCTGATTTTAATTAATTTGTAATATGGTATCTGTAACACGCAACACTTTATCCATTTCTTGCACATTCATATATTTTAATTGTATTATATCAGTTGTACAATTTTTTTTATTTTTAATTTTGGGTACCTAATAAATTTTTAAAAAATGGTGGATGGGAGGGAGGGAATTTCTAATTTCTGAAAATTTTTAAGCTGAACTTTTTTTATTTCTTCTGCTTGAAAGAATTTGAATTTGTTCACCAAGGTTGGCATTAACCTAGTCATTACATAAATCTCTTCTTTGAGTACTATTCCAGCAAATAATCGCACTCTTCCTTATCCAGAAAGATAATATAATGGTATAGCATTAATGCATGAGCAATTCTTAAATGTTCCTATACCACCACGTAATATGAGAAAATATCAATTAAATTATAACAAATGAATAAATGTTTATATACCATAATGTACGTGGAAAAATTTGTCCTTTTTGGAGTTTTTTTAAACTTTTTGACAAATAAAATTGAATTTTTTATATATCTAATTGTACATAGAAAGATTTGTCCTTTTTTTAAAAAAACTTTTTGACAAATAAAATTGAATTTCTAGCAGTCAGTTAAAACAGAGAAAAATTAGGATCGCATAAAAAATTTACGAGTATATAATTATCTGGTTGTCATTTATCACTTTCCCTTTCTTCTCTCTCTTTTATCACAGTACATTTTTTCATTCTTCTTTCATACCATTTTCATTATATATAAGACTGCTTTACTTTTTTTATTTTTTATTTTCCAAAATTTATAACTTAGGTTTTATATTTAATTTATTAAAAAATAACGAGATATTAACTATAATTATGAATTTGTTTAATAATCCACGCTCTCACTTTCTTCATTAAATTTATTAATAACAAAATCTGTATGCATTCCAAGTCGATCTCTGGTAGGAATATAATGGAATGGAGTCAAGGCAGCATATTCTCTTCACCTAATGTAACAAGAGATCAAAACGGCGTCATATTGGACGGAAATATCTTCTATATTTGGATGATGAGGCAATGCTTTTTCTCACATTATTTATTCTCGAGCTTAATGATAAAGGGGTCAGCTTGGCAGAGTAAGAATAAATCAATTGGCGGGCAGGCTTCATGTAACCATGTGTTTTGTTCTTCGAGTTAATCGGTAACTAACGGAAAAGTTCGAGCGTCCAATGCTAAAAATTCTCACTCCTAACTAAACTAATCAGTTCAAATATTTTTTCGATCTCCATCGCTCAAATCCAAAAGTCTTATAAAATTCTAACAGCCCTAGTTCGAGCCAGGTCGGCTCATTAGGAAATGAAACCGCATCGATATAAATTTTCTCCATTTATAAAAATTTATATGGCTGCTTTTTTTTTTTTTAAGTATTTGCTTCGGCGGCAAAAATATACGGAAGGGGCACAGGAGTTTTGCCTGACAATCATCCTCTGAATAGATCTAAACTGAATTTCTCTTATTTATTTACTTATTTATTTTGAATGAAAGTAATGCAACGTCAACCCGGCCATCTCAAATATACAATGTTATAGTTTTCACGTTCAACATTCTCTAACATATCAGGCAAACTTAGCAACTAGAGTTAAGCACCGACTCTGTCAACAGTTAAGCCTGATAATATATGTCGTGTGGTGTTGTATTTAAATGTGTTTGTATCAAAAGTACTTCAACTCATATACGACCCGTTTAGTAAACTGATTAAAAACTTCAAGAAAGAACATGACACATTTAAAATCGGGGCTGGCACGACACAACAAGTTTAACCCGTACAACTGTTCCAATTCCAGAGGCTTTCTCCGATCGAAGTCGGATCCAATACCAATCTTCGATTCCAGTGCTTACACCGACCCGCGTTCTAGTCGCTTTCTAGTTCGTTTTTGTATCCCTTACCTATGGATTGGCACGGCTCACTATCCACAAGTGGCCCCAAAAACCGACGGTCGATTCAACTCGAGAAGTGTTGCTGCGCGGTATCCCCCTCAACGCGCGACGGGCAACTTGCCTAAATCGAAGAACGCTACTGGGCGGCTTCTACCCCACGACGGATAACTTATCTAATGCCAGAAGCGTGTCTGGGCGGTCCCTACCTCAGCTTCAATTTGAGCGGCGTGTTCTGGGCGATTTCTACCTCATCGTGCGACGGCTATGTCCAAGAGTACTCGTCGTTAAGAAGACTGCGACGGCTTAATGCGTTTGATCATAAAATATAATTAAATAAGTTTAATCGTGTCGCATCATGTTACATGAGTTCAACCCAGTTTAACTCCATTTCCGTAAACGGTTACATGGGCCAACTGATTTACACACGAAATCCGTTTAAGCTCAATCTGAACCTGTCTAACTCTGTGCCGTGTCGTGTCAAAAATTACGAGGCCTAGCAACAGTGGAAATGTCTAGTACAGTAGAAGAGACCGGTGTCATCTAAACTAAAATCCAAAGAGAATATTTCTGGTAGATGTGTTTTGACAAGTGAACAAAACATATTCCGACGTCGAACATTAAACTCACCAAACCATATGGTAACGAGTTCTAAACAACTAAACCACCACCGTGGACTATAATCTAAATTGCTTTTCAAGATAACCTAATTATATCATATTTATGAATCGCACTCCGGTCTCTCAGAGCTTCCCAAAAGTTTACCGACAAACATATCAACCTTCCATATCTTATGAATTGATATGCGGTGCGTCACTGTATTTTTATTTACTGAGGTGTTTCTTTCGCTCACGGACAATACGAAAAGACGTTATTTGATCTTACGGTCAACAATTATGACGGGTAAATATGAAGATATTTGCAGGTGACATGCTGAAAGGCACTTCCACTAGCAATCAAGAACGCAAATTCCAACCCCACATGCACGAATCAATTAAATAGAAATGCCCAATTTAATTAAGACGATGAATCCAAGCTTTTGGTGGGGGGAAGAAAATATCAAATGTGTGTGTGTGTGTGTGTATATATATATATATATATATTCAAAGGTACCTCTCATTGTCTCCAAAGTGAGGATCAACCAATCACCTCCCCATGGAACAAAGGCGCAATTTGCACATTTTAATTTTTCAACCTTTTTCATGCTCTATCAAGTTGCAATCGAGCTTTTTCCTATTAATACGAATATCTAGACCTCGATTATGAGCTGGCCTTCACTTATCATCTCCAGGCTATTCTCGATTTGATTGCTGACATTCAATTTGCGTGAGCTATTATGTCAATTTCAATATATGTATGCACGCCTACTAGCGCACCGACCAGAAGGGTCTGGACTCTTTATAGCGATCCCCAAGTGAAAATTAAAAAGGAATAAAACTAATCAATATGAGTTATTTAAGATAATTCAACGTCTATTATCCTTAAGTAGTATATCGAACTCGAGTCCCGTGAAACAAAAAAATTGTGATTGAGGAAATTTTACCTCTTAATGAATTGATCTGACTCCGATGTCAATTGAGCAATGTGTATTTAGTTTCTAGATATTGAGTGGTGTATAGAGAGAGAAAAAAAAAAGGAATGCAATTATTTTTTGATGTTAAATAAACGACGTGATCCATGTTATTGAGAATTGAATACTAATTGAATCTTCCATGTGAAAGATAAGACAAACAACCCTCATATATAAGAGGAATTAAATTACATTTTACTACCTATAAGTTTATATATTCGGGTAAAAATGAAAGCGACATCTTACAACTCTAGTAAATATTTTACATTTAACTCTTGAGAATTAGTTTAAGAGGATACGATACGCGTCTAAATTATAAGAAAGTTCATGATGTCAGAGATTCGATGCACCCCTTGAGTTCACCTACACGTGTGTCTTGCGCATGAACTTATATGAATTCATAGGATTATGGGACGTTCATGGTCCAGAAAGAATAAAACTCCGTATTATCACGAAAATATTTTACATTTATCATGTGACATATGCCAAAGAATAAAATTAAGTTTTCTTAGGATTGTTTTGAGTTTTAAGTTTTATAAAAAATTTTAAAATAGTTAATTTTTATTAATTAATGTTATGATATGAATGCTGTCTTGCCATATAATATAATGCTGTTATGAAAAAGACTTGGTCGTCATGGGCGGTGGAGCTCACGTTTTCAATTTAGTAAAACTTAGGGTTGGACGCGCGCGGGACGAACAGCGGAGGCCAACCTGAGATGGTCACGCGTTGGCAGTCGTGTCGTCGTGAGTTTGAGAATGATCCCGGTTGCTGCATCCCAGTTGGCGGTTGTGCTGACGGCCACGGATTTCCCACGTGGGAAACGTGGGGCCCACATTTCCAGGTGTTGCAGGACCGGCTGGCGGCTGCTCAATCATGTGTCAGGCTTTTTTTTGGATTAAAAAAAATGCAAATACCCATTTTTGATGGTGAAATGTTAAGCCTGTATTGGTAAGCAGCTCGGTGCCGCTTAAGGAGGTCTCGGGTTCGAGACCTCACATACGCAAACACCCCTCTTGGGAGCTTCACCCGCCATTGCCAGGCGTGCGACCCGGGGCGACCAACGGATTAGTCAAGTATGGTTGGCTGAAAGATGTCATCTCACCGCTGGTGGGGCCTGCTTGGATACCGTGGCTGGCGACCAAAAAAAAAATGTTAAGCCTGTATTGATTCATAAAATTAATTAAAATTATTTTAAGTAAAGATACATGAGAAATGTGGAAAAACTCCACCAATTCTTGGCGGTACGTTACAATGAGTGTATAAAAATTATAATATCAGTTTAAAAATTATAATCTTAATTAAAAAAGAAAAATAAAAAAACAAATAAAGGTTACAACTCTTTTTACATCTTTTCAAACATCACATTTTCTTATTTTCGATCTGTAATCTTAGAAAATTTTATTATGGTTACAACTCTCCCATAATTTTTATATTGTCCGTAATATAATAATACTCAAATAAAACATTCACTTAAATAATTTTTAACATCAATTTTTTTAAAAGTATATATTCTCCATTGATCACACCTGCAATAAGGTCTCTACAAAATACACAAAATCTATCACAAAAGAACCCCCAGTGCTACAACAGTAGACAAGATGAAGTCAGTCACTGTGCATGTGAAGAACAGATGGTCCCTCGATTCAAGAGATCCATGGCATAATAAATTGTGCATTGGGATTGAATGCTTCAAAGGTCTAAGTGAGGACTAGGATTTAGAAATATAGAAGGTCGCAGTAACCCGCAAAGAGTGTCAGTTGCTGCTTCGATTATCTGCTGCTCGGCCATTTTTTACGGTTACTTTCTCTTTGAGGATCACTCATCCCGAGCCATTTTGCCTCATGACTAGAATTTCTGAATCTAACCCTGATTAAATTATCTAAATATCGAAACGAGATTACTAGATGTATATAGGTGCAAGTAAGCTCGAGACTATTTATGAGTTCAAGAGGAATAGATCGTGCCCATCTCTTCTATCCGTTCATTCCGGATAAATCGGACTAACTCATCCATGTGGAAAACGGACCTGCCAGATGACAAGTCTTCTTCGTTTTTGTCATTCATGCATTTATAGATATGTGTGTGCATGAAATCTAATGGTCAGAGTTCCTCCAAATTGGTTCTCAGACTCTCAGCATTCTCCAATTTAATGGCCGAAAATGTCTAGGCTCCAGACAGACTGTGGGTCCAATTTAAAATCACATCGGATAGAATTGGATCGATACAGAGAAGATTAGTATGACAGACACACACAAATTTAGAAATGGTCCAAAACTTTAAAGAAAGAGAGTTTCGTTCTACTCGTTTTAGGTTTATGTGCCTCATCTGTACTTAAAAAAAAAACATGACAAGTGTCGTAGGAAGATAAGCGTTGGATAATTCATCAGTGAATGGATGGAAATTAATATTCCTTGCAAAAGTAAAAGCTTGAAAGCAGGACAAATCCACAAACTTCGTTTAAAGGACGAAAGTTTATGGAATTAGATTAACATGACTTTCCCCTGCTCAGAAACATGAGAAAGCCTTGTGTACAGGGGGAGAGTGTTCCGCATAATCGATATATTACGGTCAGTACTTATGTAATATCATAAATTAATAAGATTCGACTTTTTTTTAAGAAAATCCTAAAAATAAAAAAATATAGAAATAACTTAAACTTACTAATTTGTGATACTACGTAATTACTGTCACGTTACATAATCGCTATATAAAAGAATTTCTCATGTGTAAGGGCACCACAAGTAACAGTGTTGATATAGTAATATCAACCAATAAAATTTAATTATATCTAGATTAAATTTTTTATTTTCAAAATTTTATAAGAAAATCTTAGAAATATTTGGATTTAATTAATTAGTGTTACCACGTGGTAGTTACATAGATGACTTGCCCAAGGAAAGACTGTCCACTATCAAGTGAATGGATTGAGGTACTATGGCGCATCTTTTCTATAAATAAGGTTTCATAAACGGAGATAATTTATCTTATGAGGGTTTTACCTCTAATAAGCTCACTTATCTCGAATTGGATTAGTCAGGGTTTGAAACTTCTAGGTATCAATGATACAGATAAAAAAAGGACTGTCCATTTGTGAGCGGATGAAGTAAAATCTAGTAGAGAAGGGCGTTTGTATTCGAAAAGAATCAGATGAGTTTAGCAGAATAAGTTTTATTTATGTTGAGAAAAATATAATAAATTGATGGAATGTTATCTGAGTGAGTGATGGAACAGACATTCCATCTGATGAGTGATGGGGGACGAAGTTGTCTCGCATTAATTGGGAGGTGATACCTTCAAATCTGAAACAGGAAACGAAGTCCTAACTAGGCCCGGCAATTATTGACACGACACGGTAATCCGACACGACACGACACAGAGTTAGGCGGGTTTGGGTCAAGCCTATTTAGACACGAACCCGTTTAAACACGAACCTGTACAGACACGATAAATAAACGTGTTTAACTGGGTTTGAACCTGTATAACACGACACGACACGATTAAACACGTTTATTAAATGTATTAATTATTTTTATACATATATTGACTCATTTAATACATTTATATATGAAAATTTTATAATATAAAATATTACATGCATTACATGATCAATAATTGATTAATCTTACTTATTTATTGTACTAATTATCAATAAATATTATTATTTTAGTAATTACATCATATATTATTATAGTATAATTATATATTGTCGATATTTTATATTAAATGGGTCAATCCGGTTTAGACACGATTTAGACACGACCGTTTAGACACGAACCTGTATAAACACGAAAAATAAATGTGTCATATCTAGATCATTGGAGTTTCTAACCCGGACACGTTTAGAGACGACACGTTTAAACACGACACGACACGTTTAAATACGACACGACACAGTTTGTCAGGCCTAGTCCTAATGAAATGTGATGGTCCGATTGGGTCTTCTAATTTTAAAGTAAATAAAGACCTAAAAGAGAGAACTTTTACTGAGAAGAAAGTGTTACTTTATAACAAGATAAGAAGTCATTTATAAGAAAGTAAAAAAAGTAAAATCAGTCGAGTCGGGTTCAGAGCTGTTGATCGATTGCCGTTCGAGCCACGTGAAGACCAAATTTCAGTTTTAACCTCGTCTTGGTCGTTTCCTTATGCCTATCCATTCGAATAATAAATTCCATTACAACAGAGTGCAAATAATATATACTTTTAAAAAAAGTAACAGAGAAGAATAAAAAATCATTCAATTTTTTTCCCTTTCATGCATGTGTATCAAACAGGCCGCATAGTTGCCTAAAATATTTAATATTTTTATCTTTAGCTTTTGCTTTCTTCTTTTCTATAAATTAAATTTTATAATATAATTTTTTATAAATTATTTTCAATGTGTTATCTTCCAATACTTTTTAAAACTATGCAGCATCGAATCTCTCTTACTGAATTCGCCTACAAATTCTGACCTCTCAATTTTTCTTCCTTAAATGGTGGTCAATAGTGAAGCAATCAGGCCGACATCATGCGAGATCACGACGATCATTATTAAAATGGAATATTATATTTCCATTATATGTATTTGTATTTTTGTTATGATAGTATTCCTTAATTAATTCTTTCTATTTATTGTATATTCTATTCCCTGTATATAAATCTTTTACTTGTATATATTTATAAGACCTATTGATATTGGAATATACAAAATACACATATTTTCATTTTCTTCTAGTCTCAATTTCTTTCTTCAATCTCGATTGTTATGGTGTCAGAGCCCTGATTCATCTAGTGGGCTTTTATTAGTTGTCTCTTCTGGATCCAGATCTTATTTTTCCTGCTTCTGACCTCTCGTTACAAGCATTAGTATTGATATGCTCCTGCTGAAGAGCTGTCTAGTCTAGCTATTTTTTCAAATTAACGTGCAGATCCTCTTCGCCCTTGTTGTAAGTCTTCACTCTCTGTTGACGAAGAAATTTGGAGGTTCTTCAATTTCAATTAGTGGGCACGTGCGCATTCCGAGGTAACAGATTCTTTAATTTACTCTTGTTCATAGATAAGCTTGACGTCATACAACCCATTCAAATTACTCTTGATGGATCGAATTATATGTTATGGGCTCAAGAAATGTCTAGTTTTCTGAAAGGATGCAAGTTTTGGTGATATGCTATTGGTGATATTCGTCAATCCACAAGGAAACCTGATGAAGAAGAAGAAAAATTTAATGACCGACTCGAGGAGTGGGATGCCAATAATCATCAGATTCTTACTTGGAATCGGAACGCTACTGTTCTTTCAATTAAAATACAATTTGGCCGCTACATGAGTGCAAAAGAGGTTTGGGATTTGTTGGAGAAACGTTATTCATTCACATGTTTTGCTAAATATTGTCAACTTTTAACTTCTTTAAGTCAAGCAAAACAACATTCTGGAGACTCCATTCATCATTTTTTATCTCGAATGCAAGTCTTGTGGGATCAATTAGTATTATATGAACCTACATGGATAAACAATGAAGATGCTCAAACTCTTCACTATTTAAAGAGATGAGATGCGAGCTTTTCAATTTTTGATGGCATTAACAAAGGATTCTGAACCTGTTCGTGCCTCCACACCGTGATAGTTTACCATCAATGGAAAAAGCTATTGCTGAGCTGCTTTCTGAGGAAGCCCAACTTCAACTGAATAAAATATAGCTTACTAATTTCGTTCTTGCTATATTCCAGCACATAAATGAACTCCCATTGATCGGATTAAATATCAATATCGTCACAAGTCAGGGCATTATATGAATAATTGTCCTACTAAATTGTGCCGATTTTGCGAGAAGATTGGAAATTTTGTAAAAGATTGATCACAGAACACTATCAAGCATTTTACTCCTGGATGATTTGGAGGTAATTCTTCATTTTCAGCAAATCAATCTAAGCCTTCTCTTACTGCTCCTGTTCCTGGAACACCTGAGGTTGGCACGCCATCTGCTTCTATTGGTGATCTCTCCGTAAATCATCTTGAAGATCTGATCAAACAAGTCATGGCTCAATCTAACGCCTCTTCCTCTACTGCTTTATTGGTCATTCCAGGTAACTCTTAGTATTTTGATTCAGCATGTTGCAATCACATGACATTGGATTCCACTCTGTTTTCTTCAAAAGTTGATAGTTCATTAACACACTCAATTTATACTGCTAATGGCTCATATCTGTCTATTACTCATAAGGGTCATATTTCCACCACACATTTATCACTTCCAGACACTTTTCTTATTCCAAAACTTACATTAAATCTAATTTCTGTAGGTCAATTATGTGAATATGGTTTTGATGTTATTTTTTCTAATAAGGGCAGTTGGGTGTAGGAATCTAAGTCAGGATAGATTATTGGGACCGACCGTAAAATTGGTCGACTATTTGAGCTTATCAATCTCTGCATTCCTTCTAGCTTAAAGACGCAATTTGTTGCTGCTACATCTCATGATGCATCTCTTAGTCTTTGGCATTCTCGATTGGGTCACTTATCTTTGAGTAAACTTAATTAATTAATTTCCAGTGGTTGTTTAGGTCTCGTTAAGGATGAAAAGTTGGATTGTTTATCTTGTTCTCTTGGAAAACATTTTGCATTAAAAGTAATTTTATTTCTTCGACTCCTTTTGATTTGATCCATTCGGATATTTGGGGTCCAGCTCCCATTACAAGAATGGGTGGATCAAAATATTATGTAATTTTTGTGGATAATTATTCTCATTTTACTTGGTTGTATCTCACGCATAATAGATCTGAATTGTCAAAAATTTATTTTGATTTTGTCAATATGATTAAAACGCTAGCTTCATTTCCTTAATTTGCCTATAAAGAATGTGAATTCCTTAATTTCTTTCGACAAAAATGGCATGATTTCACACTGTTCTTACCTAGGTACTTCACAGCAAAATGGTAGGGCTGAGAGAAAGAATAGGCATATACTAGATACAGTTTGAACATTATTAATAGCCTCATCTTGCCCTTAAAATATTGGAGAGAAGCAGCATTCACATAAGTTTTTATGATAAATATAATACCTTCCAATATTATTGGTAATATCTTTCCCTATGAGCACCTATAATATGCTTAAAGTATTTGGTTGTGCATGTTTTGTTCATCTTCAATCTCATGAATATATTAAATTAGAGTCACATGCATGATTATGCTATTTTCTTGTTTATGGCATTGAACATAAAGAGTATAGATGTTGGGATCCAATTGATTATCGCTTACGAATCTCTCGTCATGTTATGTTTTTGGGAACATAAAATGTTTTCTTCAATGTCAAAATTTCACCCATCATCTAATTCAAATCCATTTTTTTTTACTTATTTATCGATTGATTTATTTCCTACTGATTATCTCCTATCCAATCTCCTACAACTATAGATCCTTCCATGGAATCTACCGTATCTATTGATCAATCCAATGAATCTTTTGATTCCATTAATCTTCCTTTTCGTAGATCCACTCAAATAAGTAAACCCTCTAATCTACTGTGTGACTTTTATTTTTTTCAACTATTATGTCTATATATGAGCCTCAAATCTTTTAAGGAAGCGCAATTGATCCTATTTGGCAAGAAGCAATAGTAGATGAATTGAATACCTTACATAAAACCCATACTTTGGATTTAGTAGATCTACCCCAAGGTAAAACTGCTATAGGTTGTACATGAGCTTATAAATTAAAAACCTGATCAGATGGCTCCATGGAGCGTTATAGAGCTCATCTTGTAGCAAAATATTTTGCACAAGAATATGGGATCTGTTAGGAGGAAACTTCTGCACCAGTTGTTCGATTAACTTCTCTACATAGTCTACTTGCAGTCGCTACAATACGTAGATGGGAATTATTCCAGATGGATGTGAGAAATGCATTTCTTAATGGTGACATCACTGAGGAAGTTTACATGCAACCTCCACTAGGCTATAATCATCCACCTAATAAGGTATGTAGACTTCGTTGTGCTTTATACGGTCTTAAACAAGCTCCTCGAGCATGGTTTATGAAATTTAGTAATGTGGTTAGTCATTTTGGATTTAATTCTACTGCTCATGACTCTACTCTTTTTATTTGAAAGACTGATAAAGGAACCATTCTTCTTCTACTGTACGTGGATGACATAATAATTACGGGTGATGATCTTGATGGTATTTAGAAACTTAAGGAATTTCTCAATCATTAGTTTGAAATGAAAGACCTTGGGACACTAAGTTATTTCCTAGGTCTTGAAGTCACTTCCAATTCTGAAGACTATTATCTTGCACAAGCTAAATATGCATATGATCTTATTTCTAAAGCTGGTCTTATAGATAGTAAGGTAGCAACTACCCCTTTGAAAACCAATATCAAATTTTCTCCTAATGATGGTAATCCACTTGACAATGCCACTATATATGTTGTAGTGTTGCGCATCATTAATTATATTAATGACATTCACTTCTTTTCAAATTCACTTGAGTTACATGCTTGTTTTGATGCTAATTGGGTGGGTGATCCAACTGATAGATGTTCAACTACATATTTTTGTTTCTTCTTAGGACACTCTTATTTCTTGGAGAAGTTAGAAATAATCAGTCGTTACCAGATCTAGCACAGAGGCTGAATATCGAGCCCTTGCAAATACTACTCAAGAACTTATTTAGCTTCACTGGTTACTAGAAGATATGGGTATTGTCCTCACTTCTCCCACAACTCTTTATTGTGATAAACGTAGTGCTATTCAAATTACTAGCAATGACGTATTTCATGAACGGACTAAACATATTGAAAATGATTGTCATTTTAAACGTCAACATATTGTTCAAATTGAAGTTTGACTTAATTCTATTTCTTCTATTGATCAAACTGCAGATATATTCACGAAGGCTAGCTCAACTACTCTATTCCACAATTCGATTAGCAAACTCAAGTTGGCTTCATCTCATCCCATTTGAGTTTGAGGGGGACTGTTAAAATGGAATATTATATTATGTATTTGTATTTTTGTTATGATAGTATTCCTCAATTCATTCCTTCTACTTATTGTATATTCCCTTCCCTGTATATAAATCTTGTACATGTATATATTTGTAAGATCTGTTGATATTGGAATATACAGAATACACATAAATTTCATTTTCTTCTAGTCTCAATTTCTTTCTCTTGATCTCGATTGTCAATGATGATCGATAGATCGTCATGTCACGGTCTCGCACTCCCAGCCTCTTTGGCTGTGGAGCTTCTCGGGCATGGATATGTATGGTCTTTTGGAATACAAGAAAAGAGAGTACAAGACCTATGCAGTTCCTATGGATTCTAGGAGCCATTCGAAGTTCTTTCACCCCAAGACAGCTTGGTGTAAGCCTGACTGCGGCTCGTGAAACTGGCAGTTCCGGTTCAATAATATATGGAGCCGCCAGTTCTTATTATGATTCACAATTTCAGCCGGTTCCACAAATTAAAAAAATTATTAATAAGTTACTGATTAAATGCTATTTTTATTCTAAGAAATCTCCAAAATCGGTTCTTATATAATTATTGCAAGGAATACTTAGATCATTTAACTTTTTTATTACAAAAATCTCAAATTTTTTAAGTTGTCAATTTTTTTAACAATTTGAAATCGGAACGGCGGTTTCTGTACTGGAACCGGTGATCCGGTTCCATCCAAGGGGGCAATGGTCCTAAACCTTTTCCCTCACCATTACGAACCGTTTCAAATCCATTTCTGAATTTTGACATGTTCTAGGCTGCTTTTAACTATCTTGTCTTCAAAATCTCAATAATTTTCACTTTAAAAGTATTCAGCTCTTCTGTAACTTTAAAATTTTAAAGTACCATTTCTCCAAAGCTAGAAAATATCGAAATTTTAAGGCAGATAGAATGGACAATATGTGCAAGTACAATATAAAAAATTAAAAGTTGGATTAGAGCATCAACTTAAACTTTTCTTCAAATTTCTATGTCAAATAAGGAGGCCGAATCCGACGATCTTCTTCCTCTTCTTTTCTTTATTTGGTCGAAAATCTGGCGATCTGCTAACGCTAAAGATATGGACAACACGTACACATGCAAGAAAGAAAGATGTTAATCATCAACTTCAACTTTTTTTCTAATTTATATATGAATAAGGAGGCCAACGCTGGCGATCTTCTTCTTCTTGTTTATTTTTCAGTATAATCTCATGTGGTGACAAATTTTGTATAATTCACTAGAGAGGAGGAGAGTAGAGGTATTGAAATAGATAAATGTGGTTGGTCACAAGTCAAAACCATAGAAGTCTAGCTTTGTTAAAAGGCTAATAACCTAATTGCGTCTACACTTTAATCAAATTCCCACTTTTAGTATGAATTTTTTTGCATGATCTAAGAAAGCATAAACTATGAGATATTTATTCTGTTTAGCACACCGTTTGTTTTTCTATCAGATCGAACGGAACTGTCCTATGTTACACGTTAATTGCGCTTTCGTGGCAAACGACAGCTGATGTAGCATGTCACATCAAAGGTGTTATGAAAATATCAAGTTTACCCTTAAATACTCTTCATTAATTTAAAGTTATCGAGGGTAATTTTATAAATTATCTTCTTCTTTCCCTAAATGTCCATGCAGCTTCCTAAAACCTGTATTATACCATAAGTTCCGAGTATTTAGTTGGAACATCTTCCTATGTTAACAAATAAATTTTAAAATTTAAAATCGATTAAATTAAGTAATTAACATGCATTTAAATTAATGAAGAGTATTAATAGGTAAACTCGATATTTTCTTAAACGTCTTTGACGTGATATTGCCACATCAACCGTTATTTGCCATGAAAGCGTAATTCACGTGCCATGTAGAACAGTCCCGTTAGTTTTGATAGAAAAATGGATTGTGTGCTAAGCCAAACAAATATCTCATAGTTTATGCCTTCCTAGGTCATTCGAAAAAGTTCATGCTAAAAGTAGGAATTTGGTCAAAATACATGCACAATTACGTTATTTGCCCTTATTAGAATAAGTGACTGACTCAAAAATAACATAAGACGATCCACTTATTCATAGGTTTAGAAAATCAAATAAACCATGAAACAAATAATTCAGAATATCACGAACAATATCAAATTCAATATAATAAAATCCTAGAGATATTAACCAACCTATTTAATCGATGTGATCTTATTATCAAATATTATATTTCCTAAACAACCATAAAGTATCTCTAACATGTTAGACAATTGATAAATTAAAATCTAAAATACAAAAAAATTGAGAATTGCCACCTATAAATTTAAAATTTTAAGTAGATATGAATTCAATTTTTTATATAATCAGTAGAAGTTTTTTACATGTATGAGAGTCGGTGCCCCCTCGCACCCCGCTTTTTTCATGATAAATAGTTAAAGCGTCTTTGGGGTGAAGTTTACTACTTTAAAAGGACTTTATCATGTTTGGATAAAAATGGGACGCAATCTTACTTTTCCGAACTCCTGAGAATTTACTGGGCAATCATCGCGCTGGGTTCCTGCCCCTGCAGTATCATATTGTAAAGTGGGAAAAATTCCCTTTTCCCACTTCGCCAATCAAGAAAGACAAGTGGAGAGCGAAAAAAGAAAAAGAAAAAGAGAATATTTTTATAAATTTATAATTATTATCTAATATATTATGTATTATAAATATTATTTTTTAATTATTTTTTATTAATTTAACAATACTTAAATGAATAGGCGCTTCGTTTGTTAATTCCTACTCTTAGCCCCATGCCCCGAACCCCCCCGGGTAATTTCATGGGCGCCATGGAAGGTGGGGGTGTTTTAGTCATTTAGCAGGTCAAAAAAGCGCCAAGTAACACTGGAAGCGAAGTCAACCTGGCCGCCTGCTTTTCCGGCTTACGCTGTAAGCCGAGAAAATGTTTAGCGTAAATATTGTTATATAACGAATTCATCGTTCATTATGAGAATATTCTTGAATCTTGATATATATAAAATTGATACTTAATATTATTAAAATTTAATAATTATGAAAATTTGATAGAGATTTACATAATAGATGTATTGTGTATTATACTGGATACCGTAAGCCCTACTTGCACGGGAAAATTGTACTGTCAGTACCAAATATTTCCCTAATGTAACGTCTTGATACAAAATCTTTTCTATAACTTCGTGATATAAAATATTTTTAAAATATAATATTTTAGTATAAACTGTTAAATTTTCACTAAATTATTAATTGAGCTGATGTAATAATGTAATATGGACGCTGACGTAGAAATTTAATTGACGTGACACTGTAAAATAAATTTAAATTATAAATTTAATAAAAAAAATTAAAATAAGAATTTTCAAATAAAAAATAAAAAAATTCATTTCAAAACACAAAAAAGGAAATGATTTTGGAATAAGACTGGATAAACTAAAATATCCCAAATCAATCCAAAACGATTCGGAAATTTCAAGGACCGGCCCCTAAACTTTACCAAGACTAAGATCATCCTAAAATGCACAAAACACATTAGGAATAGAACTGAAAAGTTTGGAATATGGGCTAGGCGAATTTTAAAAAGTCAAAAAATGATAAATCGATTAAAAAATATCCGAAATTTTCAAGAACCAACCCCTAAACTCTACCAATATCTACGACCATCTTAAAATGCTCAAAGCATATCAGAAAAAAATTTGAAAAATTTGGAATAAGTGTTGGACCGACTTTAAAATATCAATAAATAACCCGAATTTATCCGAAAAGATCTTAAACGATATGGAATTTTCAAGAACCGCCCCTAAACTCTACCAAAACACAAGAACATCATAAAACAAACAAAACACATTAGAAACAGAGCTGAAAATTTGTAATAGAAGCTGAACAAATTTTAGAAAGTTGATAAATGACTTCGAATCGATCCAAAAATTTCAAAAACCGACCTCTAGACACCAATAGCTAAGCCATCCTAAAACATACAAAATAAAACAGAAATAGAACTGAAAAATTTCGATTCGGGGCTGAATAAATTTTAGAAAGTCGACAAATGATCTCAAATCGATTCGAAATGATCCGGAATTTTCAAGAACCAATATCTGGACTCTACCAACACCTAAAACCATTCCAAGATACAAAAAATAAGAGAGAGTGGGTTGTTGACCGCCGTTTTGGACAATAGTTATTGGCAATGGTACTGCGCTCCCTATAAAATTATGGGGGGCTTGGGGAGAAGTGAACAATGTCTAGAACATTGTTCATTCCCATTCTCTTTCTCTCTTTTTTTTTTTCTAATTTTTAAAATTTTAACTTAGTTTTTAGTTAAAATGTAAAATATAAAATAACATAAAAATATAAATTAAAAATATAAAATTATTTTATTCTATTTTTGATATATTTTGCATATTTTAGAATGGTATCAGGTGTTAGTAGAGTGTAGAGATCGGTTCTTGAAAATTTCGGATTGTTTGGATATATTTGGGGTCATTTATCGACTTTCTAAAATTTGTTCGGAATCTATTCTGAATTTTTCAATTCTATTTCTGATGTGTTTATGTGTTTTATTATGGTATTAAGTGTTGATAGAGTTTATAAGTTGATTCTTGAAAATTTCAGATTGTTTCATATTGATTCGGGGTCATTTATCAACTTTCTAAAATTTGTCTAGCCTTATTCTGAATTTTTTTAATTTTGTTTCTAATGTATTTTGTGTGTTTTAGGATGATTTTAGGTTTTGGTAGAGTTAGGGGTCGGTTTTTTAAGATTCAGATCTTTTCAAATTTTTTTTGGATTGTTTCAAATGGTTTCGGATTGATTTAGAACATTTATCAATAGTTTAAAATCTGTCCAGCAATTATTCCAAACTTTTTAGTTCGTTTCGGATTGATTTAGCCCGTATTCTAAATTTTTCAATTCTATTTCTAATGTATTTTGTGCGTTTTAGGATGATCTTAGGTGTTGATAAAGTTTAGGAATCAGTCCTTAAAAATTCCGGTTGATTTGGGATTTTGTATTGATTTTTTAAAATCTATACCATTCTATTCCGAATTTTTCATATCAGTTTCTAATTCTTCTGTATTTTAAAATGAATTTTTTTTATTTTTATTTTAAAAATAAATTTTTTTATTTTCATATATTTATTATTTTTTTATGATTAAGTTTATTTTATGGTGCTATAACAGCTAAATTTCCCCATGAATGTCCACATCAAATTGCTACATCAGCTCAATTAATAGTGTTAGTAACAATCTACCGGTTTGTACTAAAAGATTATATTTTAAAAATATTTTATATTACGGAATTATAAAAAAAGAAAAATTATACCAAAATATTATATTAGTGAAAAGTTTGTATCAATAATGCAATTTTACCTACTTGCCCTCTCCATGTCCCAGGTTGCTGGCATAGAAAGATTGGATTCAGAGATATAAGGTCAGGGATGGATCCGACCAACGGCGGATCCCACATTGTCCTGACAAATATTAGCTAGCTGGCAAACATTTTGCACTTAAAATATTTACTTGACCTATAAAAGGTTGAGTCGATATCTAATCCAAAAGCTATAGGTCTGTGGCCCTAGTAAAGGAAATGGGTTATTGTGAGTAATAATGGTACGCATAAACTTCCACCTAAAAAGGGGAAATTTCCATATGAAAAATGAGTTCTTATATCATGTAAATTTTCCGCCTAAACTTATAAGAATTTTAGATCCATTTCCATGCAAAAGCTTAAACTGATAGGTTGGTGACATCAACTTTCTTATTAACCACGTTTTTCTATTATTTATCCGATGTGGAATTTCATTTCTCCACATCCACCCTTACTTAGTAATGTGTTCATACTTGGAACACGCCTTTAAGCATTGGCCCTCTATGCTAGTATTTTTCTTCTATACTCGGGCAAGGTAGGATAATTAACCACCAGTTGGGCATTTTTCTTTCGGTTTCGGGTTTAACAGGTTACAAGTTTTACACTTGGATTTAACATGGTGTGAGCTCATATTGCCGGCTCTAATAACATGTAAAATATTCACATGGTGCACGAGAGGTCGGACCCATATTTTTGGGTTGGACAAAGGTCCTGGACCCTTGCAAGCCGTTGGAATTTTATAATGTGCATGATTGCTAGGTTGGATTTAGGGTAGTGTGTGAAGGAGGATCAAATTTTATGAAATACCCTAAAAATATTTCACTTCATTTATCTGATTTTATCTTCTTTTTTTTTTTTGTTAGGATGGATTTAGGATAGTGTGTGAAGGACGATCAAAATTTATGAAAAATCGTAAAAATATTTCACTTTATTTTATCTGATTTTATTTTATTTTATTTTATTGGGTTAGTTCACCCTCAAATGGTCGATAATTGGCGAATGCATGTCATCTCTCGGTATATTGGGAAGAAACATTTGGTGAAACAAACACGCATTCATGTATAATAATTGTGAATTCATCCACGTATTAGCTAACTATGGAAATCCAAGAATTGTCAACGTAATTGCATAATTCAGGTTACTCGAGTAAACAACCCCACGCATGCTTTAATCATAATGGAACTAAAGAATTCGGGGATTAGAACGAGTCAGAGCCGTTGATTATCGTAGAAACTTCGAGTGGCTTTGAAATAAGATAAGTTATTAAATCATTATCAGACAAACGCACTTAAATATAATAAATTATAATTAGCTCAATGATTACGTCTGCTTGTTAATATAAAAAACTCGAGACATATGTATATAGCTGCCATGCATAATCACCTGCCCCTTCTTGTCTTATTGGTACACGAACATGACCTATCATTGAGTTAAACGTGGATGCCTGCCGGTGAAGCTTTCATTTTTCTTTTGTTGATATCGAGGGGTGTCCGGATTTTGTCCGACTAATCTCCACGAACATGTGCGCATGCCAACAAGTGCATAGCGAATTCAGAGATAATGGCCGGCCCCAAGGGGATTCGAACCTAGGGTTGGAGGAAAAGTACAGGCACAACTGTCTTGAGTTGAGAGGCATGGAGCGGATCGGTTGGGGTGGAACGGTTGAGGGCTAGAACACTTTGACCCAAAACACCATGAAAGGAAGCCGGGTCAATGATGATGGTTCGATTAAGCCCTCCTACACTCATTTGAGTCGATGCATAGAGAGAGAAATTAGTAAATGAAAAGAGAGAAGTGATTATTTTAATAATTGCATGGGATATAAGCATGTTGGAGGGTTATAGTGCTAGTTAATGAAATCAATCATTGATTTACTGCCACATACTCCTTAATGGACGGTGGAGATTTATCTGCCATGTTATAGGGACAATTTCATCGTTACTTATAGTTTTCCTTTATCAGGTACCGAGTCTACCTATTAGTAACAAAAACTTTTCCTTATTTTCCCCTATCTTCCTTTTCTTTAAGTGTGAACCACCTAATATTCATAAACCAAATCAACACTAGTTAATTAGGTTTGAATCGGATTAACACACTAAAAAATAAAACTCCTCTCAATATAGATCTTTTGAATTGTCAAACCTCATGGCCTTTTAGTTAATGAAGTCTTGTAGCGTAAGAACCAAGAAAGGGATGCCTACCATTTTTGTCCTTATACAACGTCGAGTATTAAACAATTAAATGTTCCTCGACTAATTTATATTCAGGTTTAAAGTCATGATTTAGTTAATATTGAGTCACTCAGTGTGATTTCTATTTGAACAAATGAGATTTTGCCACTCGAAAATGCCCTCACAAAAATCTATTGACCTCTCAAAACCACAACAGCCCCGACAAATAGCCCTAGTGCCTTTCAAGAAGATTCAACCTTTATTTTTAGATAAACCTCGAATCTTTTAATTGCTTCGAACCAAATCTGCTGATATTTTATTTTTATATAAATTGTCCAAAATGTTTGTAGGGCGTAGTAGAGATCAGATTCTGGATTTTCAAGCAGGAGAAATGACAGCTCGTAGGAAGGTGCTTGCAAACAGGGAGCAATCAGCCCAGCAAGAAGTGCCTCAGTTCATCTAGAGCAGAAGTCCATCAATAAGAATAGCAAGCTTTAATACTTATAATAATGTTTGGTTTTTTTGTGTTCAGCCATGAAAATATCAGACGAATTGAACAATCAACACTAATGTTGGTCTGTCAATGTAGCAACACTATAAACCTAGTACAGTCCAAAAGGCCAACATCAACTAAGGATCAAACTCAAAAGTCCCCTCTAGCAATTATTTTATAATGAGAAATTTATTCTTCTATGACCCATGAATACCCTACAGACTCATAAATCCACCACAGTACATGTGCAAAGCACGTGTATGAATGGTCTTATCAAAGGTTACGTCTCTCTAACAATTTTTCTTAGAGTGCAACTCAAACTGATAACCTTAATCTCAGCAAACCATATGAAAGTGAGTTTTAAACTATTAAACCACAACTCTTGGTGGTCTCTTAACATACTTTGTTGCAAAATCTAGGGAATGGTCTCACCTTGTGTATGTAGGGACTGATCCATAAAATTTGTTCAAGGGAATGAAAACTCTTGAAAGAGTAATATGATAGATTGGAGGAGATAAAATAGGACGATTCAACAAAAAATGGAGAAAATCAAATAAACTATGTATAGTATCATACAAATTTTCTCGATTTTAGGGGCGATCTCCCGCACCCCTAAATTCACCCGTGCATATATACCTTGATACTGGTTTTAAGATTTTAGGGCATTCTATAAATAATCAATGGTTGCTACAATGGAAATGGAGATGAATTATGGTAATGCAAATTGAGCAATGCAAAAGCAATTGATCATTTCTTTCAAACAGGGACATGGAGAAATAAGAAACAAGCAGCACAGCCCATATGAAAATTTAAAAAAAAAAAAGGATAAAAAATTAAATACTGATGGAAAGATCTGTCCACACTTGATTACATCTTCATTAGCAGCCAAATTGATTTGAAAATATTAAAGAAGGGAAAACTTGAAAATTGTCGATGCCACTTGGAATAAATTACTGGGAGAGGTAAAAAAAATATGCATTTCCTTTTCTTGTTTAATTCAGATTTGGCTCAACTTGGAATTAGTTAGGCCATAGATTAATTGTTTTCTATCATATGCGTCAAGGTCTTAATTATATTTTTTTGAATGCATAATTGATAATAAAAAATTCAATAAACTTTTATTAATTCAAATTCAAGTCGAGTTTAGAAAGAATATTAGGAAGTACATAGATTTAGAAAGAATAAAAGGAAGACAGGATAAAAGAGACACGAGAAATTCCACGGGTGAGATCAAACCGAGGTCACAGTACGAGAGTAATACTAAGTGTATTAAACTCTCTTTTCTGAGGAAGAAAATTTAATATAATTGGTACCGTCCTCATCCTCGTCTTGTGACATAGAGGTCTTGAATTCGATCTCACCCTTAGGACTTACCGCGTCCTTTCTAATCCCTCTTCCTTATACACTTTTTAAACAAATGTGCCTCATTTGTGCACAAAAAAATTGAAGTTGAATTGATCCATTAAATAATAAGTCTTTCTCAATTATGAAATTTCTTCATTGGTAATATTCAAAGTGAAACTTTATATAAAGAAAGAAATATTGAACTGATTTAATCAATTCAAGTCGAACAATGTTTTTATTTTTTAGAAAAATGAATGGTTGGTGAAATTCGAGATGGATCAATCAGGGGCCGTCGTGTTCTGATTAGGTGGCAAATCAACACTTGACAATGCAATAATCATGCCTTGCTCGACCAATAAATTGCAAGAATTAGATTTTGCATACCATTCTCTTATATTTAGATTACTAATGTATATTTTCCTTAGTTTATCGCAATTTGCAATTGCAATAGTGACAGTGATCTACTGATTCCATCCCATAATGTTCGGACTTTTGTGTTCAGTCACAAACATATCAGATAAGCTGAACAATCAGCACTAACATGGACCCATTAACGTAACACTATCAAGGGTCTAGTGCTGCTCAAGAAATCGGTGTATGCCGAAATTGAGGCTGAAAGACCTCTTCTAGTGGATTTTGCGTAGAGCCAGATTCAAACATGTGATTTAGTTTAGACCTTATCAATCTGTATATGAGTGAGTTTTAGACCATCAGATCACCGATTTTTTTGTTGTTTGGCGCAAGTTGTATGTTTCTTGAGACTTGTCTGCTACGAGAAAAACAAGAAATTACATGGCAGCGGTGTTAGGTCTGCAGAGCCTGGAGAATATGACAGATTCAATAGGGACACCTAATATATATCTACATGTATGTACACAAAATTATACGAATTTAAGTCCAATTGTAGGGTCACAATGGCAGCTAGTCGTAAGAGTATGTTTATTTTGCCGGCCGATAGATTTGATGTTCGGATTTTTATCGACCGAAAAACTACTATATGACCTTTGCCAAGTAATTAAACGAGTAACGCGTAAAAAGGATTGATTAAATAAGTTGAATACCGCGATGAAATGAAATGCAAAATAACTTCTTCGGGGTAACTCTCGGGATCGGCCTTGTTAGGAGTGAGGCTAATGTCGTCCAACATCTTAGCATGGTCTACTGAGGGAAAGGG
>CM075297.1:8944437-8994442 GCA_037672795.1 Lagerstroemia speciosa
GGTGTCAGAGCCCTGATTCATCTAGTGGGCTTTTATTAGTTGTCTCTTCTGGATCAATCCAGATCTTATTTTTCCTGCTTTTCGACCTCTCGTTACAAGCATTGTATTGATTGCTCCTGCTGAAGAGCTGTCTAGCTAGCTATTTTTTCAAATTAACGTGCAGATCCTCTTCGCCCTTGTTGTAAGTCTTCACTCTCTGTTTGACGAAGAAATTTGGAGGTTCTTCAATTTTCAATTAGTGGGCAACGGGCGCATTCCGAGGTAACAGATTCTTTAATTTACTCTTGTTCATAGATAAGCTTGACGTCATAACAACCCATTCAAATTACTCTTGATGGATCGAATTATATGTTATGGGCTCAAGAAATGTCTAGGTTTTCTGAAAGGATGCAAGTTTTGGTGATATGCTATTGGTGATATCGTCAATCCCACAAGGAAACCTGATGAGAAGAAGAAAAATTAATGACCGACTCGAGGAGTGGGATGCCAATAATATCAGATTCTTACTTGGAATCGGAACGCTACTTGTTCTTTCAATTAAAACAAATTTGGCCGCTACATGAGTGCAAAGAGGTTTGGGATTTGTTGGAGAACGTTTTCACTTCACATGTTTGCTAAATATTGTCAACTTTTAACTTCTTTAAGTCAAGCAAAACAACATTCTGGAGACTCCATTCATCATGTTTTTATCTCGAATGCAGGTCTTGTGGGATCAATTAGTATTATATGAACCTACATGGATAAACAATGAAGATGCTCAAACTCTTCACTATTTAAAGAGAGATGCGAGCTTTTTCAATTTTTGATGGCATTAACAAAGGATTCTGAACCTGTTCGTGCCTCCACACACCGTGATAGTTTACCATCAATGGAAAAAGCTATTGCTGAGCTGCTTTCTGAGGAAGCCCAACTTCAACTGAAAAAATATAGCTTACTAATTTCGTTCTTGCTATATTCCAGCACATAAATGAACTCCCATTGATCGGATTAAATATCAATATCGTCACAAGTCAGGGCATTATATGAATAATTGTCCTACTAAATTGTGCCGATTTTGCGAGAAGATGGGAAATTTTGTAAAAGATTGATCACAGAACACTATCAAGCATTTTACTCCTGATGATGTTGGAGGTATTTTTCATTTTCAGCAAATCAATCTAAGCCTTCTCTTACTGCTCCTGTTCCTGGAACACCTGAGGTTGGCACGCCATCTGCTTCTATTGTGATCTCTCCGTAAATCATCTTGAAGATCTGATCAAACAAGTCATGGCTCAATCTAACGCCTCTTCCTCTACTGCTTTATTGGTCATTCCAGGTAATCTTAGTATTTTGATTCAGCATGTGGCAATCACATGACATTGGATTCCACTCTGTTTTCTTCAAAAGTTGATAGTTCATTACACACTCAATTTATACTGCTAATGGCTCATATCTGTCTACTCATAAGGGTCATATTTCCACCACACATTTAGCACTTCCAGACACTTTTCTTATTCCAAAACTTACATTAATCTAATTTCTGTAGGTCAATTATGTGAATAGGGTTTTGATGTTTTGATTTTTTTGTAAATTCTAAGGTAAGAGTTGGGTGTAGGAGGAATCTAAGTAGATAGATTATTGGGGACCGACCGTAAAATTGGTCGACTATTTGAGCTTATCAATCTCTGCATTCCTTCTAGCTTAAAGACGCAATTTGTTGCTGCTACATCTCATGATGCATCTCTTAGTCTTTGGCATCTCGATTGGGTCACTTATCTTTGAGTAAACTTAATTAATTAATTTCCAGTGGTTGTTTAGGTCTCGTGTAAGGATGAAAAGTTGGATTGTGTTATCTTGTTCTTGGAAAACATTTTGCATTAAAAGTAATTTTATTTCTTCGACTCCTTTTGATTTGATCCATTCGGATATTTGGGGTCCAGCTCCCATTACAAGAATGGGTGGATCAAAATATTATGTATTTTTGTGGATAATTATTCTATTTTACGTGGTTGTATTCACGCATAATAGATCTGAATTGTCAAAAATTTATTTGATTTTGTCAATATGATTAAAACGCTAGCTTCATTTCCTTAATTTGCCTATAAAGAATGTGAATTCCTTAATTTCTTTCGACAAAAATGGCATGATTTCACACTGTTCTAGGTACTACTTCACGCAAAATGGTAGGGCTGAGAGAAAGAATAGGCATATACTAGATACAGTTTGAACATATATTATAGCCTCATCTTGCCCTTAAAATATTGAGAGAAGCAGCATTCACATAAGTTTTTATGATAATATAATACCTTCCAATATTATTGGTAATATCTTTCCCTATGAGCACCTATAATAGGCTTAAAGTATTTGGTTGTGCATGTTTTGTTCATCTTCAATCTCATGAATATATTAAATAGAGTCACATGCATGATTATGCTATTTTCTTGTTTATGGCATTGAACATAAAGAGTATAGATGTTGGGATCCAATTGATTATCGCTTACGAATCTCTCGTCATGTTGTTTTGGGAACATAAAATGTTTCTTCAATGTCAAAATTTCATACCATCATCTAATTCAAATCCATTTTTTTTTACTTATTTATCGATTGATTGATTATTTCCTACTGATTATCTCCTATCCAATCTCCTACAACTATAGATCCTTCCATGGAATCTACCGTATCTATTGATCAATCCAATGAATCTTTTGATTCCATTAATCTTCCTTTTCGTAGATCCACTCAAATAAGTAAACCCTCTAATCTACTGTGTGACTTTTTATTTTTTCAACTATTATGTATATATGAAGCCTCAAATCTTTTAAGGAAGCGCAATTGATCCTATTTGGCAAGACAATGTAGATGAATTGAATACCTTACATAAAACCCATACTTTGGATTTAGTGATCTACCCCAAGGTAAAACTGCTATAAGGTTGTACATGAGCTTATAAATTAAAAACTGATCAGATGGCTCCATGGAGCGTTATAGAGCTCATCTTGTAGCAAAATATTTTGCACAAGAATATGGGATCTGTTAGGAGGAAACTTCTGCACCAGTTGTTCGATTAACTTCTCTACTACATAGTCTACTTGCAGTCGCTACAATACGTAGATGGAATTATTCCAGATGGATGTGAGAAATGCATTTCTTAATGGTGACATCATGAGGAAGTTTAACATGCAACCTCCACTAGGGCTAATCATCCACCTAATAAGGTATGTAGACTTCGTTGTGCTTTATACGGTCTTAAACAAGCTCCTCGAGCATGGTTTATGAAATTTAGTAATGTGGTTAGTCATTTTGGATTTAATTCTACTGCTCATGACTCTACTCTTTTTATTTGAAAGACTGATAAGGAACCATTCTTCTTCTACTGTACGTGGATGACATAAGAATTACGGGTGATGTCTTGATGGTATTTAGAAACTTAAGGAATTTCTCAATCATTAGTTTGAAATGAAAGACCTGGGACACTAAGTTATTTCCTAGGTCTTGAAGTCACTTCCAATTCTGAGACTATATCTTGCACAAGCTAAATATGCATATGATCTTATTTCTAAAGCTGGTCTTATATAGTATAAGGTACACTACCCCTTTGAAAACAATATCAATTATTTCTCCTAATGATGGTAATCCACTTGACAATGCCACTATATATGTTGTAGTGTTGCGCATCATTAATTATATTAATGACATTCACTTCTTTTCAAATTCACTTGAGTTACATACTCTTGTTTTGATGCTAATTGGGTGGTGATCCAACTGATAGATGTTCAACTACATATTTTTGTTTCTTCTTAGGACACTCTTATTTCTTGGAGAAGTTAGAAATAATCAGTCGTTACCAGATCTAGCACAGAGGCGGCTGAATATCGAGCCCTTGCAAACTACTCAAGAACTTATTTAGCTTCACTGGTTACTAGAAGATATGGGTATTGTCCTCACTTCTCCCACAACTCTTTATTGTGATAAACGTAGTGCTATTCAAATTACTAGCAATGACGTATTTCATGAACGGACTAAACATATTGAAAATGATTGTCATTTTAAACGTCACATATTGTTCAAATTGAAGTTTGACTTAATTCTATTTCTTCTATTGATCAAACTGCATATATTCACGAAGGCTAGCTCAACTACTCTATTCCACAATTCGATAGCAAACTCAAGTTGGCTTCATCTCATCCCATTTGAGTTTGAGGGGGACTGTTAAAATGGAATATTATATTATGTATTTGTATTTTTGTTATGATAGTATTCCTCAATTCATTCCTTCTACTTATTGTATATCCCTTTCCCCTCCTGTATATAAATCTTGTACATGTATATATTTGTAAGATCTGTTGATATTGGAATATACAGAATACACATAAATTTCATTTTCTTCTAGTCTCAATTTCTTTCTCTTGATCTCGATTGTCAATGGGATCGATAGATCGTCATGTCACGGTCTCGCACTCCCAGCCTCTTTGGCTGTGGAGCTTCTCGGGCATGGATGTATGGTCTTTGGAATACAAGAAAAGAGAGTACAAGACCTATGCAGTTCCTATGGATTCTAGGAGCCATTCGAAGTTCTTTCACCCCAAGACTTGGTGTAAGCCTGACTGCGGCTCGTGAAACTGGCAGTTCCGGTTCAATAATATATGGAGCCGCCAGTTCTTATTATGATTCACAATTTCAGCCGGTTCCACAAATTAAAAAAATTATTATAAGTTACTGATTAAATGCTATTTTTATTCTAAGAAATCTCCAAAATCGGTTCTTATATAATTATTGCAAGAATACTTAGATCATTTAACTTTTTTATTACAAAATCTCAAATTTTTTAAGTTGTCAATTTTTTTAACAATTTGAAATCGGAACGGCGGTTTCTGTACTGGAACCGGTGATCCTTTCCATCCAAGGGGCAATGGTCCTAAACCTTTTCCCTCACCATTACGAACCGTTTCAAATCCATTTCTGAATTTTGACATGTTCTAGGCTGCTTTTAACTATCTTGTGTCTCAAAATCTCAATAATTTCACTTTAAAAGTATTCAGCTCTTCTGTAACTTTAAAATTTTAAAGTACCATTTCTCCAAAGCTAGAAAATATCGAAATTTTAAGGCAGATAGAATGGACAATATGTGCAAGTACAAATATAAAAAATTAAAAGTTGGATTAGAGCATCAACTAAACTTTTCTTCAAATTTCTATGTCAAATAAGAGGCCGAATCCGACGATCTTCTTCTCTTTTTTCTTTATTTGGTCGAAAATCTGGCGATCTGCTAACGCTAAAGATATGGACAACACGTACACATGCAAGAAAGAAGATGTTAATCATCAACTTCAACTTTTTTTCTAATTTATATATGAATAAGGAGGCCAACGCTGGCGATCTTCTTCTTCTTGTTTATTTTTCAGTATAATCTCATGTGGTGACAAATTTTGTATAATTCACGGGAGAGGAGGAGAGTAGAGGTATTGAAATAGATAAACGTGGTTGGTCACAAGTCAAAACCATAGAAGTCTAGCTTTATTAAAAGGCTAATAACCTAATTGCGCCTGCACTTTAACCAAATTCCCACTTTTAGCGTGAATTTTTTTTGCGTGATCTAAGAAAGCATAAACTATGAGATATTTATTCTGTTTAGCACACCGTCTGTTTTTCTATCAAATCTAGTTGAACTGTCCTATGTGACACGTTAATTGTGCTTTCGTGGCGAGCGACAGCTGATGTAGCATGTCACATCAAAGGTGTTATGAAATATTTCAAGTTTACTCTTAAATATCTTAATTTATTAAAATTTATCGAGGGTAATTTTATAAATTATCTTCTTCTTTCCCTAAATGTCCATGCAGCTTCCTAAACCTGTATTATACCATAAGTTCCGAGTATTTAGTTGGAACATATTCCTATGTATACAAATAAATTTTAAAATTTAAAATCGATTAAATTAAGTAATTAACATGCATTTAAATTAATGAAGAGTATTAATAGGTAAACTCGATATTTTCTTAAACGTCTTTGACGTGATATTGCCACATCAAAAGTTATTTGCCACGAAAGCGCAATTCACGTGCCACGTAGAACAGTCCCGTTAGTTTTGATAGAAAAACGGATTGTGTGCTAAGTGAAACAAACATCTCATAGTTTATGCCTTCCTAGGTTACTCGAAAAAGTTCGTGCTAAAAGTAGGAATTTGGTCAAAATACAGGCACAATTACGTTATTTGCCCTTATTAGAATAACTTACTTACTCAAAAATAACATAAGACGATCCATTTATTCATAGGTTTAGAAAATCAAATAAACCATGAAACAAATAATTCAGAATATCACGAACATATCAAATTCAATATAATAAAATCCTAGAGATATTAACCAACCTATTTAATCGATGTGATCTTATTATCAAATATTATATTTCCTAAACAACCATAAAGTATCTCTAACATGTTAGACAATTGATAAATTAAAATCTAAAATACAAAAAAATTGAGAATTGCCACCTATAAATTTAAAATTTTAAGTAGATATGAATTCAATTTTTTATATAATCAGTAGAAGTTTTTTACATGTATGAGAGTCGGTGCCCCCTCGCACCCCGCTTTTTTCATGATAAATAGTTAAAGCGTCTTTGGGGTGAAGTTTACTACTTTAAAAGGACTTTATCATGTTTGGATAAAAATGGGACGCAATCTTACTTTTCCGAACTCCTGAGAATTTACTGGGCAATCATCGCGCTGGGTTCCTGCCCCTGCAGTATCATATTGTAAAGTGGGAAAAATTCCCTTTTCCCACTTCGCCAATCAAGAAAGACAAGTGAGAGCGAAAAAGAAAAAGAAAAAGAAAAAGAGAATATTTTTATAATTTATAATTATTATCTAATATATTATGTATTATAAATATATTTTTTAATTATTTTTTATTAATTTAACAATACTTAAATGAATAGGCGCTTCGTTTGTTAATTCCTACTCTTAGCCCCATGCCCGAACCCCCCCGGTAATTTCATGGGCGCCATGGAAGGTGGGGGTGTTTTAGTCATTTAGCAGGTCAAAAAAGCGCCAAGTAACACTGGAAGCGAAGTCAACCTGGCCGCCTGCTTTTTCCGGCTTACGCTGTAAGCCGAGAAAAATGTTTAGCGTAAATATTGTTATATAACGAATTCATCGTTCATTATGAGAATATTCTTGAATCTTGATATATATAAAATTGATACTTAATATATTAAAATTTAATAATTATGAAATTTGATAGAGATTTACATAATAGATGTATTGTGTATTATACTGGATACCGTAAGCCCTACTTGCACGGAAAATTGTACTGTCAGTACCAAATATTTCCCTAATGTAACGTCTTGATACAAAATCTTTTCTATAACTTCGTGATATAAAATATTTTAAAATATAATATTTAGTATAAACTGTTAAATTTTCACTAAATTATTAATTGAGCTGATGTAATAATGTAATATGGACGCTGACGTAGAAATTTAATTGACGTGACACTGTAAAATAAATTTAAATTATAAATTTAATAAAAAAAATTAAAATAAGAATTTTCAAATAAAAAATAAAAAAATTCATTTCAAAACACAAAAAAGGAAATGATTTGGAATAAGACTGGATAAACTAAAATATCCCAAATCAATCCAAAACGATTCGGAAATTTCAAGGACCGGCCCCTAAACTTTACCAAAGACTAGATCATCCTAAAATGCCACAAAACATTAGGAATAGAACTGAAAAGTTTGGAATATGGGCTAGGCGAATTTTAAAAAGTCAAAAAAATGATAAATCGATTAAAAAATATCCGAAATTTTCAAGAACCAACCCCTAAACTCTACCAATATCTACGACCATCTTAAATGCTCAAAGCATATCAGAAAAAAATTTGAAAAATTTGGAATAAGTGTTGGACCGACTTTAAAATATCAATAAATAACCCGAATTTATCCGAAAAGATCTTAAACGATATGGAATTTTCAAGAACCGCCCCTAAACTCTACCAAAACACAAGAACATCATAAAACAAACAAAACACATTAGAAACAGAGCTGAAAATTTGTAATAGAAGCTGAACAAATTTTAGAAAGTTGATAAATGACTTCGAATCGATCCAAAAATTTCAAAAACCGACCTCTAGACCCAATAGCTAAGCCATCCTAAAACATACAAAATAAAACAGAAATAGAACTGAAAAATTTCGATTCGGGGCTGAATAAATTTTAGAAAGTCGACAAATGATCTCAAATCGATTCGAAATGATCCGGAATTTTCAAGAACCAATATCTGGACTCTACCAACACCTAAAACCATTCCAAGATACAAAAAATAAGAGAGAGTGGGTTGTTGACCGCCGTTTTGGACAATAGTTATTGGCAATGGTACTGCGCTCCCTATAAAATTATGGGGGGCTTGGGGAGAAGTGAACAATGTCTAGAGCATTGTTCATTCCCATTCTCTTTCTCTCTTTTTTTTTTTTCTAATTTTTAAAATTTTAACTTAGTTTTTAGTTAAAATGTAAAATATAAAATAACATAAAAATATAAATTAAAAATATAAAATTATTTATTCTATTTTTGATATATTTTGCATATTTTAGAATGGTATCAGGTGTTAGTAGAGTGTAGAGATCGGTTCTTGAAAATTTCGGATTGTTTGGATATATTTGGGGTCATTTATCGACTTTCTAAAATTTGTTCGGAATCTATTCTGAATTTTTCAATTCTATTTCTGATGTGTTTATGTGTTTTATTATGGTATTAAGTGTTGATAGAGTTTATAAGTTGATTCTTGAAAATTTCAGATTGTTTCATATTGATTCGGGGTCATTTATCAACTTTCTAAAATTTGTCTAGCCTTATTCTGAATTTTTTTAATTTGTTTCTAATGTATTTTGTGTGTTTTAGGATTTTAGGTTTTGGTAGAGTTAGGGGTCGGTTTTTTAAGATTCAGATCTTTTCAAATTTTTTTTGGATTGTTTCAAATGGTTTCGGATTGATTTAGAACATTTATCAATAGTTTAAAATCTGTCCAGCATTATTCCAAACTTTTTAGTTCGTTTCGGATTGATTTAGCCCGTATTCTAAATTTTTTCAATTCTATTTCTAATGTATTTTGTGCGTTTAGGATGATCTTAGGTGTTGATAAAGTTTAGGAATCAGTCCTTAAAAATTCCGGTTGATTTGGGATTTTGTATTGATTTTTTAAAATCTATACCATTCTATTCCGAATTTTTCATATCAGTTTCTAATTCTTCTGTATTTTAAAATGATTTTTTTTATTTTATTTAAAAATAAATTTTTTTATTTTCATATATTTATTATTTTTTTATGATTAAGTTTATTTTATGGTGCTATAACAGCTAAATTTCCCCATGAATGTCCACATCAATTGCTACATCAGCTCAATTAATAGTGTTAGTAACAATCTACCGGTTTGTACTAAAAGATTATATTTTAAAATATTTATATTACGGAATTATAAAAAAAGAAAAATTATACCAAAATATTATATTAGTGAAGTTTGTATCAATAATGCAATTTACCTACTTGCCCTCTCCATGTCCCAGGTTGCTGGCATAGAAAGATTGGATTCAGAGATATAAGGTCAGGGATGGATCCGACCAACGGCGGATCCCACATTGTCCTGACAAATATTAGCTAGCTGGCAAACATTTTGCACTTAAAATATTTACTTGACCTATAAAAGGTTGAGTCGATATCTAATCCAAAAGCTATAGGTCTGTGGCCCTAGTAAAGGAAATGGGTTATTGTGAGTAATAATGGTACGCATAAACTTCCACCTAAAAAGGGGAAATTTCCATATGAAAAATGAGTTCTTATATCATGTAAATTTTCCGCCTAAACTTATAAGAATTTTAGATCCATTTCCATGCAAAGCTTAAACTGATAGGTTGGTGACATCAACTTTCTTATTAACCACGTTTTTCTATTATTTATCCGATGTGGAATTTCATTTCTCCACATCCACCCTTACTTAGTAATGTGTTCATACTTGGAACACGCCTTTAAGCATTGGCCCTCTATGCTAGTATTTTTCTTCTATACTCGGGCAAGGTAGGATAATTAACCACCAGTTGGGCATTTTTCTTTCGGTTTCGGGTTTAACAGGTTACAAGTTTTACACTTGGATTTAACATGGTGTGAGCTCATATTGCCGGCTCTAATAACATGTAAAATATTCACATGGTGCACGAGAGGTCGGACCCATATTTTTGGGTTGGACAAAGGTCCTGGACCCTTGCAAGCCGTTGGAATTTTATAATGTGCATGATTGCTAGGTTGGATTTAGGGTAGTGTGTGAAGGAGGATCAAATTTTATGAAATCCCTAAAATATTCACTTCATTTATCTGATTTTATCTTCTTTTTTTTTTTGTTAGGATGGATTTAGGATAGTGTGTGAAGGACGATCAAAATTTATGAAAAATCGTAAAAATATTTCACTTTATTTTATCTGATTTTATTTTATTTTATTTTATTGGGTTAGTTCACCCTCAAATGGTCGATAATTGGCGAATGCATGTCATCTCTCGGTATATTGGGAAAAACATTTGGTGAAACAAACACGCATTCATGTATAATAATTGTGAATTCATCCACGTATTAGCTAACTATGGAAATCCAAGAATTGTCAACGTAATTGCATAATTCAGGTTACTCGAGTAAACAACCCCACGCATGCTTTAATCATAATGGAACTAAAGAATTCGGGGATTAGAACGAGTCAGAGCCGTTGATTATCGTAGAAACTTCGAGTGGCTTTGAAATAAGATAAGTTATTAAATCATTATCAGACAAACGCACTTAAATATAATAAATTATAATTAGCTCAATGATTACGTCTGCTTGTTAATATAAAAAACTCGAGACATATGTATATAGCTGCCATGCATAATCACCTGCCCCTTCTTGTCTTATTGGTACACGAACATGACCTATCATTGAGTTAAACGTGGATGCCTGCCGGTGAAGCTTTCATTTTTTCTTTTGTTGATATCGAGGGGTGTCCGGATTTTGTCCGACTAATCTCCACGAACATGTGCGCATGCCAACAAGTGCATAGCGAATTCAGAGATAATGGCCGGCCCCAAGGGGATTCGAACCTAGGGTTGGAGGAAAAGTACAGGCACAACTGTCTTGAGTTGAGAGGCATGGAGCGGATCGGTTGGGGTGGAACGGTTGAGGGCTAGAACACTTTGACCCAAAACACCATGAAAGGAAGCCGGGTCAATGATGATGGTTCGATTAAGCCCTCCTACACTCATTTGAGTCGATGCATAGAGAGAGAAATTAGTAAATGAAAAGAGAGAAGTGATTATTTTAATAATTGCATGGGATATAAGCATGTTGGAGGGTTATAGTGCTAGTTAATGAAATCAATCATTGATTTACTGCCACATACTCCTTAATGGACGGTGGAGATTTATCTGCCATGTTATAGGGACAATTTCATCGTTACTTATAGTTTTCCTTTATCAAGTACCGAGTCTACCTATTAGTAACAAAAACTTTTACTTATTTTCCCCCTATCTTCGGTTTCTTTTAAGTGTGAACCACCTAATATTCATAAACCGATTCAACACTGGTTAATTAGGTTTGAATCAGGTTAACACACTAAAAAACAAAACTCCCCTCAAGATAGATTTTTAAAATTGTCAAATCTCATGGCCTTCTTGTACCGTAAGAACCAAGAAAGGGATGCCTACCATTTTTGTCCTTATGCACCGTCTAGTATTAAAAAATTAAATGTTCCTTGACTAATTTATATTTAGATGGAATCGATACTCTAAGAAATAAAAATCATCCAATTGTCAATTTACTTATTTGACAATTGAGTCACTCAGTGTGATTTCTATTTGAACAAATGAGATTTTGCCACTCGAAAATGCCCTCACAAAAATCTATTGACCTCTCAAAACCACAATAGCCCCGACAAATTGCCCCAGTGCCTTTCAAAAAGATTCAACCTATATTTTTAGATAAACCTTGAATCTTTTGATTGCTTCGAACCAAATCTGCTGATATTTTGTTTTCATATAAATTGTCCAAAATGTTTGTAGGGCGTAGTAGAGATCAGATTCTGGATTTTCAAGCAGGAGAAATGACAGCTCGTAGGAAGGTGCTTGCAAACAGGGAGCAATCAGCCCAGCAAGAAGTGACTCAGTTCATCTAGAGCAGCAGTCCATCAATAAGAATAGCAAGCTTTAATATTTATAGTAATGTTTGGATTTTTGTGTTCAGCCATGAAAATATCAGACGAACTGAACAATCAATACTAATATTGGTCTGTCAATGTAGCAACACTATAAACCTAGTAAGTCCAAAAAGTCAGTGTCAATTAATTAGGATCAAACTCAGAAGTCCCCTCTAGCAATTTTTTTTATAATGAGAAACTTATTCTTCTATGACCCATGAATACCCTATAGACTCACAATTCCACGATAGCTCTTGTGCAAAGCACATGTGTGAATGGTCTTATCAAAAGTTACGTCCCTCTAGCAATTTTGCTTAGAGTGCAACTTGAACCTATAACCTTAATCTCACCAAATCATATGAAAGTGAGTTTTGAACTATTAAACCATAACTTTTGGTGGTCTCTTAACATACTTTGTTGCAAAACCTAGGGAATGGTCTCACCTGGTGTATGCAGGGACTGATCCATAAAATTTGTTTAAGGGGATGAAAATTCTATGAAAGAGTAATATGATAGATTGGGGGAGATAAAATAGGACGATTTAACAAAAAATGGAGAAAATCAAATAAACTATGTATAGTATTATACAAATTTTCTTGATTTTAGGGGCGATCTCCCGCACCCCTAAATTCACCCGTGCATATATACCTTGATACTGGTGCTAAGATTTTAGGGCACTGTATAAATAATCAATGGTTGCCACAATGGAAACGTAGATGAATTGTGGTAATGCAAATTGAGCAATGCAAAAGCAGTTGATAATTTCTTTCAAATAGGGATATGGAGAAATAAGAAATAAGCAGCACAGCCCATATGAAAATTAAAAAAAAGGGATAAAAAATTAAATGCTGATGGAAAGATCTGTCCACACTTGATTACATCTTCATTAGCAGCCAAATTGATTTGAAAATATTAAAGAAGGGAAAACTTGAAAATTGTCGATGCCACTTGGAATAAATTACTAGGAGAGGTAAAAAAAAATGCATTTCCTTTTCTTGTTTAATTCAGATTTGGCTCAACTTGGAATTAGTTAGGCCATAGATTAATTGTTTTGTATCATATACGTCAAGGTCTTAATTATATATTTTTTAATGCACAACTGATAATAAAAAATTTAATAAATTTTTATTAATTCAAATTCAAGTTGAGTTCAGAAAGAATATTAGGAAGTACATAGATTTAGAAAGAATAAAAGGAAGACAGGATAAAAGAGATATGAGAAATTCCACAGGTGAGATCAAACCGAGGTCACAGTACGAGAGCAATACTAAGTGTATTAAACTCTCTTTTCTAAGAAAGAAAATTTAATATAATTGGTACCATCCTCATCCTCATCCTCATCCTGTGACATAGAGGTCCTAAATTCGATCTCACCTATGTGACTTACCGTGTTCTTTCTAATCCCTCTTCCTTATACACTTTTTAAACAAATGTGCCTCATTTGTACACAAAAAAAAAAAAAATTTGAAGTGGAGTTGATCCATTAAATAATAAATCTTTCTCAATTATGAAATTTCTTCATTGGTAATATTGAAAGTGAAACTTTATATAAAGAAAGAAATATTGAACTGATTTAATCAATTCAAGTCGGACATTGTTTTTGTTTTTCAGAAAAATGAATGGTTGGTGAAATTCGAGATGGATCAATCAGGGGCCGTCGTGTTCTGATTAGGTGGCAAATCAACACTTGACAATGCAATAATCATGCCTTGCTCGACCAATAAATTGCAAGAATTAGATTTTTCATACCATTCTCTTATATTTAGATTAGTAATGCATATTTTCCTTAGCTTATCGCAATTTGTAATTGCAATAGTGACAGTGATCTAGTGACTCCATCGCATAATGTTCGAACTTTTGTATTCAATCGCAAACATATCAGATAATCTGAACAACCAGCACTAACATGGATCCATTAACGTAACACTATCAAGGATCTAGCGCTACTCAAGAAATCGGTATCTGCCCAAATTGAGGCTGAAAGACCTCTTCTATAGATTTTGCGTAGAGCCGGGTTCAAACATGTGATTTAGTTTAGACCTTATCAATCTGTATATGAGTGAGTTTTAGACTATCAGACCACCAATTTTTTGTTGTTTGGCGCAAGTTGTATATTTCTTGAGACTTGTCTGCTACGAGAAAAACAAGAAATTACATGGCACCGGTGTTAGGTCACCAGAGCCTGGAGAATATGACAGATTCAATAGGGACACCTAATATATATTTATGTGTATGTACAAAAAATTATAAGAATTTAAATCTAATTTTAGGGTCACAATGGCAGCTAGTCGTAAGAGTATGTTTATTTTGCCGGCCGATAGATTTGATGTTTGGATTTTTATCGACCGAAAAACTACTATATGACCTTTGCCAAGTAATTAAACGAGTAACGCGTAAAAAGGATTGATTAAATAAGTTGAATACCGCGATGAAACGAAATGCAAAATAACTTCTTCGGGGTAACTCTCGGGATCGGCCTTGTTAGGAGTGATGCTAATGTCGTCCAACATCTTAGCATGGTCTACTGAGGGAAAGGGTCTTGATTGTAACATTGCCAGTAATTATACGGTGGCATCAATGAATAAAATAGAGATATTTTTCAAGATTTTTTTTATAAAATTTAAAAGGAAAAACAATAATAAAGATGGCTTAATTTTATTGGTTAGTGTCACAACATAAAAATTATCATGTAATAACACCATTACGTATTACACTTTCTCATACTGTGGAAACAACACTCATGATTCAAATTAGTGAATATTTGCTTTATATTTAGTAAATTTTTAACAACATTAGTTTTTCTAATTGGTTTTCTTTAGATTTTTCTTTTTTTTTTTAATAAGCGAAACGGATGGAATTAGTAGGCAATCCAACCACTCCCGCTATATAACATTTGTACTTTCATATTCAACAGTAGATATACCGAATAAAAGGAATAGCCATTGCTAGCACTGACATAACCAACATAGCGAGCATGGCTTTTGAGCAATGGTGTCGTCACGTGACAAAACACTTAATATTGGATGAATTTCATTGGTTGATGTTACCATATAAACACTGTCACTTGACGACACCATTACATACAAGACTTTCTCCAATACATCACTATTAAACGCTTAGTATATTATATTCCGAGAAACCAATATCCGATAAGACTTAACATCAAAAGTTACTTTTAACAATATTGTTTAGAGCAAAACTGTATGTTTAGATTTTTCTCAGCAAAGCACAAAACTGCTTCTGTCTGAACTGATTTAGCCTAGACCTTAATCAATGACAGTTACATTTTTGGGCATCGTGATGGCAAACATTTGGAAAAGAAGGGTTTTAATCCTTTTCATTTTACATACGCCTGTAGGTTTGTGCAGGAAAATGTAGAGTGGGCCGCGGCCTCATCATGGGCCTAGAGAAGTTGCAGCCGCCCAATAATCTATTGGGCCGAATATATCGTTTAGGCCCAAATGAAACTCTGTCAGGAGGGTTCTCTCGGAAAAGCAAAAAGAAAAAATAAAATAAAATAAAATAAAATAAAATAAAATAAAGAAGGAAGGAAGGAACTCCCAACCCCTACCAACTGCCTGCCGCATGGTAGGCTACCCCAACCCGCCTGTCCCATGGCAAGCCTACACCTACCACCCCCCACCCCACCCCCCCGACCCTACAGGCTCTACCACTTTTCAATTTTTTTTTTCAAATTTCTTTTTTTTTCAAACACTTTTTTAATTTGGGTAAATATTTATTGTGTGATACAAAATACAAATAAATTCGTTGTGTAAATTACCATTCAAATCTTGACACGTATATAGTTGACCATCAATAATTGAAAATATTTTACACGTTTCAACTGTGATTTACACAACGAACTCATTATATAAATCAAATTTTATTTAATTTGAACATAAATCGAACCAGCCGATTGGAACCGGACAGAACCATGATTTTGAACCACCCCCAAGGGCCGGTACCAATGGGCCACGGAACCGAAACCGTCTGATTCTGAAATCGTGGCCGGGCTACTTCTAGCTCCTCGTCGAATCAAACATTCTCAAATAAACCTGACAAACTGGGGCTCCTAGTGTTCTTGAAGATGGTCCACAAACTACCTACGTATAGTTAGTTTAGTTTCTGGATTATGGGCATATGTTTTGGAGGCATTTCTAAAATTGAAGGAGCTCATTTTGTCAATCACGAGAATTTTGTTGTATTCTTCGAAAAATGAGAATCGTTGGCAAACTTTCGGCGATACATTTCATTAGTTGAGATGATTGGATTGTCGACGAAGTATGTCGCTGCCCCAGGTGGTGGTGCAGCAATTGCCGCCATCCACTAACACCATACACCATTGGTCATGGTTCAAAAACTGACTGGTTCATGGTTGTAACTGTTGGTTTTGGTTCAAGGAGGTCACGGAACCAGTCCTGCACTGTCCAATTCGGAACCGTGGTTTCTCCTTGTTATAGACCGGATGATTCTGATTTGGGAACGACCATTTCCAAGAAATAAAAAATAAAATATTTAATACTTAATTATTATATTAAATTTGAATTTAGAAAGAAAGTTAAATTTCTTGTACTCCTTCAAAAAGTAGATAATTCGAATTTTTTTTTTTACTTTTCTAAGTTTTACAATTCTGGTTTGGAACCGCTGGTTTAAGTTCCAATTTGGAACTAGCCCTGAACCGATCTCCTCATGATTTTGGGCCTTTTTGACCGTGCCGATTCCAAGTTTGAGTCCACTGGCAAGCACTACCTATACCACCATTAGCTCATGTGGAAAATGCGAATAGCCTAAGTTTTTTGTTTAATGAATAGAAAGGATTGTAGTAGCAAAGGATGTCAATCTCATCCCAAACCATCTAGTGCACGGGTCAGGCCCTGGTCTGGATATCTCTCTTTTAACACACCCTACCTTGTTGCGATCCTTATAGTATAATATTATTATATATTTTAAAATTAACTTTTAGTTCATTTACGTGCAATTTTATCTTAATAAATTAGATAACAATGTTACATTTCATTTAAATCCTGTTAAAATTTTAACTACATTATTATAAATATGTGAATTTATATTATATTTTAAGATTTTAGATGAAATTCCCACAAAATTGATTTGAGAGCTAACAGCTCAAATGACATGATAACAAATGCACACATTTCCTATCATGCTTTATGCTTATTTGGATGGAGATTAAAGGAGGAGGGAATGAAGGGAAAAAGAGGGAGGGATAAGGGAAGAGAAGGAGATTAAGGGAAGTCAATAGGAATTTTTAATATTATTTGAATATATTTAATAAAGGCAATAAAGGTGAAAAAAATTTAAATAATTCACTATATTATATTTTATTCAAGTTTTTAACCCCAAAAAAAAGGAAGATTGATCGAAATTCTGGGCTTGCTATGTCTAAATCGATAGATTTGAACGGTAGAGCTGCTGAAATTTCCTGAAGAAACTAGCTAAGATTGTCGATGAAAATGAATATGGATGAAATGATTAATGTTACAATTCTAGGAGATGCCCTCACCACATTAATTACATTGGGACACCGATCAACAAATTTATATCCGTTATTCTTAGAATTGTTTTTGGGTTTCTTAGGTTTTATTAAAAAAAATTCTTTAAGTCCTGTATGTAATATGTGATAGTGCTCACGTGGTGATACCGACTCATAAAATTCTTCCATTTCTAGGGTTGTTTCTTCATTTTTAGGATTTTCTTAAAATTTTAAAAATAGATAAATTTTATTATTCGGTGTCATCATGTCAATACTGTTAGGTGGTAATACCGTTGCACACAACCAGTGACCATATGAGGATTCAACCCCACCTTGAATAGATGATAAAAAAAATTCATTAATAAGAAGAATTAGATACCACTTCATATAGAGTTAAATCTTTTTTGATGGAAGTGGGTTTACCCTCTTCTATGTCTTCGATGAATATTTTACATTATATTAAAGTCAATTCTTGTGTGAATTTGCACTTTGCCGGGCTCAGTATGAGACTAGTGGTGCCACACTTAGAAGCCCGAGAGGAGAGAAAAAAATACTAGACACGTGGTTAGTAGATTATATTAGACACAAAAGAGTCTGACCTGCATAGTTGTAGCCCCAAGGCGAAAGGAAAAAACCCTCCGCGTGGCTAGCTATCCACTCATTCAAAAACAAAAGAAAAAAATGCACCGTTTGAGGTTATTTGTTGCCACGCGAGTATTATAGGCACATGTCATATGTGAACATGTGGTCACATGAGATTGGATGTTGAGAATTCAATCTCACATCGAATAGATGCTAAAAGAGATCTTGATTTATAAGAAAATTAGATATCATCACTTATAAATTTAGGTTATTTTAGGTTAAAACAGATTTAACCTTTTTTAAAATCATGTGAATATTTTACATGGTAGAACCCGTCTCTAAAATTTAGGGTGTGTACCGATATAGGGTAGAACTGGAACCATAGGAAATCTAAGTAGATCTTAATAAAAGTAGGATAGGTTCTGTGTAACGAATAAAGGAACCTATCAGTTTTAGTTCTGGTTCCAACACACAGCGTCCTGGAACCTGTTAACTTGTTAGCGCGGTTAATTTTAATCCATTATAACTTTCTCATTTTGAGCTTCAATTCATGAACCTTTTAAACTGTTGTATTTCTAATTCGATGAATTTTTATTTGACATACTAGTGATGCATATCTAACAATTTTTCCATGCTTAAAGTATCATTGTAACTTAAAATCAATGATAAATAATATTTTTTTATATCGATGGTATTTGATACCGTGACAATCGATAAATCCATAGAATGATATATTATACGACTTGAGCCCTCTATTAATCCACTGATACAGACCCCTGGGAAGAGTCGAATGCTGAACTTAACATACTGTATGTTGTTAGGTTACCGCAAGTCTTACTCCTTAGAGGCGGTAATAAATAGTAGTTAAATACAATGCAAATATACTTAAAATTACACATATTTTATTATGATAAAAATTACATGAAATAGTAATAATCACAAAAAAAATTCAACTAATCCATATTAGAGGTAAAAATAAATAAATAATAAACAAGTTCCAACAAGGTACTAGGAACCTGTGGAATCTTACCGGTTTCAAATAGTGTCTAGTTCTAAGATTCAACAAGGCAGCGTCCGAATCCAAATATTAGGAACCGATCTTATATATAGAGCAGGTTCTAGATATCATGAAAAAAATACAAAATACTCAAACTTGAATATCGATATCTAAAATTTCCTAGCTTTCTCGAGCTCTATCAACAATCACCTGGAATTTGAAGTTGTCAGATGCATCTACATTCACTAGATGGCTTTGAGTCTAAACACTGCCCAGACCAAGGGGGGTTGGGCCGAGTGGTAAGCAGCTCGGTGCCGCTTAAGGAGGTCTCGAGTTCGAGACCTCACGTACGCAGACACCCCCCTTGGGAGCCTCACCCGCCATTGCCAGGCGTGCGATCCGGGGCGACCAACGGATTAGTCAAGTATGGTTGGCTGAAAGATGCCATCTCACCGCTGGTGGGGCCTGCTTGGATACCGTGGCTGGCGACCAAAAAAAAAAAAAACTGCCCAGAAAGATCCCGATTCATCAATAACTTGACCCGATTTCACCTTTCCCACAAGATTAATATCGAATCAACTGTTTTCTATTTTGTCACAGTGGAGGAAGAAAAGCCTTTCTATAAAAGGAATACCAGACTAATGAAAAAAATATTCTTTTTGGTAATACTACATTTCTAAAAAAATTCTTACATGATTCTATTGCATAATAATATAGTGAGAAATAGTCAATTAATCAGATATGAAAGTGGATTAGTTGAGTTGATAGGCAGTCTCTTCCCCTTAAGTAAAGTCTCGGTTAAGTCTTATAAATGGAGAGAATTCATTTTGAGAGAGTTTTATCTCTTAGTGGACTCTTCCGGCTCGAACTGGATTAGTTAGGGTCCATTAGTTCAGACCGAAAAACATCAATCAGATTAATTAAATGAATAATATGTGTGGCTATTATTTAAGTGATTAACAATTATTTTTGAATTTAATTGGTGTTTTATCACTTTAAATGTAAGAAATTTCTCATATATTTCCGGGCTCATACAAAGGATTATGAACGCAATGGGCTGAGTTGGGCCAGGCTTTTATTATAATCCGGCCCAGGTCCACCAAAATGGTAAGCGAGCCCTCTTGTCAAATGGAAGATCCAATATGAGAATATCTTAAATGGCCCTACATAATAATGAGGTAATAAAAAATATTAATTAAATTAATCCGATTAATAGTAATTATGACAGCAACCGAAACAACTAACACTAATTTATTCATTTGTTATAATTTGATCCGTAATTTCTCATATAATGTGACGAGATAGAATAACCTAAAAATTTCTCGTTTATAAGTCAGCATTGACTAAGAACCACATTCATCGGCAATATTTGCTCATATATATATATATATATATATTTAACTATGGTATATGTATATACACAATTATAAATGTATATATGAATGAAAATCAAATATATAGACCTTATTGACCAAATTTAACAAAGATGGCCTACGGTTTAAAAGGGTAGGAAGAAGAACGAATTAAAAGAGTACGTAATTTCCAGTGATGTAGATCGAACTCATGACTTCTTATTGTTAAATTAAGTATGATAATACTGCACCAATATGTTTCCTCGAGATTGTCAAATGAATTTGGTTGCATCACTTTCATATGTTTGGTGGAATTGACTGTGACAGCTGTGTAAGAGAGCTCATATGTCACGAAGACTAGCAGTATAAGTCTATTTTTGGGTGTTAACTGTCAACCTCCATCAACTACCTTTGCTTGCAATTTCTTTATCTCCCTCCATTAGCTTAGTTTTTTCTTATACGATTTTTGCTATATTTTCTTATAAATTTTTGGGATAATTCTCTTAACTATTTATTCAAGTCATGATCATTAGAGTTATATTTTTTTTTTCAATACTTGAGTGCAATTTATTAAACACAACTATCAATTTTCGGGGTTAATTTGAGTGAATAGGACGTATGTCTAAATTATGAGAAAATTCACGAGGGTTGGAGATTCAATTCTCTCTTGAGAACGCATAGCCCTTGGTGAAACTGTTCATCATGTGCTTTATACATGAACTTACCTGAATTTATAAATTTGTAAGGCATTCATAGGTCTACTGCGAGGATAGTTACAAGGTGTACTTCTAAATAGAAATTATTGGGCGACATGCCTCATATGACTTGAGAAACTGTTTCATTTTAATTGAAACATATGAAAATCAGTTCACACGTGTGTTTAAATATGATGGGATGTGACTACTATTGATTATTGAACGATTATTGCATAGCAAAGTTGTTCTTGACAAGTTATAAAAATGCTAAAATGTAAACCCTAGAAATTCTGAATAACCTGAAATTTGAAAAACCATAAAATCCTAAGGTAGAGTACTGTAATCCTAAAATACCCTAAATCCTGAAAGTTGTAAACCCGAAAATACACTTAAATGTCTCATGTGAACAATAAAGGCCGGACTCTAAATCTTCTGGTGTTACTTTTTCGAGATTTATTTTTTTCTTCATTTTTGTTGGGTCTTAGGGTTCTATTTTAGGGTTTCAGACTTTGTAACATTTCGGATTTTTTTAATGTTTATATTTTCTGGTGTAGAGTTTTATAACGATTTTTAGAATATTTTATGGGATATTATTTTCCAAAATAGAAGCTTGACTATGTAGTGACAGTGGAGGAATACTGTCATGTTTCCTAATTAATTAGACATAAGAACCGATTGCCGCTTTGTCCAACTAGAGAAAATGCTCTCTGTCATCACATCATATGAGGTGTCCGCACATGATAATAATTTCTTCTTCGTAGGAGGATTTAGCATTTTTTTTCCCAATGTTATCCCCATATCTTTGATGCGATCCTTTTTTTTTTTTTTTCGGTCAACACTAGTGATATCCAAATGTCCTATGAGTATTTAACTAATTCAGTTTGAATCGGGTCATCCTACTAAAGGATAAAAAACTCTATCAGTGTGAATTTTCTCCATTCATAAATCCTTTTACTAAAGGGGATTAAGTACTGAATAATTTGAAAAGTAATGCAGGTAATGCAATGCCATATTCTTTCACTACAAGAAAAGTGTTAAATACCAACAGATATTCCGTATATCATGGCAAGAAGCGCGCAGGAGTGATACCAATGAATTATCTGTCGGTATATTACGTCAGGAAGTACGTGGGAGTTTTACCGACGAAGATTCAAATACTGGTAACAATCTAGCGGTAATACCAATGGATTATTCGTTGGTATGTCATGGCGCGAAGTGTGTGGGAGTATTACCGATGGAATTTACCGATGATTTATCTTTTGGTAAATCTATCAGTATTTGAATTTCGTTGGCAAGATTTTGACCAGTCTTTACCGACAGATTATCTGTCGATATTTGAATTTCTTTGGCAGGGTTTTTCCCGCTCTTTACCGACAAATAAGCCATCAATAATAGGTGTTGGTAATGTCACTACCATAAATTTGAGCCGTGTCTAATTTCTCAATCATTACCCAAATTTCCTCTCTACATTTCCTATCTTCTGTGATTTCACTCTGTTGGAAGTTGAGTAAATAAGTTCAATTCCGGATTCTTACTCGTCCTTCACGGTAAGGAATGTTTTTTGTTATTGTACTTTTGTTGTACATAGATATTTGTTGATTGAATTATGTTAATTTTTACAATATAATTTTACCATATTATGTGTATATGTATTGTGGATGGATATCCCTCATATAGAATGTGAATGTAAAGTAGGCTAAATCATAATTGCACACTCACGGAAGAATTTCTTGAAGGTGTTGAAAGTTTTATTGAGTATACATGTTCATTACATCATTTTTAGAAGGAATGGAAAATTAGGTATCCTCGTGCGAAATATCGAAAGTTCGATGTTATCTTCAGGTAGTTGTGGTTTTAGGAGTAACTATTATTATTGGACTAACCATGAAGAGGTTCGACTTGATATTTGGCATTGCATCCACTAATAGTCAACAACCACTTGACCCTAATGTACTACAAAATTACGAATCAATCGTCTTAGATGCTGGGTATGGGCATAGTTATGAGCAATATTTTCATGCACATGATAATCAGGAATTAGCACAGGAAGAACCAAGTGAAGAGACACGTCATTTTTTTTATATGCTAGAAGAGTGTAATGTACCACTGTGGCATGGATTCACTAAGCATTCTGTTCTTTCACTTTCTATAAGAATGATGAGTACAAGATCCAATTGGAATATAGTACACGATGATATTGATCAAATCCTATAATTGATTCAAGAATGCACAGTATTTGATACTACTATTCCAACGACATATTATGAAGCAAGAAAACTCGTGGTAAGGTTAAGCTTAATCTCAATTAAGATTGATTACTACACGAATGGATGCATGTTGTACTACTATATGAATACAGAACATTTAGATAGGTGCACATTCTGTGATAAGTTAGTCCCAGTCAAGCGAATGTAGTGCTTACCTATAATTTCAAGGTTGAAACATTTTTTTGCCTCTATGAGGTATGTACAGCACATACAATGGCACCATGACAATCAAAGATAAGATGGATTAATGTGCCATCCATCACACGGGTTCTCATAGAAGAATTTCAACTGCAGATATCTAGATTTTGCATACAAGGCTCTAAATGTCCGACTAGGTCTTTGTGCTTATAGATTCAGCCCTTTCAACCAGTCATCCACACCTTACTCATGTTAGCTAGTCATTTTCACCTCATACAATTTGCCATTGTACATGTGTATGACACAGTCTTATATGTTTATCACATGTATTATTCATGTGCCGAATAATCCAAAACAAGGTATTGATGTCTACCTTCAACAATTGATTGATGAGTTGAAGGTATTAAGGGAGCGTGGTGTTGTAACATATGATGTCTCCACAAAGTAAAACTTCATTATGCATGAAACACTTATGTGGACAGTGAATAATTTCCTAGAGTATGGGATATTGTCTAGATGGCCAATTGCTAGGCGCCTTGTGTGTCCTCATTGTATGGATTAGGCAAAATCATTTCATCTTCGATATGGTGGAAAGTAGTGTTGGTTCAATTGCCATTGTCATTTTTTTGATTCGAACTATCCATATTGATATAATGCTACCAACTTCTACAATCAGAGAGTAAAAATGGATGCATCCCTTGAAACATATTCTTCAATTGATGTGCGGAATATCGTAAAAAATATTCCAACATTACGTGAAGTTGGTTGGCTTTCAACAGTTATTGGTGTTGATGTGATGCATATTAAGAACTTTTTTGATAAAATCTTTAACACAGTAATGGATATGAAGAACAAGATGAAAGATAAAGTGAAAGCAAGATGGGACCTTCAAGAATATTGCAGACGAAGAGAGCTCAAGCTCGTGGATAGGGGAAACAATGTGGGTCAAGCCAAAAGCAAAAAAGAGGAACCTTGGAGGTAAGTGTTGCGTATTTGAAGGTATTGCACGCAAGTATACGTATCGCAGACAAGTAATATACAGTGAGTAGAGTACCGTTCTCACGAGGACTCTTATGCTAAGCACTAAAATTGACACAACTAATTCCAAGCCAAGTCAATCGAATAAGTTGTGATGCATGCAAGCAATTAAAATACAGAAAGTAAACAGACAGACAATAAACAGATGGGAATCAGTGGATGAAAAGCTCCAAAGGTTCACAATTTCATCAATTCTAGTCTTAAGCAAGAATCCTCTTTCACACGATGAATTCTGTCATGTTACTAACCTAGGGCTCTAGGGTTTCCCCACTTCCATCGTACGCACCTTCCGATGTCATACGAATGTACCTAAGCGGAAGACACTAATCCACTCTATTCCTGAGCGATTAATGTTGAAAGGCCAAACTAAACCAACCCTAAATGGCTATCTAGGGTGCTCACCATCTTCCGATACGCTCGCACGAATAACCTCACCTTCCGGCATAAGCTAACCTAGATTATGCAACTTCTAGCATGACATCGATTTCCTCTCCCGAGGTTCCTCTATGTCTCAAGTTCAATCTCGTGGGTGGCCATTCCAAAAGAAAGTATTAAGTACGAACTTGCATAAATAACACCAAGGAGGCGTACCTCGACAGAATCATACATGTGAAAGATAAGAGCTTTACTTAAGACATAGAAATGGGTCCATTGATCCCCCTAGGATTCTAGAGGTTTAGTTACACATATTCGAATAAACTACAAGAGTTAAAAGAGAAGACAACATGTTAAAAATCAGAAGAAAAGTGATAGAAAGAACTCTAGATAGTGGAGTCGAATCTCCCGATCCCGACTTCCCGAATGGTCGTTGTGGTCCCTCTTCTCGTAGTAGAGTGTGTCTTTTTCTCCTACTCTTGTATCCCTTTTCTTTGTTGGGTAGGCTTTACTATATAGAGGATGTGTACTCCCTCCTTTCTTGATGTAATCAGTGTGGGATAAAAGTTGGTGGGTCCCACCATCTTTCAAATGGTCTGGCCGAATTCCTCTCAGTAGACTGCGGTCTAGGAAAAATGCCTCGGTAAACTGCGGTCTATCCCCTGTTCCGCGCGCAGTTTTCTTCTTTTGGCCATAACTTCTTCGTTTCAACTCCAATTTGAGATCCGTTTGATGCGTTGGACTCCTGACTCGACAAGCTTTCCGATGATATATTATTTGCCCTATTTCTCACACAGGAAGTAGGAGAAATTCTCTACAAAAGGAGCTGCATCGAACAAGCTATGTCTTCATCATTTCTTGCACATCAAACAACTCCCAGCAGTATCTAATCCATGTTTGGAGCTCTAAAAACTATCACTCATAGCAATTCAATCCCAATACAGAAAATATATGCAATTGCCCTCTAACTGTATGGGAGATGGCCGAAAACATACGATTCTGGGTCGGGAATGGATGCACAAATCATGCAAATCAGCGTATCAAAACACCGCCAAAACCTAGACTTTTACTCGTCCCGAGCAAAGCTAAGAACATGCAATCAAAAGATTTAAACCAAGTTGGTCCCAAAATATTCTCAGAAATGGCTTCTTGTTCATCACGCAATCTTCACTTCGATTGCATCTACCTTAGGATATCAAATTTTCACAATCATTCATCCCTCACTTGTGCGGCGTTAGTGCAAAACACTCTTAACATGGTTCAAGCACCCAATCAATAGATAAGTTGGTCAAGCAAACAACCAAAAGACTCAAACACTTCCCTAGACATTGCCCTTGACAATTCTGCTCATTTTTTTTAACTTTGTTCTTTATTTGGTGGTGCACGACTTTGAGTGTCATGTCCAAGAGCTAGGCCCGTGTAGTAAGGAATCAATCAATGGCTCCCGTCCCAGTTGGTACAAGGCATTACGTTTTGAGATACCCCTTCGGATCTATTCTTGAGCTTCGACACATGGACAATTTCCACTACAAGCACATGCCAAGCCGTATTGCGTATACTTTTTGCACTAGTTTCCACTCAAGCTTGTACAGCGGTGCTCAAAGCCTTGGCACATCTTTTCATTAAGCTCATAGTTATGCATTTCACATGATTTTTCACTTTTTTAGCATTCTTTCACTATTTGCCTTTTGTGGGATACCTAGGTTTATGTTCTTGTCTATTCTCGTGTATGCCATGCAACCATGCAACTTCAAGGGTCAATTTTAAGCTATCTCTAATGCAAGAGTGTCGTGAAAAGATTGAAGTTTGGGCATCCTGACCACTTTCTAAAACATGTCCTAAGTTTGTTGCAATCTCAAATCCAATCATGCTTCGAATTTTCAGCCATTAATAATCATCACAGAACAAGGACCAACCGGTTTTTCAAAAGATTTTCTTCTTTTTGCAAATTTTTTTTATATGTAAATGCAAGAACAAATCACACCATAGAAACTAGACTAACCTATTATGCAACTACTACTAAATGCAAACCTAATTCTAACACATAGATCAAAGTGCATGAGAGAACCAACAGTTAAACAAAAAATCCCGCAAGCAAGGCAAGCAAGGCATGTGTTTGCACCAATTGACACTTAACTAGAATTTCCACAAGCAAAGCATATATGTTTGCACCTCCCCCAAACCTAAACCACACATTGTTCTCAATGTGAAATACTAGTAGGAAAGGAAACTTGCCTTGTGAGCGTGGAGCCACATGGAGGTTGAGGCTCATTCGTCGGAGGAACCGTTCCCTTCTCCCCCTTGGGCGTCTTCATCACTTGTGGAAGGCGGGTTGGGTACTTCTCCATGGGGATTCCAAACTTCTCAGCAATTCGCTCTTCGTTCCTTGCGTGAGTGCCACAAAATATGGCAAGGAAGCGAGTCCATTTCTTCTGCCTCTTCTCCATCCTTTGGTTGCGCCGGGCTTCTTGCATGATGACTTGTCGTAAGTCACTAGTGTTCTCCTCGGGCTCTTCCACACGTTGTGGATCTTCTTGCAGCTCTTGTTGTTGTGTCGGTGGGGCCTCTCTATCCTTTTTCATCATTTATCTTACAATTGAAGCTCCAATAGGATCTTTGGGTTTGAACAAATCAGCACTTTGATCCATCGGCACCTGAGCTCGTCGGCATAACTCCATGATAACCGAGGGGACCAAAGACTTCGCTCTCTACCTTTAAAGCACAGAGTAATGTTATTAAAAATGAGTGCAGCAACATCAAATCTTCTATGTGTAAGGATACAATAAAGTGCAAAGATCCGTTCTTTCCTTACTAATGTTAAACTCGTACATGGGAAAATCCGAGAACACACAAAATGCAACCATATCCTAGCTCGATAGTTTAAGTCTTCTCTCTTTATCACAAGGGCTACATCGGTTCTAGTCTCCCAATTTGCTCCCGGTTTTCCTATGACTTGAAGAATTTCATCTTCGTTGAGGCCTCTTGTCATTACTCCAAATGAATTACTTCTTTGTGTACCAATAACATCCCTAATGGCCTCAATGGAGAAGGGAATACGAGTTTTTCTTAAAAACACCCCACCCGGGTTTTCTTCATGCAAATTAGCATAGAATTCACAGACAATGTTCTTGCAAGCCGGGTTTGGTCTTTTACAAAATGTTTCCCATCCAAGAGCCACCATGTCCCCATGAAAATCTATCATGAGCCTAGCATCATCCCACATAAATCCTCTTTCCGGAATAGCATTCATGTTCTTAAAGTGATGTTCAAACAATTCCTCACATTCCCTCGAAGCAAACCTATCCGGATCGTAACCAAGTGATGATGATGATGATGCATGTGCTCTTGTTTTCCTAGGAGCCATGTATATGCAATGAAGAACCAACAAGAGAAGTAAGAAAGGAGTTTAGAATGATGTCACCGATCGGGAAATCGAATTCCCGTTGATCCCTAGGCTTCTTTTGGTCAAGATCTGCTTGTTGTTGCTCTTAAAGTGCTTAAAATTGCAGAAAATTACTGCACTTTTCTATAGAGAGAGAGTTGAAGAGTGGAGAGCTTCTATCTCTTCAATGGAGGCAAGGAGGCAAGAATGTGGAATGGGTGCTGCAAAACCCACAGAAGATGTCTTTAAATACCTAAAATCCCGAGCTTTGGAAGTTAGAATTCGGTTTTTGGTACAGCAGACCGCGGTCGGGACAAGCAGGGCCTGTCCGACTGTGATGAACCACGGTCATAGACCGCGGTCTACTGAGCTGGATCTACAGTCTTCTCTGTGGACCGCGGTCTGCTGAGGCTGTCTCCTGGTTTCTTGATTTTCTGCAACCTTAGTCCATGGGGCCTAAATACAATGAAAATTAATCAAAAGAAAATCGTGTTCATAAGCTAAAATATGTAAAACAACTAAAAAGGAGACGAAAACTTATTCTGATCTTGGATTGCCTCCCAAGGAGCGCCATGTTTAAAGTCTTTGGCTGGACTTCATGGTGCATCAGCTATTTGAATATGGGTCCTCGTGTGTAGAGGAGTCCCCGAGGTAAAGCTTGACCCGTTGGCCATTCACCTTGAACTTGTTACGAGTTCGTTCATTCATTAGTTCTACCACACCATACGGGAAGACCCGTACCACTCGGAAAGGTCTGGACCATCTTGACTTAAGTTTACCTGGAAAGAGTTTCAACCGAGAGTTATACAAAAGAACCAATTGACCGGGTTTGAAATCTCTTACCAGTATCCTCTTATCATGCCACCTCTTTATCCTCTCCTTGTACATCTTGGAATTCTCATATGCTTGTAGCTAAAATTCATCAAGTTCATGCAGTTGACTGAGTCTCCATTCTCCGCCACTTGTAGATCAAAATTGAGCTTTTTGAGAGCCCAATATGCTTTATGCTCCAGCTCGAGAGGTAAGTGACACACCTTCCCATAAATGAGATGGTATGGAGTTGTGCCGATTGGGGTCTTGAACGCTGTCCTATAGGCCCAAAGAGCATCATCGAGTTTGTGCGCCCAATCCTTCCTTGACGTATTCACCGTGTTCTCCAAAATCTTCTTGATATCACGGTTTGACACTTCGGCTTGGCCATTAGTTTGGGGATGATATGCAAGGGCTTCACGGTGTCTCACTCCGTACTTGGACAGGAGAGCTTCAAATTGTTTATTGCAGAAGTGAGAACCTTCATCACTTATTATGGCCCTTGGAGTCCCGAACCTTGTAAAGATCTGCTTCTTCAAAAATCTTAAAACCACATTAGCATCATTGGTGGGGGAAGCAATGGCTTCTACCCACTTAGAAACATAATCAACTGCTAACAAGATATACTAATTACCGAAAGATGAAGGAAAAGGACCCATGAAATCAATTCCCCAAACATCAAACAATTCTACCTCATGTATGTTATTCGAGGGCATCTCATGCCTTTTTGAGATATTACCGGTCCTTTGGCATCGATCACAGCTGGTTGCAAAAGCATGAGCATCCTTGAATAATGTGGGCCAATAAAATCCCGATTGAAGGATCTTTATTGACGTCTTTTGTTCACCATAGTGTCTACCGTAAGGAGAGTTATGGCATCCTTTCAAAATTTCTCTTTATTCTTCCTCGGGGATGCATCGTCTCAACATGTGGTCCGCACATATCCTCAATAGAAACAACTCGTCCCAAACATACCTTCGAGCCTCGTGAAGAAATTTCTTCCTTTGTTGCGCATTAAACTCAAGAGGAATGTAGTTAGAGACCAAATAATTCACAAAATCGGCATACCAAGGGGCATGAGAAATATACAACACAAATTCATCGGGAAAAGTTTCGTTAATTACCCCATCTTCTTGGCTTGCCACATTCTCAAGTCAAGAAATGTGATCTGCTACTTGATTTTCTGAACCCCTCTTGTCTCGAATTTCCAAGTCAAATTCTTGGAGGAGTAGCACCCATCGGATGAGCCTCGGCTTGGCGTCCTTCTTTGCAATCAAATATTTGATCACCGCATGATCTGTAAAAACCACAACTTTAGTTCCAATGAGATATGGTCGAAACTTATGAAAAGCGTAAACTACAGCCAAGAGCTCTTTCTCCGTGGTGGTGTAGTTCACTTGGGCATCATCCAAGGTATGACTTGCATAATAAATGGGGTGGAAGATCCTCTCCTTCCTTTGTCCAAGGGCAGCACCTATTGCATAATCACTAGCATCACACATAAGTTCATATGGTAGAGACCAATCGGGGGAAACGAGAATAGGTGCAGTGACTAACCTCATCTTTAACTCGTTGAAAGCATGCAAACATTTTTCATCAAAGACAAATGGAGCATTCTTTTCAAGTATATTGGAAAGTGGCTTAGCTATTTTAGAAAAGTCTTTGATGAACCTTCTATAAAATCCGGCATGTCCCAAAAAACTTCGTACTCCCTTAATGGAAGTGAGAGGTGGCAATTTTTCTATGATCTCAACTTTGGCACGATCCACCTCCATTCCAAGCTTTGAAATCTTGTGACATAACACAATTCCTTCCTTGACCATAAAATGACACTTCTCCCAATTCAGAACAAGGTTAGTGTCTTCACAACGTTTCAAGACAAGGTCAAGATTTTCCAAACATTGATCAAATGTGTCACCAAATACAGAAAAATCATCCATGAAGACCTCTATGCATTGTTCAATCAAGCTAGAAAATATGGCCATCATGCATCGTTGAAAAGTAGCCGGTGCATTGCATAATCCAAATGGCATGCGTCTAAATGCAAAAGTTCCGTATGGGCAAGTGAAAGTTGTCTTTTCTTGATCACAAGGGGCAATAGCAATCTGATTATATCCAAAATACCCATCAAGAAAATAGAAGAATTCCTTACTGGCTAGGCGATCAAGCATTTGATCAAGGAAATGGAGAGGAAAGTGATCCTTACGAATCACCCTGTTGAGCTTCCTGTAATCCATACATACTCTCCATCCGGTCACCATCCTTGTGGGAATGAGTTCACTTCGATCATTTGTCACTACCATCATCCCGCCTTTCTTTGGCACACATTGGATCGGACTTACCTATTTGCTGTCGGAAATTGGGAAGATTATTCCGGCATCAAGCCACTTGATGGTCTCCTTCTTTACCACCTCTTTCATCACAGGATTTAGCCTTCTTTGGCCTTCGATTGACTCCTTGTAATTTTCTTCCAAAATGGTCTTGTGCATGCATAGGGATGGGCTTATCCCGCGGATGTTGGCAATAGTCCACCCTGTAGCCTTTTTGTGCTCACGAAGAATACGAAGGAGTTTCTCTTCTTGCACATTAGTTAAATCAGAAGAAATAGTAATTGGAAGAGTAGAAGAAGAACCAAGAAAAACGTACTTGAGGTGGCTAGGAAGAGGTTTCAATTCGAGCTTCGGTGGCTTCTCGATAGAGGGTTTGAGAGTTGATGAAGATAGCTCCAAGTGCTCAAAGTGGTTGAGTTCCTTGGGAATTAAGAGTGATGACTCAAATGCTTGAATTACTTCTTCATGACTGGCACCCCTCTCCTTGGTTGATTTTCCTTGCAGAACTGCTTCCAATGCATCATCGGGCTTGCTTTCCTCAAACACTTCGCTTGTCACCTCATTTATGATATCAATAGAGAAACACTCATTAGACTCATTCGGAAATTTCATGGATCTATAAACATTAAATGTAACCTCTTGATCATTCACTCGCATGGTGAGCTCTCCTTTTTGTACATCAATCAAGGCACAACCGGTTGCTAAAAATGGTCTTCCAAGAATGATCGGTATATTCCGATCCTCATCATAATCAAGTACCACAAAATCAACCGGAAATATGAATTTATCAACTTTCACAAGAACATCTTCAACAATCCCATGAGGATAAGCAAGTGAACGATCAGCTAATTGAAGTGTTACCGAAGTTGGTTTCACTTCTCCCAAGCCTAATTTCATAAAAATAGAGTATGGCATCAAATTTATACTAGCACCGAGATCACACAATGCCTTACCCTCAAAATCCTTTCCGATAGCGCAAGGGATGGTAAAACTACTTGGGTCCTTCAACTTTTGTGACAACTTACACTGCAAGCTTGGACTACATTCTTCGGTTAGAGCAACAGTTTCATAGTCGCCGAGCCTACGCTTCTTCGAGATTATTTCTTTCATAAACTTCACGTAACTCGGCATCTGTTCCAAAGCCTCTACAAAAGGAATATTAATATGTAACTTCTTAAAAACTTCTAAGAACTTACGGAATTGGTGCTCGGTTTTCTCCTTTTGTGCTCTTTGTGGAAAGGGAAGAGGCGGATAGGTTCGGGTCGGCTTCGATGCATTCCCTTTTTCTTCCTGGATCTGAGGAGGGTCGATGTTGTTGTCTTGAGATGCCTTGGCTTGAGGTTCGAAGCTGTACTTCTCTTGGACGCGGTCTACTGAGAGGTTCATCTGGCTCGGCTTCTTCGACCGTGGTCGTGGATTGCGGTCTAGCCTCGTCTCGTGTGCTCAGTAGCTCCCTCCCGCTTCTTTGGTGATGGCTTTGATGTGTTCATTCCCTTGACCTCAGGGACTGATCTCCGTATCGCTCGGTAGTGCTCCATTAGGTCGAGAGTTTATTGCTTGTGCCGGCTGCCCAATCTGCGTCTCCACATTACGCATTTGTGATTGCAATACAACAATTTGGTTAGAATTTGATTGTACAACAGTATGTGTCTCTTGTGAAGATTTCATAAATTTGATAAGAGTATCCTCTAATCTCGAGAGGCGATCAGATTCTGCAGATTGTTGCTTATGAGTTGCTTGGAATCCCAGTGGTGGATTGGCCCTGTTGTTGTTGTTGGCGTAGGAGAAGTTGGGATGATTTCTCCAACCCGGGTTGTACGTATTTGAGTACGGATTGTTCCTCGGGTTGCCTCCAATGTAGTTGGCCGTCTCTTGAAATTCTTGCACCGGTTCCTTGGATGTTCCTTCCTCGGTGGTTCCATAGCCTTGCCCCGCTCCTTGGCTCTTCCACGACGTGACCTCCTTGAACAACACATCCATCTTAGCAGAGAGAGATGTCACGGCATCAATTGAATGTATCCTCGTAGCTCCGCGCCCCACTGTCCTCTCGAATGGCCACTGGTAGCCATTCCGTGCCATCTCTTCGAGCAATTCATAGGCTTCCTCGGGGTACTTGTTCATGATCGAGCCACCTGCAACAGCATCAAGAGAAGAACGACAGTTTTCCAATAAACCATTATAAAAAATCTGTACCAATGTCCAAATCTCAATGCCATGATGGGGGGCATGCTCGTTGTAACTCCTTGAATCGGTCCCATGCTTCGTAAAAAGATTCCGAGTGTTACTGCTTGAAGGTCATGGTGTCATTCTTGAGCTTCATTGTTTTGGACGGTGGAAAGTATTGAGCCAAGAATTTTTCCGTGATTGCTTTCCATGTATCAAGAGTGCTTGGTGGGAGTGAAAGCAGCCACGACTTCGCTTTGTCCCTGAGAGAAAAAGAGAAAAGAGACATATGGATATACTCGAGGGAGACTCCGTTAAACCGGAAGGTGTCACATATCTCCAAGAATTTGGCTAGGTGCACATGGGGGTCATCATTCGGTACTCCTCCAAAAGAACATGAGGTTTGCAACATTTGAATTACCGATGGTTTGATTTCGAATGTGTGGGCTTGCACCGTTGGCTTGACAATGCTCGATTGATTCAGAAATTGGGGTTGAGCATATTCCTTAATCGTTTTCCGACATTGCTGTGGCACTACTTCACCTCCTTGCCCGTGCTCCATGGCTTCTCGAGGTTGGCCTTGCTCTCTTAGCCTCCTTCGAAGGGTTCGTTCCATCTCCGGATCGGGTTGAAATAGCTCTCTTTGGTCTCTTCTTCGCATGCAAGTCGAAAAATCTCACCTAAACAGACAACAATAAAAACAAGTGAAATAAAGAAAAACAACTTGGTCGAACAACCGTTGCTTAGTATTAGGTTAGCAAAAAAAGAATCCCCGGCAACGGTGCCAAAAACTTGTTGCGTATTTGAAGGTATTACACGCAAGTATACGTATCACAGACAAGTAATATACAGTGAGTAGAGTATCGTTCCCACGAGGACTCTTATACTAAGCACTAAAATTGACACAACTAGTTCCAAGCCAAGTCAATCGAATGAGCTGTGATGCATGCAAGTAATTAAAATACAGAAAGTAAGCAGATAGACAATAAACAGATGAGAATCGGTGGATGAAAAGCTCCTAAGGTTCACAACTTCACCAACTCTAGTCTTAAGCAAGAATCCTCTTTCATACGATGAATTCTGTCATGTTACTAACCTAGGGTTCTAGGGTTTCCCCACTTCCATCGTACGCACCTTCCGATGTCATACGAATGTACCTAAGTGGAAGACACTAATCCACTCTATTCCTAGGCGATTAATGTTGAAAGGCTAAACTAAACCAACCCTAAATGGCTACCTAGGGTGCTCACCATCTTCCGATGCGCTCGCATGAATAACCTCACCTTCCGGCATAAGCTAACCTAGATTATGCAACTTCTAGCATGACATCGATTTCCTCTCCCGAGGTTCCTCTATGTCTCAAGTTCAATCTCGTGGGTGGCCATTCCAAAAGAAAGCATTAAGTACGAATTTGCATAAATAACACCAAGGAGGCGTACCTCGACAGAATCATACATGTGAAAGATCAGAGCTTTACTTAAGATATAGAAATGGGTCCATTGATCACCCTAGGATTCTAGGGGTTTAGTTACACATATTCGAATGAACTACAAGAGTTAAAAGAGAAGACAACATGTTGAAAGACAATGGAGTCGAATCTCCCGATCCCGACTTCTCGAATGGTTGTTGTGATCCCTCTTCTCATAGTAGAATGTGTGCCTTTTTCTCCTACTCTTGTATCCCTTTTCTTTGTTGGGTAGGCTCTAGTATATATAAAGAATGTGTACTCCCTCCTTTCTTGATGTAATCAATGTGGGATAAAAGTTGGTGGGTCCCACCATCCTTCAAATGGTCTCGCCGAATTCCTCTCAGTAGACCGCAGTCTAGGAAAAATGCCTCAGTAAACCGCGGTCTATCCCCTGTTTCGCGTGCAATTTTCTTCTTTCAGCCATAACTTCTTCGTTTCAGCTCCGATTTAAGATCCGTTTAATGCGTTGGACTTCTGACTCGACAAGCTTTCCGATGATATATTACTTGCCCTATTTCTCACACAGGAAGTAGGAGAAATTCTCTACAAAGGGAGCTACATCGAACAAGCTATGTCTTCATCATTCCCTGCACATCAAACAACTCCCAACAGTATCTAATCCATGTGTGGAGCTCTGAAAACTATCATTCACAGCAATTTAATCCCAATACAGAAAAGATATGCAATTACCCTCTAAATGTATAGGAGATGGCCGAAAACATACGATTCTGGGTTGGGAATGGATGCACAAATCATGCAAATCAGCATATCAACAGTAAGAGGAACCCTCAGCATAAAAAAAAAAAAAAGAGGAAAAAAGGGGAAGGAAAGCAGGAGAGGAGAGTAGCGAAGCAGATAGGAATCCTCAATTTTCCCCTCAGCTCCATTAATTCAAAGCCATAGACCACAAGCCGATTGTGACCAGAGTTGCACAGTGACCTCCAGTGACCAAGAACCCATCATTTCCCAAAATTTTCATTGAATGCGAGCCCCCTGTCATTGGTTCTGGGTACTAACACCAAGCCTCACTCTCTTCATGGCCAGTCTTCCTCTACCTGAGCCTAAGCAGAGCATTGCCAAACTCGACAACGACAACGACCATCCAATCCATTGCCTCAATCTTGCTCATTAAACTCCTCTAAACCCAGGCCTACCTCACGAAGTCTCTCCCGAACCGAGCCCTACCTCACCGAGCTCATTGGAGATCGAGCATTATTCCACTGAGCATAGCCCACAGACTCTTGATCCAGCCAGACCCGAGCTCATCGCTTGTAGAGTGGCTAAACCCACTTGAAATCTATTGCCTTGGCTTCGATTTACCAAGCCCTGCTGCTTCAATTCCTAAATAGGCCGAGATTCCGATAGAAACATCCACTGACTCGGTTGTTGGCTAGTAAGCTAGGTAAATTCCTACGTGTATACAATTGACAGTAAGCTCTATTCACCTCTATCGACTTATCGATTCCTTTGGTGGATTCACTACCTGTGGTTGTTCTGTCTTTGTCACGATTATTATTTAGTTCGCTCGCTGTTGTCAATCTGCCTCTGTTCATCTTTGTTACTAATCGATTCTTTGATATCAGCCTGCTATCAGTTTATTCTTGTTCATCTCTGTTTACTAGCTGAATTTGCCTGATTCGCTACCTATAAATGTTCTGCCTTGCTCACCTTCATGTGTTGATAGATTTCTTTGTTAGTTGCCTACTGATGGTTGGCCTCTACTTACCGTTGATTCATGGATTGCATGCTCTGTTCACTTTCTGTTAATCAATTATCATCTTTTTGTAAATTATTTGGATTGAGATGCAACCTTTAAATGTTGAGATTTACAGGGATGGTAGGTGTTATACATTGTTTTGTGATGATTATGAGCAGTTCGGTATCCTTGGTGGCTGCTGCACTGGGTTGCATATTTTTCAGAGATTTTCATAGCAATTTCAATTTAAAAAAAAGAGCTGCTTAATGTCTATAATTGTTACTGGTCATTTGCAAGATGATTTCTCCAATTTTCAATATCGTTTTTGAAGAGATTAGAGCCCTAATTTTCTGGTCATGCAGCAGCCACTTGCTCATTGTTTTCCTTTGATTTCTATAATTGTTTTTTTTTTTTGTAGAAAATGGGGTTGTCTAATATTTATAGTTGCAGAAGCCACTTGCCCAACATTTTCTCTTGATTTCAATGTCGCATTGATGGAGAATCGGTCTGTTTAATGTATAGTGTTGCAGTTCATCTTGGCTTGATAATTTTCATTATTTTTATGCCATTTCCAATGAGAATAGAGTTCATTGATTCCTGTGGTTGCAACAGCCACTTGCTGGTGCTTTCTCTTGATTTCGATGTCGCTTTGACAGAGAATCGATCTATATAATATCTAGTTTATAGTTGATCTTGGCTTGATGATTTTTCATTATTTTTTTGCCATTTCTAATGAGAATAAAGCTCATAGAATATTGTTATCATGGTAGCCAATTGACCAAGCATTTTCTCTTGATTTCAATGTCGCTTTGATGGAGAATTAGGTTGTTTAATTTCTAGTATGCATTAGTTTTGGTAGCTCGTCAATCAATAATTTCCCCTGTTTTCGATGTCATTTTCAAGGAGACTAGAGCCATAATTCGCTTGCCACTTGTACAGATCAGTCATATACCATGCTTGATGCGCCATGAGAACGTGGTATTACTGAGAAGGTAAGGAAGGGCAAGAAGAAAGTGATGGCGGGTCGAAGACTAGCATCGAACCCAGCAGTTGGCTTGACCTAGCCCATGATGTCCGATAGATTTGTAGAGCCGCATGATGAAAGCGGCTCTTGTCAAGTAGCCACATCGGCAGGTAACTCATCAATTGAAGCCAGTTTGTCAGTCTTCCCCCCAAGTCAAGAATAGCACAGAGGGTCACCGGCTGAGTCAGCTGCCTCTAGTGGTACCGGATGACCATTCTTATAGTGGGAGGGTACTAATGGGTAAAAATCTCAAATTTAGTAACCCTTTGAAAATTATATTTTTAGCTAAATTTTTTTTTTTAACATTGGTGTTGAACAGGTTTAAGCTGAACCTTCCAGCCACTTCAATGATTACAGTAATTATTTGAAATCGGCTGGTAACATCCAACCGTATGTGGGGCACCATCCCAGAGAAGATACGGGAATATTGGTTTAATGAGTGGACGGTAAAATTTTCATTTTGTTTATTTTTAATATTTTTAATTGGTTAATCATAATAATTTGGCATATGTGTGTGGACTAGGATCTAGTCAATGAGGACCACATGTGGGGCGCTTTCAATTTTAAGGGAGGTGGTCGGTACCGTGACATGATGGTCGACATCCGAAAGGTGAAGAAGATGCCTCATTTGATGGGCAAGGAATTCTACGTCACTTGACATCCCCAATTTTTTGCAGATGTCAAAGGCAAATAATGAGAATAGGAAGTCTCCCGTTAGTGGTTCATTATAAACTGGTTGGAATGTACAAACAGGCACCCATCAAGACCGATTGGTAAAATATTACTTTCTATATTATATTTAGTAATTACTTTACATTCATAAAATAATTGTCCCTCTTGTGATAGGGGGAAGAGTTAGGTATGGACCCGACCATCATCAAGCATTATCACTGCCCAAGATTCTTAGCGAAGAAGAATAACTAGCTAGAACCACGGGCAGAGGCGGTTCAAGTAACTGAATTCTTAGTTAATTAATTTTAAAATAATTGATTAAATAATCTTAATTAACCATGACCCACTCTAGGATGTCATCTCTGAGGAGCTACGAGAGTTCACCTCATCATAAGAAAGTACTGCCGACAGCACTCCATAGCCACCTCCGGATAAGATGTTTGAGATGTGGAAGGAGGCTACCAGAGGGAGGAAGAAGGGGCGCATCTACAACCTCAGGTTCTTTCCCAAATTTGGTGTCTCCCAATCTCCTTGGGAGGATATCGGTTCCTCCAGGGCATGGGAGGCGCTATAGAGGATGTGCACACTCGGGTGAATATGATGTCAGAGGATTTACAATCACAAATGAACTAGAGGCTAGATCGGATGGAATCTTCTATGAACGTGAAAATCAATCAATTTTTAGAGAGATTCAACATGATGGCCTTGTATCCTCTAACTCCACAGCAACAGAGCCAGAACATTAATACTAGGGACGATGATGGCGAAGCCGACGGCGAGGATGGCATTGCCAAATATGTTTCCGAGTCAGGCTCGGAAATGAAATAATTAGGGTTTTAATATTTTATTTATATTATTATTTTCTTGGACAAATATTATAAATACTTCTAATTAATAAAATTTACTCTCTCAATTGGCTCAATATTTTTTTATTAATAATATTTTATTAATTTATACAATTGATAAATTTAACATATAAATATTATAAAACAAATATATCAATATTTGTAAAAATTCTACGACGACGAATTACCAACAAACATCCACTAGAAAGCACTTCAAGGCTTACCAACAAATTATTTGTCAATAATCCTAATGGAAAAGCTGTCGGCAATCCGTTGTTAATCCCAAATGGATTACAGACGGTGACAGATTATAGACAGAATATCCATCCCAACGAATGTTCGTCAGAAATTCGTCGGTAAATCCATCAAGAAAGTGATTTCCTGACGGATTAGTATGTTAAAAAATGGTAATTTTCTAGCAGTGTCTAGTGCGAACCAACCCATACGTATGCCATAAATATTTAATTGTTAATTTTAATATTATGATATATACTGTCAACTTGAATCAACGTGTTATAAGCTTAATTATCAATAGCCATTTTGGGTGTGTGACTTCTCTTGTTGCCATTATATCTAATATTCTTACTTAGGGAGGACACAAGATTTGCTGGTCTCTTTCGATTTTTAAAATTATCCATTGTATACTAATGTTGAGTTTTTCCCCATAATCATTGGATTAGGGACTCGTTGAGGGTATAATAGTAATTTTATACCGATAACAACCATCCAATTGACTCTAAGAAAATTGTTAGAAGGGTTTTCTAAGCTTGGACGGACACTGAATTCTTACATCATATTATAGAACTTTGGTGTTATTACATTGACATGGACAATGTTAGGACTAATTGTTAAATTTATCTGATAATTCGTGATTGATTATGAAAATCTGAATACTAAGTAACAGAGTAGTTAGGTTGTCACGCTTGCGGTGTTCTTTTTTTTTTAATTAAAAAAACTAGCCACTTTCCTTAATTCATGTCATTTCCCCCATAATCCATTAATTATAACTCCAATACAAATAACCACCATACTCAAGCACACGCAAGATCTCTCTCATGTAAGTACCATAGCGTACACTAACCCCACGAGCAGATAGCGTACCATCGATGATAAATGCAGTTGGGGTCAGGAAGAATATGAAGTCAAAGACATCATTTCAAAAAGAAATTGGTGATAATATATTCTTTTATAAAAAAAAAAAAAAAAAAAAAACCACTAACATTTTTTGCACTTGCAATACTATTAGAATTCCAAGAGTTAGCCCAAATGGATCGGATGTGCGTTCACTTCGTATAAAAGTTCACCAGTTCGAAAGTTCAATTCCCAACTTAAACATGCGACCTTTGTTGAAACTACTCATACATGTGCACATGATCGTACCTGAATTCATGAATTTGTGAGATGGTTATTGGTCCGAAAAAATTAAACTCCATATTATAAAAAACACTAATATGGAATTTTTCATGTGCAAAGTACGGTGTGAACATCTAGTGTGTGTGTATATGTATATGAGGACGTGTCTACCTTAGTTTTCCGTCAAATAAAATTTAAGCAAAAATAATTATCCACAAAAAAAAAAAAAACCAATTTAGTAGTTACTGCTTTTGAAAAAATGCCCTCTTATGATAAGATTGAATTAGCTACTTAAGTCCACGGATCCATCCATATCCTACCAACTCGAACCTGTATCAAATTACCTTGCTTCGCGGAGAGACCATCGTTTATTTACTTATATATATATATATATATATATATATGTATGTATGTATGTACCCTTGCTTCTCGAAAAATCTAAAATGGTTCTACCTCATAATAACGTGGTGAGAAATAACTAGTTAATTTACTATATTTAAAGATAATTATGGCAACGGCTAAAGTGATTTACATAGTTTGCTCGTTCGTCACAATATGACTAGTATTTCCTCATATCACGTGCTGAGATAAGATTATTTAAGAATTTCTCACCGATTCCCTTCAAATGGAATACCCAACTTTTGTTAATTTAGGATATTTCTTGCAAACGTTGATCATATTTTTATCATCAAATGCCAATCATTATTGAATTAAATATTGCTACAGCTATGATGCTTCAAATCCCATCTGACGTATTTTAATTTGCCCTAATTTAATTTTTCCGCTTCATTTTATTCTTTAATCTCCAGCAACATCACTTACTAAACTAATCGTATTGCTGTCGTGTGCAAGCAATGCGGATTGTTGTCAAGCCTACGAGAGGCGAGAATCTTGTGCGTAACTGTAAAATTAAGCTAACGAGAATAGAAAGAACTAGTGACGTCCCGCGCTTCGTTATAAGGGTTTGACAAATATTCATTAACGTAAATTAATTTTTAATTAAATTATTTTGAATTGTTCTTTTATGAAAAATTATGTTCAAATAGGAATTGTTTATATATAAGAATAATAGTTGGACATTGCCAATTTGGGGTTGGTCTAGTGGTTCCATCGCTAGGCCCCAAATGAGTGATTGGAGGATTGAATTCCAAGTTGAAAGGGTCGACGGGGATTTTCCAAGGGATCCCGACCCGACCACAGATTAGTCTCAAGGTGCGCTTCGGCTGACCCGGGGATATTGTGTAGTGTAAACAAAAAAATAATAGTTGGACACTTTATGAGAAAAGAGTAACAAATAGATGTCGGATTGGTCAGACATAAAAGAAAGATGGGAAATGGTGAAGAGTAAACATGGCAAAGGGAAATGGAGAGTGGGTAAAAAATAGAAAATAGTAAGCAATCAAGAAAATTAGAGAAATTGGGTAAAGACAATAACAATAGATATGAGGAAAGACATTTTAACTAAATAAGAAAATAATTTCTTTAAATAAGAAAATTGATTTCTATTTACATAAATGAATTTCTATGAAATTAAATCAAATTAATAGATAATTAAATAAAATAGTAACGATAAATATAAGTTAAGAGATTCTAACTAAATGAAAAATAATTTAACAAAATTGAAAAATTCGTTTCGATTTATATACTTAGCAATTGACCAAAAATTGAAGAAGGAAAGAGGGGAAAAAAAGAAAAACATATAATATAGGGATGATGTGGCAAATATATATCAATCTTCTATTTTACTATTTATAAATAAAAAAATGGAAAAAAAAAATAAAAAGCCCAGAATGCGCCACATGAGGCAGTTGAGGATTGTAACTCTACTTTAAAATAGAGTAAGTATAGATAGATAAATAAATAACTAAAAATAAAAAATAAAAATCCCAGAATGCGCAAGTGGAAGCTGCTGAGGCTTGTGAACTCTACTTTAGAATAGAGTATAGGTATAGATTTTTTACGAATTTTTCTTATAAAATCTAAGAAAGAAAAAATAATCATCTAAAAATAACTTGATTTTATTGATTAGTATCATTATATAGCACTATTACGTGGTGACACAGTTCCCGCATGAGACTTTCTCCCACAAGAGGCGTTAGTACCAGTCGGAACACTATCTATGGCGAAATTTGAAGTTTTTGCACATGATTATCTATCGTTTTTTATTTATGTTTTCACTGTCTACAAATTGGACTACAAACTGCTGGATTTTTAATCCTATTAATGTGGTCTAATATGTCAATGATCGAATGCATGTACTAACCTAATAGTTATTCTTAATAACATCTCGTAACGTGTGAGGACTATGGTATAAATATCAAGAGGGAATTTCTGCTTTTATAATGGGCTAAATTATAAATTAATAAAATATCGAGTATGTGCAATCAGGGGATTATGCTCCTTAGGTCATACGTTATAAATTCATTTACCCTTATATTCGATTGTTATTGTGAGAAGAGAGAATCTCATATCCTCTCATGCAGTAATGTATAGACTCAAAAGATCCAAATTAGGAATTTGACTTCATGACTACTGTTATGAATTCAGGTCTACTTCCGTTTATGTTTATGCACGATCTATTGACGATTTCAACACTATGATCTTGAGATTTATTCGGTTTTTTTAAATCTTTCACTAACTACTATGATGGAGTTCGTTTCCAAATAAAGCCACCGAGAGAAGAAAGGCACCATAACATATTAAAATGGGTTGATTGAGATAATTTATTATCTTTTCATTACCTTAAATAATGTCTCGAGTTCGAATTTTATAAATAGATAAAATTTATAATCGTGAGAATTTTACCCTTTATAATGAATTGACTTGCTTTGACCTGAACTAATCGGGATTCAGTAAGCTCCGTGTAGCAGGGAGTGCCCACCGAAAACAATAATCACTGTACCTGGTTACAGAAACTCTGTCATGAACAATGAAGACTCCTTGTTGATGAGTCAATTTTCTATTGGACAAATAAATAATTAAAATCTGATTTATAAAAGAGTTGGTACTATCATCTTATCAGTTTGAGTTTTTGGAATGGACATGGATCTAATCTCTCGTGAGTAGGGTGAAAATTTCACATGATATTAGAGTCAACCGAGTGGGCTTACACCATGCCACGGCCCGAGTGTAGAACTTATGGTTCGTTAAGTCCGAGATTGGAAGAAAAAATATCCGGCTCGTGGTCAATTGTCCTCCCTCGCCCGAGCACGGAAGAAAATATCCAACTCGAGATCAATTGTTGAGGGCGGATAATTAAAAGACAAATGTCAAGTGAAAATATGTCGTCGCGTGAGGGCCGGTGTTGAGGAGTGAATTCAACATCGGATAAATAAATTATTGAAATATTATTTATAAAAAGCGAGTACCACCATTTTATTAGCTTGACCTTTTTTTATGGATATGAGCCCAATCTTTTATGAGTCGGGTGAAAATTTCACAGTTCTCATGCAAGATCTTCATAAAAAGGTAGGTTACGGTTTTCCGACAAAGCACCAAAGTAGCGGAGAAACACAATATTGTTAGTATTGCTTTCATCTGCTCCATTTCTTGGTGGTTGGCTAACGCATTGCCCGCTAGCCACTACCTTTCCGCGTCTTCTGGATGAGCTTTTGGATTTAAAAAAAAAATGGGGAAGAAAAGTTTCATATGAAATGTGTGAATGACGTAGCTTCCAAGTTCATGCTCATTTCCGTGAGGGATATAGGATTTATTACCAAAATTCAAATAAAGCTAAATAAAAGGAGTAAAAGGACGTTCATCAATGAATGAAATTAGATAATTTATTAAATATTTAATAAAGTCTTATAAATCTTTTTATGAATACGATATCACTATCTACTTGTGGTCACATATTGGTTTTGAATCGAAACAAAATTAGAACCGACCAAGTCAAAGCTGGCCAGAAACCATAAGGAAGAGATTCCGTGCCAGTTTCTCCCTTTGAAGGAATCCAACCCATCTATTATGAACTGGAACAAGCACCGGCTTGGAATCGACGGTTTTGAACTGAAATTATCAATTAAAAAAAATAAGGATCAATCAATTTAAGTTGCAAATTATAAATATTTTAAAATATAATGCATTATTTTATTGTTAACTTAATTTTATAACAATTTTGAACAATTAATATTTTTTAATAAACCGATCCGACCAAATCTGAACCGTCCGTAAACCATCCTAAGAGCAATTCAGAGCCTATTCCGTAGCTTCATGGAGCCAGATGATTCCGAGCAGTGACCAGTACTAACTTCGTCCATCCCTAACACTATGTTTGGATTGAGGAATTTGGAGGGAAGAGATTTGGAGATATTTAGAGGGATTTAGAGGGGAGGTGAGGGGAGGAATTTAAAAGGATAATTTATTTCTATAAATCACTCATTTGAATATTATTAGTAGAGATGAGATTTGGAAAGATAAAAAAGCTATCCAATCATTTTACCCTTTTAATTTGAAAGATCAATAGAATGAGAGAAATGCGCAAGAGCGGCGTAGTTTCTGATGGCTTACAGAACTAATTGGATTCTACATGTTACAAAACGTAACCGTTGGATAATAGTGAATAACTGTCAAATTTGATTCCAAAACATGCCATCTAATGTATGAGAAAGTAGTTTGACTGCCATTATCCGACAATTCCCTTACCATCTATGTATTGAACCTTTTCCTCGTACCCTAAATATACGCAAGTTTTAACTCAATTTTTTTTTCATTCATCACTTTTCATAGTATTCTACCATCTATTAGTGTTCGTTGAGAGATCTCGAAGCCTAGTGCCTACCTTCATGGTTTGTAAGTTGTTGTATCATGGGAGACAGGTTCGCGTTTCCTCAGCACATCGAGAAGAGACGAATTTGTCTTTTAAGAAAATTATGATTACCATAGATCTCGACTTTCCACACTACTTGTATCTCTGTTTACTCGCTAATAATTTTCAATATTCTAATTTTGGCATTGCTCTAGTACAATTTTATTTTCTCTTATTTATTTTACTGTCACTGTAGGCAGCGTTAATTTTCGGTAATCGGTTTTATCTAGAAATTTCAATATCATTTGAGGCCTAGCAGTTTGCGAATCAATAAAATACCCTTACTATTTAATTTTCACGAGTAATCTTTACTACAGACAACCTTTGATAGATACTCAAACATATATGTGTATATATATATATGTATGTATCCTTATTGTGTCACGTAAGCCTCCCCGAATCTAAATTATAAATTTCATTGTCATCCGCAGTCTATTGTATAGGTAATTTTTTTTTTCGAGTTTTTTTCTTGATCTCAGCATTGGTGAGCTCACACCTCCCGTATAAGATTAACTAAAATAAAGGAAGACAATGACGCTTAAAGATTTGGAAACCGAAATATCGAAGATCCACAGGATTTTTTCCCACTTTATTTTGAATTACTCTAATATTCTTGTAAATATATAGATAAAATAACAAAAAAGGAAAAAAGAACATTTTTGCTCTCAATTTTTAGTGCTCTTATCATTTTTATCATAAACGTCTTTGGTCTTACTTTTATTTTTCATCAAAAAAAGCATATTTTATCTAAAATTATTTTTTAACAAATGTTTTTCCAAAAAACAAAACAAATATTTTTCAAAAAACAACAAAACAAGGGAAAAAGAAAAGGAAAAGGAAAATTATTTGTAAAAATGTCGCGGGTAGTCACAACCCTCCAAAATTGAGTCATATATGATAAAGAATTAATTAATACCTATTGTCACTATAAAATCATGACTTATTCTAAGTAAGAATGAGTCCTAATTTTAAAAAACAAATTTGCTAATAGCTAACACTTCCTTAATTAGGGGCAACTTCATCGTTATCTGTACTTCCCAATTGATTTTCCTTATTTTCTTTAATTTTTATAGAATATTTATTTAAAAAAATTGACAAAAATGCTTTTTGAATGAAAAAGTTACGATAAGATAAAAGTGGTAAAATTTTAAAATATTAATGATATGGATGACAAAAAAATAAATATTTAAGGTGAAAATAGTAAAAGTGTGAAAAATTAATGACCAAAAGTGTTATTTATACTTAAAAAAACTTGTACATCTATACTTCGTATTGTTTAATTCAGTTTTAATTATATAAAAAATAAAAATATAATATTAGGGCAAATCCTTGAGAAAACCAATTAATAATATTTTAGCATTTAACAATTCCGTGGCCAGTTATATTCTTTTATAATTATTTCGTGGAGGCCACGTTATTTAGTAACCCTCCCTCGCATGCATTGCTATTTTATTAGTTAACCAGCCAGGAGCATTTGGCAGCTTCCGCACGTCATGTAGCCATCATCAGTCCAAATTAATCCTCCCCCTAAAAAAGGGTATAATACAGCAATATTAATCCTGATTAATGACCCCTTATAGAAAAAAAAATTGATTAATGACTGAGAGATTTAGTATTCAATTGCTCTAAGATGAAGCTTGTTGTCTACGGCCAATCAGCACCCCAAACTTTGCCCTTGAAACTCCTCCGATATTTATTTTTCTTTTATTTCTTTTAGACTCGGTAGGCTCTCGTAACTAAATTGATGATTCTATCTCTTGCAGTTTGATTTTTTAAAAGAAAAAATTGAAGCCCAATCTTACAGAAACATTTTAAATAAATTAAAATTACAAAATTAAAAATATTATTATCTAATTTATGAGATAAAAGTAAATATGAGTTAAATAAATTTTTGTTTTTAAAATATATAATAATATAACATTATTATATCACATGAAAAGTGGAGGCGGGTCAACTCATGAGAGAGACTCGAAACTGCAGCTTACCTGTGCACCACTGTGGGTCAAGTCGGGACCCGTCTAAACCGGGTGGGACCTGCAAATTGGGGCAAAATTATTATCGTCACTCAGATTAGGGAATTTACAAAAAAAAAAAACAAAAACAAAAACAAAAGAGATTCATGTTGGGGTGATTTGAAGTTATCCATTTATTTATTTATTTATTTATTTATCATGTATTGGTAATTAATATTTATTTGGTAGTGCACTAGCAGTAAGAGTTTAAACAAGCAGTACGGTCCATTTTTTTAAATTATCAAGCCCTTTTTATTTTGGTGTAGTATTTTTAAGTTAAAAACTGTACCAAAAACTATTTAGAAGTTATGAAAACTATCTATTTCGGATTCAGATTTTTCAAAGGATTTTTTTGCCTCATTTTTTTAATCTAATAATATATTAAATAAAAAATGGTAAATAGAATTTATTATAATAAATAAGAAATACTAGTTATGAATATTTTAAGTTATTAAATATTATTTTTATTGTCAAAATCTAATAATAAAATAATTTATTACTTATAATATAAATTTAATATAATTTTAGATTATGTTTTAGGTTGGCTCAGATTTTTCTGATTGAAAACCTAATTTTCTGGTCTGATCTTTTTCACCTTAATAATCAATTTGAATTTATCCTAAAATCCATGCATCCGATTTTTTTATTCAAATTCGACCGATTTTTTCAATTTTTAACTCGCACGCCTGACTAGCAGTCCTGCCAAATTACTAGTTCACTACTCCTCTGACAATATGCAATACTCGTGGCTTTACATCTCTGCTTCAACTGCCGCAGCCCATAACTCCGTACAGATTCACAAGACGACGAAATTGCCGATTTGGCCTATTCTACTGTTATAAAATTATAAAAGATTCATTATTTTATAAAAAAGAAAGGGAGAAACATTAATTATTTTTTAAAAAGTTTTCTAGATTAGTTTTTGTCCTCCGTGTATATTATATTAAAAAATAACATTTTTAATCCTCATATTTTATATTTTTATTATTCCAGCCATAAATCTTTTTTCTTTTATCAATAATGACTTCAATCTTTTAAGTTTCTACGACATTAGCTCTTCTATTAATTTTTACATTAAAAAAAGTATATTTTTCATCAAAAAATGAATTCTAATATATATATTTTACAAAAATAAGAGAAAAAAACTCAAATGAAAAAAGAGAGAGCACATTATCCCTGTTGTTTAACACCAAATATTCTCTCTAAAATTAGGACTCATTCTCAGTTCTAATTATTCCTAATTAGGAAGGGTATGTGGCCACATGCTACCCTCTATCGATATTTTTTTTTATTTTCATTTACTTTTTCCTTGTTTTCGTAATTTTTTGAAAAACAACTTTGTTAAAATTTATTTTTGGATAGAAAGGTGTAGTGGCAGGACCAAATTGACCCAAAAGATTGATATATAAATAAAGATTTAGGAAAAAAAGGGTAAAATTATGAAAGGTTGAGAAGTAAAATTATGTTTTTTCGGTTATAAAGGATGTAGTGGACTTAATACAATGATAAAAAATAAAGAAAAACATAACTTTCACGATGATAATCGAACTAAAAAAAAACTCGATTTGGGGTAGTTGTATCAATTACATAGAGCGAGAAAGACCGTGGAGGAGAAGGTGGATTTAAAAGTTTATGTAAGCTCACGAGTTTTACGAACCGAATATTATTTCGCTCGACTCGGCTCGTTTAACTGACAAACTCGAGCATAAGTGAACTCAAGTTTATTAAGATCGAGCCAAACTCGGACTTTAATCGAGTCGAGTCTCAATTATTCGGAGAAAAAGGACCGCGTTTGCCAGAAAATGAATGCGTCGACTAATTTTAAAACTAGGAATACAATCGTCCGTTCCGGATTCGGAATACACTTGGTTTGTGTAATTTGAAAATAAAATTCAAAGAAAAGTATCGAGGAGAAGTCTTAGATGAGAAACGATAAATACCGAGAATTTCTCGAGTTTCCTCGTGGACGTGGTACGAGTGTCAGTCGAGCATGAATTATCCTGAGCTAGACTCTGAAGTTTCTGGAATTTCTGGCTGGCGCAGGGTCTGACAGCATCAAATACAGTCTCCGAGTAATGAATATGGATGTGGCCATTTTGGAATTTAGCTTTAGTATGGAATGCAATAAATATGTAATGAAGATGCGTGCATATGATATGAATAGGGGAATTCAGAAATTAATTGGAATTAATTCAAGACTTTACTCCTCCACTATTAATTTGTTTGGCATTCAAATGGCCATTTTATGACAAATGCCAGACATAGTCAATATTCCACAGCAATAAATAAATAAATAAATAAATAAATCCAAAATTTAAAATAA